>JARYHS010009186.1:156847583-157447583 GCA_031002005.1 Vandiemenella viatica
TTGCATGAATGAACTACTAATGCCATGATTGTTCAGGTATTTATGAGTATATAATAAAAGCCACTATCAGCTTTATATTCAACACTAAGAAATTATGACACATTTCTATTTTTGATTGAGTCATCTATGATAAGCAAACATGGTTATCAGCTATGGTCTAGTCTAGTGTTGAAAACTGAAAAAAAAACTTTTTTTTTTCAGATTTGTGAAAAAAACATTAAAAAAACCTAGCACCCTCGTTTTTTTTTTCTAAATTTGGTTTTTTTTTTGTTGAGAAAACAATATAATTGATAAATTATAGTTTTATTTATGGAACTTACATTTTACATGTGTGTTTTAAACCTTACTAAATCATATAATATCTTACATAATGATTCATAAATTTATCTATATAGATAACATAATTTTTTATTCATCTTCTATGTTGGAATCACATTCACTAGTATCAGTACTACCAACACTAGTTCGGTCAGAGTTGGAATTTTCTGTTTCTTCTTCTGTCCCCTCTAGATCAATAACTTCAGAAATAGTTACATTTTCTTTTACTGGTTGTATTGCATGCAAAAGCTTTTGAGATTGCAATTTTAAATTGTGAGAAACACACTGTGAATGAAGACTGCGCCGATAGTTCTGTATTACGGTCTTTTAAGTTTGAATTTAAATCTATTATCATACAAAATAGGAGCTTTATTTGTTTTCAATCGTTGGTTTACTCCAGCGGTTGTAACGAAATTATTGATAATTACTGACAATGACTCAGTATTATCACTATAGGCCGCAAGTTTAACAAGTATACGAATATAAGGAAAGTACAACAAGTAATAAAAAGAGGCAAAAACCGTAGTTAAATTTCCTAATTTTTTGAAAAGATTCATAGGTCTACAGATAAATTTGTAGGGCCTGGCAGCACTAGTTCAAATAGCGAGTATCAATCCAAACAATGGGGAACGGCCAAACGGGGATTCCTTCTCACGCAACCTAGCCTTTTCTGAAAGTCCCCTTTTGTAAAAGAAAACTTCAGTCGATGTTACCAATATTTTTGTATTTTTTTTTTCTACTGAACCAGAAAGATATATTAGATTTAAAAGTAAGATAAGTACTTAGTATAATCTCTAAAACAGTCATATTAAATGATAAATGCCTTAAAAATTTGAAATTTAGTAGTTATGAAAAAAAAAAAAACATGTCCCAGAAAAAAAAACATGTTTTTTTTCACAGTTTTTTTCATGTTTTTTTTTCACGTCAGAAAAAAAACTGTTTTTTTACAACACTAGTCTAGTCTCCTGTAATTTACAGGTATCATTGCACAATTATGAGTCCATCAAATGACTGAAGTTAATGACTTGATAATTTAAAAGTAAAAGAGAAACCCTTCACTTATTATGGATAGTGCAGGAGTACCATGACAAAGAAAGAAATATGAACAAAATTTTTAAATTAACCTGCCATGTTAAGAGATAAGACAGACACTGAAGTGCCTAAAGACATCAGATAGGAAGACACAAATATTCAGATAGCAGTAGCACCACAGAAAAGGGTATAAATGTGTCATGCTGTATTGGCATTCTCATTTGCAATCTCGTGAGTCGTGTGAAAGGTTTTATGATGTCACTACTGCCGCATGATAATAATTAAAAGACTTTGAACGTGAAATGGTACTTGGTGCAAGATGTATCAGGCATTTCCTTTTGAAAACTGTTTGTGAATTCAACATTCCTTCATCCACAGTGTCACGAGTGTGCTGTGAATATGTAATATTCAGCATTACATACTGCGATGGACCATGTCTACTCAGGTATTGGGCAATTCATTTTGAAAATTGTTTGTGAATTCAACACTCTTTGATCCACAGTGTCAAGAGTGTGCCGTGAATAAGTAATTTTCAGCATTACTTCTCGCCATGGATAATGTAGTGGCCGATCATGTCTACTTAATCACCGAGACCACGGATGTCGGTGTCGAGGTGTCATTGTTGACATACACTGCCTCAAAGATCAGCAACATTCAGTGTGGGATGTATGACTGATGTGTCTGTGCGAACAGAGTAGCGAAATTTGGCAGTAATGGGATATGGCACCAGAAGTCCAACATGAGCACCTCTGCTAACAAAACACCGGCTGCAGCATCTCTCCTGGGCTTACGAACAATTCAGTTGGATCCGAAGAATAGTGCATGGAAAATGACACTCAGTTTCGTGCATAAGGGAGTGGAAAATTTTATTTGTGGCTAAGGGTGTCAGGGATTGGACAAGTGATGAAAAAATTACCAAAAACACTGAAGGAATTTAAAATAAAAAATTTTAAATTGCTAAAATAGGTCGGGAGGAATTTAACACTCAAATTATATAATTAAAAAGGGGGAAATTGGATGACAGGGAATTGCCACAGGAGCGTGTGCCCCATCACAAATAAATTAATAATAATAATAATAAATGAGAAATGTTTTAAAATTATTTTCAAAAACCACTGAAAACATTTACATTTTAGATTGAGATTATTGGAACTATTTATCACAGTTTTTCTTACACAAATTTAAATAATTAAATTTCTAAAACTTTGTTTACCTTTATTTTGGACGTATTTTTTCATACATAAACTGCTGCAACTTCTCAGCACTCATACCATCTCGGCCAACTAATAACTTTTTCTTTACATAGTGGAATTGTTCAACAGCAAATTCATAAAATTCATTCTCCATTTTCCATACTCTAGATTGTTTTATCAGGGAGACTGTTTCTTCTGATGGATCAGTCTTTTGGGCTGTCTTTCGTAAATGTGATTTCTTACCTGAAATTTTAAAATAATTATATGCATAAGTATAAAACTTTATAACTCTAGATGCTTTTACTGAACATCATAGAAACTGACATCACCTCCCCTTTCACCATTTTTCTGCAAATCTGAAAGTTTATTAGAATTAATAAATGATTATCAAAAGTTAGACAAAACTCAATATAATGTTCTTGGGTCACTAGCCAAGTTAACGAGGTGTTTGTACATGATATTTCAGTGATCGAATTACTGTCGCCATTTTATCAAGATACAGAGAATCATCAAAATCAAAGCTGCAATTCTGCCTCCTTTTCTTTTTATTTTTTGTTGGAGATACGGTTCCTATGTTTCTTTCAATATTTCTCGATGAAAAATTCTTACTACTTCCCCATTCACTCTTCAGGAGACACTATCCATCCTTGAAAAATGCCGACCAGAAATACCAATCCCTTAACTCCATTAAACCAATAAAAGGCTGCTTCTCTTGCAATGAATCCTGTTCTTAAGCTTGCAAAATGTACCTTCACCAATCCAGCCATTTATGAAATCTTCAGTATAATTGGACATGACTCATCCACGAAACCTAACTTGTATACTAGATCATTTCCCTCCAATATAGCAGCTATTATGCAAGATCGCTATAGATCATAGACATTATTTGCACAAAACACACATACAAACCTAGCTGTTACCCATGCCAATTTCCACACCCCATAACATCAGTATCTGCTTCAGGCAGAATCATCACAGTCCAACTTGAAACTGCAACCCTACCTGAGCTTAAGTGAAGAAAGCCTATTAAAGTATCCTATATATCAGATAACTTCCTGGCCTCAGTCTCCATTAAACATCATCTTTCTGCTTGACCTACTTTAATTCAATTATTTTATTTTTACAAATCTGTATTTTTTTAAAATTATAATTTTTTTTCACATTTTATTTTATCTAATTCTTTTTACGGCAAATTGGCATCAAGATCATTAGAATTTGGAATAGCAATGGGGGATAAGGAACAAGAAGGCATTCAGCAATGGTTTTTGAGGAAACCATCCCTGATATCACCTGGAGTGATTTCTCAAAGCCATGGACAATGAAATCTGGATGGCCAGCCTGGGAATTGAAACCGCATTGTCCTGAATACTACGTTCAAATGATAAACCAGGCAGACTTGATTTACCTATTTCATACTTTTGTCCTATTTTGTTAATTAACTTTCCTTGCTCTGTTTGTAATGAATTTTCCAACAAATTATTATTTTCTTACTCCCCTATCCCCTCCTCACCTTCACTGGTTACCAACAAAATTCCGTGACTGATGCTGCAGGTAAACCTTAAATTTATCACACATTTGATTTACTTTGAACATTTGGATAGGATAGGATTCCTGCGGCGTCGATACACGAAAAAAACACGTACATACATAGAGTAATAATTTTCGAGCCTGTGACCCTTCTTCAGTAGTAGTGAGATGGCTGCATGTTGGAGGCCGGCAGCCAACTGAGTGTGCCCACCAATGTAGGAGGCTGGGTTGCAGGTGAGTTGATATATAAGTTTGGAGGATACACACGTGGAAAGTCCTGTGATGGCGAAGTTTTCCCCAGTTACCGGGTTGGTAAAGGTGGTGGAAGGCGGGTGCATACTGCATAATTTGCAGTGGGATCTGTTGCAAGGAAACGAACCTTGGGGCTGTCTTGCAGGGGGGGAGGGGGGCGTGTTTATGGGCACAAGTTGGTTGAGGTTTGGAGGTCTGCTGAAGCAGGTTCTGGGTGGGCGAGGAAGGATTTTTGGAAGGAGGTTTCTCATCTCAGGGCAGGCTCGAAGGAAATCTTAACCTTGTCACAGGACTCAGTTGACGGATTCGAAACCCGGAAATAACGGGTGATCAAAATGGAGCTATGATTCGTTTTAGAGAGTCGTGGGCTGTTGATAGGTTGAGTGGGTTGTGATGTGGTCCGTGAAACTTGTTCGTGAACTAAGTCTGGGGGTATTTGCGGGAAATCAGGGCTTAGGAGATGTTGCTGGCATAATGTTGCAGGGCTTGTTCATTAGAACATATGTGACTCTCCCAAATGCCAACGCTATAGGGGAGGGAGCGTTTGATGTGGTGAGGGTGGCAGCTATCATAATGAAGGTACTGTTGTAGGTTGGAGGATTTGATGAGGACAGATAAGTTGATGTAGTCATTTGTGAGAGATAGATCAACATCCAGAAAAATGGCATGTGTCTATGAGTAAGCCCACGTGAATTTCAGAGTGCTGACGGTATTGAGTTTATTGAGGAAACTGAGTAGGTTGTCTTCCCTCTGGGTCCAGATTATGGAAAATGTCATCAATGAATCTGACCCACGAAAGGGGATCCAGCTAATAATGACTGCTCCAGACGGTCTAAGTAGAGGTCAGCGTATGAGGGAGCCATACAAGTTCCCATGGCAGTGCCGCTGACTTAGTGGTAAATTTTTCCATTGAATGAAAAAAATTTGTTCAGTATTAGCTCAGCCAGGGTGATCAAGAAGGATCTGGTGGGGAGGCTATTGTGGGGACGTTGGTCTAGGAAGTGTTACACGGCGCTGAGCCCATGACAGTGGGGAATATTTGTATATAGGGAGGTCACATCAATTGTCACTAGGAAGGAGTCAGGGGGAAGAGGTGTGGGTACCATAGCCAGCTGGGAGAGGAAGTGTCGGGTATCTTCGATATGGGAGGGAAGCTGGCTGGCAATGGGCTGTAGATGCTGGTCCACCAGGGCAAAGATGCACTCAGTTGCTGTCCATATGCAGCAACTATGGGACATCCTGGTTTGCCAGGCTTATACCGCACTTCCGTGATGGGTCTCTATGGACAGGTTTATTATCAATTTATTAGTATTTTCTAGCTTATGCCTTCTTACCCCCACCCTCACTCCCCACCATGTTGTTTTCTTCCATCCCCACCATGAGCTACCGGCCTTGTGAGCACACTCAGTTGGCTGTTGGCCTCCAACATGCAGCCATCTCACTACTACTGGCTCGAAAATTATCACTCTATGTGTGTACGTGTTTTTTTTTCGTGTATTGACACTGCAGAAATCCTCATCTATGGTAAGCGGTGGTTTTTATCCCACCCAAATGTTCAATATATTCAGCGTCTTTGTTTCCTAATAGCCCATTTTATTTACTTTCTTATATGGTTAATGGTTCACCCAAAATAATGTTGATTTTTCTTTTCTGCCCTCCTGGGTTAAGGTTTCATACACAAATGTTTACTTTCTTTGTCCTTAATCAGACTCAAATAACATAGATTCACTCACAATTAGATATTTGCTGTTAATGATGTAATTGCTATTCGCACTTATTACACATGTTAGTGTAGAATTTTATGTAAATTTAAGAGTAGCTTAATTTTGATTTTTAGTATTCAAAATATAATATCAGTACTGAATCTAGGGGGAAGGAAGGGTCAAACGAAGGCACTTGCCATGAGCAGGGGGTATGTTTGGGGTAGCCAAATTAGCATGGCAGTGAGCTTTATAACCCAGGGCAGCAGGATTGTGTTTTGGAGAGACAATTTCAAAGTTTTTCCCCAGCTCAGGAAATTCATAGATCTGTCACCATATAATATTTACAATTACCTTAAACTTACAATGCTGATAAAGAGGGTCAAGATCTCTTCAGAGTAAAAGTATGTAAAAATCTGAATCACAATTTTATAATGCTTGCTTGATACACTTTTTATACAGTTACATTTCATTAAAAAAAAATCATTCTGAATTTGCTCCTCACAAAACCAGAGTCAAATAATACCAGTAACAATTCTAGTAACAGCTGGACAAGATGACATTCTGAGATGCTTAATAAAACAAGGTATGTAGTAACGTAAGAATTGGTGATCAGAGGCAGGTTGTAAATACTTACTCATTGCAGATAAATATCATACAAAATAGAGTCTATGAATGTACAGCTCTATTTTTAAATACTATAAAATGTTATGTCAAATTTTCCTTTTTCAAGCTTCTACAATTAATAAATCAGAAAGCATGTTTTAAAGAAACTTATGATTAGATTTCATTAAGTAATATATCTTACTTTTCCTATAATTTAAATTTTGATATTGAACATTGACTCAGCTGGCCAGTTGTATTTCAGTATGGTGGTCACTTACTTTAAAATCTAGAGCAGGGGTGGCCAACCCAAATGATCTTGTGGGCCACTTTGAAAATGTGTCATAACTCCGTGAGCCGCATATAAAATTATATATCCCTATATTAGATTTAGACCCACTATAGACATTTTTTGAGTGAAAAATTGAAACATAATGAATTATTATTATTATAAACATGTAAACATAGATAATGTAATAATAATGATACTAAACGCACATTTTAAAATAACACTATAAATGATATATAAATATAAATTTTGAAAATATGGATGCACAAATAATGTAATTTTTAATACAATGGTTTTCACTACTTTGGCCATTATAAAACAAATATATTTTGTAAAAGTGTGTTGAATCTCGCGAGCTGCAAAAATATTCAAGGCAGGCCGCAAGCGGTCCCCAGTCTGGCCACCCCTGATTTAGAGTATCAGATAAATTTCTAAAAAATTTCGACTACATTCAGCACTCAAATTGTTTGGGTTCTGATAATTTAGTAGACATGAATGTGTGGCAGATCATTTTTCTTCTTAGTTTTGAATTTAAAAATCCAATCCTGAAGATCAAATGTTCAAGTTACTCTTTTAAACTGAATAGAAGCTAGTGACTAATGTGTTTCACAAAACTTGAAATCATAAAGGGAGTAATCTCCTTCACAGGCCTCGCAGTTCTAGAGGAAAATTAGTTCACAGACAGAGGGATACTGGATACTGGATTACTGTGGCCTTGGCATTAGAGACATTTTGATTTCTACTGCTTTTACTGCTAAGGAGTTTTCTCCACGATAGTCATTTGAAAGTGTAACAAATGTATACAGAGGTCTTTTTCAGATATGCATCTAACACTGGATTTCAATAATGACTATACAGTCAGCAGTGTACTGCCTGATCTACCCACTTCTGACTGCCAACAAAGGGAACAACATAAATTCAGACAAAAATAAAAACTGTTTTCAAGGACACAGGAAATATAATGTGCATAGAGTTTACTATCTATGTAGAATAATAGGCATATGACATTTTTACCTTCAGAAGCTGTCAGAAAGATCATAGAATTATTCATCAATTTAATTAATTTGCAGAGATTCTGGTGAAAATGCAAAAAAGGTTGTATGCATAAAACTAATTTCAGAACCTCCATTTTACTGTTTTGTTCCATTTGTTACATTTTATAACACCATACACGTATAACTCAAGTTCAAAATCTAATGAACATTTCGTAAAATATTAGTTCAAATTTTACTAGAATTTATGCAATTATCTGAACAGCTATAAAAATGGAAAAAAAACTGCTCACTTGTTTCATAATGTGCAGAAGCACCAAGGAAAAATTTTGGCAGTGTTAATTCCAAAACCTTCACAAAGTCTGCTAATTCTTCAGTGAGACCAACTAAGAAATAATGATTAATAAGATTTCGCTTTGCTTCAGCCAAGGCCCATTCATTTCCTGGAATCCTATAAACAAAAAATAGCATGATTTTATCTAGTTGCCTCAACAGAATATTAATCTGGTTACATACTACTTCTCACCTAACATTATAACAAAATTACTCAAGGGGAAAATCGTCAGAGATACAATACTTCACTGAGTAAATAGGGAAACTAATAAATATATGCAAATGTTATGTCACCCACTACAGCATACATAAATGCAGAAAATATAAAATTCTCATATATACTCAGTAGTGACATAAATATTAAGTTGTTTTGGTTACATAGAAAGGGAAAAAAACTAAAGATGTTATCTACTGTAACAAAATGTGTGGTAACAGTAAAATATATATATAGTGTGTGACAGAGCACAAATGGGCAGAGCAGTAAAAGATAAAATATTGTGAAGAATTCGGAAGAGGGTGTTGAACAAACAGATTGAACTGAGTATCACACAACCCACCTCTATCCTCCTGAATGGCCTTATACAATCCAACAACTCTTTCCCTCTTCATCTCAACATACTCCAAGAACATTAATATTTTATCTATCTGTTTAATTTCAGTTTCTGTAGTTTTAAGGATTAAATTTTCCTCCTTTCTGGAAACCATTATCTATTTTATGTACTGTGAACCATACATTTAGTTTCAGGAATTTTTAAGTGCAAGATTGTGTCTGAAAATATGAGATCCTTCCTTTTTTTCCCAAGTAGACTCTTTCTTTTAGTGATCATGTCTTTGGCTCAACTCAGGTGCAGTTGTAATTTTACCTACAAATATCAATCTCCTGCTTCTTCTACTACATCTGATGTTATTTTTACATTTAGTTTTCCATTATGTTATCATTTTTTCTACATTTCATAAATTTGTTTTGCTTCAGTTTACAATTGGTCAAAAATCTTCTTCCATTTTTTTAAATATCTTACAATAAGTTTTCAATATCTGTGGAGTGCGAAGAAATGCTGCAAGCCAATATTTTTATGGAAAGGAAAGATAAAATATTTCAAACAAACACCAAAGTTTAAGAAAGGAGGGAAGCAACAGCAAAAAGACATTTTACAAACATACAAAAAACATTTTAGTCCATGCTCATTTCCAAGATGAAACACGTGTGACTAATCTTTTTTTATAAAACTTTTTAAATTCTGGCCCTAAACCAACATCCCCTATGTGACAATTAAGTTTTTCCCGGCGTATGGTAGACAGGAATTCTTCACGGGTCTTCTGCCGGATAAGATCGACTGCCGAAACGTCGTGTTTAAAAGATCTTATCCGGCAGAAGACCCATGAAGAATTCCTGTCCAACATCCCCTATATCATGAATAATACTTTTGTAGCACAGTGTGTCCAGGCCATCCCCATTATTCAATTTCTCTCCCTTTCCATCTATTCGTTAACTTTTGTTTCTGAGCTTAAAAGTTGTTTCTTATCAGCAAATGTTTAAAAATCTTTCCTTCATTTATAAAAAATCTGGTTTATCCTCCTTACGCTGCATCTACTTTTCCTACAGCGGTTTCCTTCCCTACATCTTTGCATTTTTTCTTGCAGCTGCATCTATTTCTTTTTTTTAAATTTATTTATCTGATTTTTTACAGTTGTCTTCATAACTTATCTTGGTCATTTTTAAGCTGTTTACATTCCTTTCCTATTCCAGAATGTCTTCCGTAATCCAAGGTTTATTGCCAGATTGTTTCGTTATTGTTTATTATCCACCAGCTCAAACAACATTTCAGTTTTCTTCAGGTGAATCCCGTTCACCATCTCTACCGATTTCTGTTTTAGATTAGATTCCTGTAGTTTGCTCATTTCAGGTATATTTGGGCTTGTTTGTGTGTATTGTGAGACAGAAATGGGAAGATATCCCAACTTTTTCTTTGGAACATAATGGAATATCCCCCTTTTGTTTTTTTTTTTAACACCTACAATTAAGAGCACTGATGATGGCAGAATCTGGAACCATGTTGGCCATATTTATGACCACTTCAAGCCAAAATGATAATGTGGTACTTAATTTTTGAAATGTTAATGTTCATTTGCTAAAATCACAGATGAAATAATATGTACAAAATAATAGAAATAATTTCCACCTTGCAACATTCTAATAATTTCCACTAGACCTAACCAAAAAATTAGTACAAAAATGAAAATTCCTCAGATACCAAAACACAAAATTATAAAAGAACAAACAAATAACACATAAATCAATGATATGAATGAAGTTATTAACATATATTTTTATTGCATTGATGTATTTTCCATATAGACACATATATATCTTAAAAAGTACAAAATAAATGTTTATAGCTCCTTTACCAACAATTTTAATTACTGTAACTAAAATAAAATATTCTAAAACAAACCAGCACTGAGCTGCATGTCCACAGAAGAAAGGAACCTGAAGCCACATATTATTAGGGTCGCAGTCTGGCTGGTTTAATGCCACACATTCATCAAATGTCTGTAACAAAAAATAATGCCTTGATTTAGCCAATAGCGTAAACAGTGTTTTAAATTGGCTTAAATTAGATGATCAAATGTTAAAAATCAAGAACATCAAAATATTGTACTATGATATTAAATTAACAATGATGTATTCCTGCACTGAACAAATAAGAAAAATTAATTAATTTTAAGGAATAAAACTTTATTTAGAGGCATGCAAATCCAATTGGAAACATCAGACTGTTAAATATAGACTCAAACAAAGCATCAAATTCAAATAGGTAATAGTTTTGCGTACGACAACAAATATACAAAATAGATAGTAATGCATAAGTCACACATAAGTAAAACACATTACAATTAAGAATACACACATAAGTAATTCAAAATTTCTGCAATTGTTCACCATCAGCATGAATAGTAAATTAAGATTCAACATTTGGTTTGGAAAGTATACTCATCAACACTGTAAAATAAGTGATTGAGCAAGAATTCCTTTACTATTAAATTAAACTTGAAAATTTAACTTGTTTCCTTTATATTCTTTGTTAACAGTTTGATTTCTATATGAAGTGGACCTTCCTGAAAGGACAGTAGGTGACTGAATTTCATGTAGTAAGCCTCAGATTATTTACTAAGACGGGCACCCAAGCATACCCTTTGATAGATATAGCTAACTTCTATCTATGATCATCAAATTAACCATTCAAATGTTTATATACATATATAAATCTTTTCTACACAACTTGAAAAATAAATAATTGATTGAATCAAATGATCAATCCTATTTGACAAAATATCAATCATTTATGTGAAGAATATCGCCAAACCAATCTAGGTTCCATTATTTCACATGATACATCTAAGTATTTTGTTTAAAATCATTCCCTATTGGATCTCTTTATTTCTAGTGTTAAAAATAAGGAAAATTGGGACCAAACAAGAGTCATGCTGTAGGCTGTGCCCATTGCTCCTTGCCAAATGGCCCAGTCCTATGTACATGAATAAGGTTTTAAACCGAAATATTGAAAAATGTGTTCACATTTTTGTACTTGTTTGGCCCTCCTGTCTTCATCTGTGGTAAGAGATAGGTTGTTTACCTATACTTCCTCGTTTTTATTGCCTAATGGCTCTTTCATTGTAATCAGTATCTGATCTTTTCAAATAGAGTAGAACTCCAATTATCCCAATCAATTGGGACTGGACCCCAATCAGATAATTGGATTTTTCACGAAAAAGTGTCTATTTTAATTAATTACTGTATATATGTTGAAAATAGGAGAAGAAAACTATATTTAAAGGAAAAGAGCTTTTAATTTTTTAAATGAAAAGGCAACACTTTTACATGTTAAGCATAGTTACAAGTGCCGTACATTAGTACAAAGTACATACCGTTCTGTAAATAAAAGTCATTGCTTGCTGAACATCCCCTTGACAGTGAGAAGTTTCATGTGTTGTGTTGGCAGAATCATTATTTTTTGAATTACAGTACGTTTCCGGTTAAAAAAGCGATTCGGATAATCAGAGTTCGGATAATTGGAGCTCTACTGTATTAGTAAAAATGATAAACACTTTGTTTTCTCAAATTATTCATTTAATTGGGTATATGTTGATCAATCTTCTTTGACCTGATGGACTGCATACACAATGTTTAACTGTGGAGACATACAACTTAGGGATGGGATTTATTTTCCCTTTGCTTGTTTAAATTTAAATTGTCTTAAAGCATTTTCCTGCTACATTATTACTGTCATAGATATTTTAATTAGTCCCTTGAACTTTGTTAGTCTCATTTAATACTGTTTGTTCATATACCTAAGGTTCTTTAGTTTTGGAAAAGAAACTGGATTCTCAGTCAATCTAATTGCACTGTGTATGTGTGGTACTTCAAACATTCCAATTTGTGGAGCTGTATATCAAATAATGTTAATGACCAGCCATGATTACTGTTTACTGATTCTACATATTACTCCTACATAAAGTTAATACTGAGATCCCACTTTAACGCCACCTATGAAATTTACCATTTCCATTCAATCATGAGTGTTTCCAATCATTTACTTAAAAATTTAAAGTTAAATGAGTCCTGTTATACAACTGTATATCAACATACTTTTGTTTACAATTGCATGATAAACTGAGCACCATGAATTTTCCGATAATTTCATAGAAGTGTAAATGGAACTTATAAAATATTACAGTAAAGCATGTATGGGCAGTTAGGCTGAGAGAGTCTCCATATACTTATTTATTTACTGATTTTGTTCCACAGATCCCTGCCGAGGAAGCAACACTAGGATGTGAAACACGTCATGGATAACATAAACATACATACAATTTTAATAATAATCATAGTGAAGAATATTATTACCCCAGGACACATGCTTGGGGCTTGTCACAAACTCCAAGCCTCTACAAACGCTTGGGTTAATTTAGGGGAGCCAAACATCGTCAACCACATGCTTGCGCGTGCACTTATACATTTTGAAGCAAGCATGACGGACGTCTAGGTTGTTTCGGCCATAACTTTTGGCCTAACCTATTTTCATTAAAAAAAAAAAAAAAAAAAAAAAAAAAAAAAAACCAAGAAAGACAGCAAAGAAGATCGTGGATGTTAAAAATCCATAGAAACAGTACCAGGTAATTATTATAATTTCATTCATGCAACTGTGATTACTATGTAGCTTCATGTATCTATTTCATGAAATATGAGTTTATTGTTTTATAATTAGAATTCTATAATACTTATTGTTTTAACAGCATTATAATGTCTGTATCAATTATTTTTTGATTGCAGAGAATTTTATGGAAGAAACATTTAATGAGCTTCTTTTAAAAGCCATCTGGGCAGTTTTGATAACTTCTGGTCGGAATGAGCTATGCTGATTCTGAATATTCGCTGAACGCTGAATGAAATTTCACCTATGATTTATAAAGAAAATACAGAGAAGTTATATTATATCAGCTAAATTAATAAATTTATACCTGAGCCAGAGCGAATAGAATCTTGTTTTTTCTTTTAAATCCAGATGACTTAAAAAAAAAACTTCACTAAAAAGACTCCAAGCATGAACTACTTTTGTTTCTTTATGGTCTTTATTCTTTGGGTCAAAAATGCAAGGTTCTACTTGGTAGCATTCGGGGAATTTTAATAAAATATCCTTGTTGGGGCATGTATTCATTTTGCCTGCAGCACTTTGATCACAACAAACAGGGACGCCCGTCTGTCCGCAGTCAGTGCACAACTGATACTAACTCCGCACAAACATGTATACACTTCACAAGCGCTTGCCGCAAACTTCCTTTGATTTGTACCAAAAAACCCACTCGATCAGATCAGCCTCAAGTGCTAGCAAGTCTACACAAGTCCACACATTTCAATTTGTGATGGTTTGACGAGGTTTGGCAAGTGTGTGGTCCCGACTTATCTTACAAAGACAAAAAAAGAAAAACTGTTTTATGCTTTTAGGAAGTTTATTAAACAGATATGTCCAAGTACAATTAACACCTCTTTATACTAATGACACCGATGTTTGTGTTTTGTACAAGTTATTTTTGTTTCTTGTAGTAAAATTGTGTACCTGTGAATTTTACGTAAACAAGTTAAAATGATCTATGAAAAAGCAAACGAGAGAATAGATCTACAGAGAAGTCACAATAAGAACACTGAGATTTTTTAAAAGATGTCTGCCAGGAATGCTTGGCTTTGTTGTACAAAGCATCCTAATAGATCTTTTCTGTGTTATGTAAAATCTTTTACTCTGTCAAGTTTATCCCCAAAAAATTATGCTGTCGACATAGCTGAATGAAAATAAGTAAACCTGTTCTGTTAACTCTAGATCTGTCGTTATTGCAAAGATGTCACTACTTAACTTCTAATTGAATAACGTAACGTACACTTGAAACGTAAACTTCTGTATCATTCATTTTTCTTGAAAGGAAAAATACTTGGAAAGAAATATGAACTTCACAATACCATAATACAAATTGATACTATATATTACTGGCTTATTAACATTATTATATGTTAAAAAGAACAAGAAACAGAAATGTAACCTTCTTATCACCATGTTTTCTGCGAATCAGGTGTGGTCGAAAGTCATCTCCATAACGAAGAAAATAATAATAAGACACTAGCCTATCCAATGGCTGTCGAATTAAATTGATATATAGAGGTAGCTGTGAAACACCAAACCTGTAAAAAGTAAGAAATAATACTAATCCCAGATTTCAAAAACTTTACCATTAATGCTGTTGCATGTATTTGAAAACTTGATTTAATAGAAGATAGGACTTGTAAAATACAGAAAGAGTATCAGGAAATTGCCATAAGGACATCTGCATCATTATAATTCATCAAAAATAATAAAAAAAACAGTTTATGTATCTGTAAAATAAACAAAAACACAAAAAAATTTGACCTACTATAAAGTCAGTAAAACTGCACAATTACTGCTTGAAATACATCATGACTCAAAACAACATAAACATACATAGCGACAGTAAAAATAACTGACCACCACTTATATTTTCTAAAACATTAAATTCTTCTTAAATTTCACAATCTTTTTTCTTCAGTACTGTTTATCTTGCTAATCTTTGCTCACGAACAATATAGGCCATCACATGAAAAAAATCATACCTTTCCTAAGGATCCTTAGTCGAAGAATACGTAGTACATTTGGTTCATATGGAGGAAACACAGTTTCAGAAATAGAACTCAGTTATGGAAGGAGCAAACAAGATAATTCTTGGTAGCAAACAGCATTGAAGTTGCAATATGCACGCAGAGATAATATAGTACTGTTACTGGGGGGAGGGAGGAAATTGTGTGAAATACTGTTCTGAAAACTTCCAACCTTCATATCGAATCACAAGACTACAAATTATTATGTTAATTCCAACACGTTTTAAATGCCTATTCATCCCACTTATTATTATTAATTTTAATTGTGATGGAGCAATTCCTCTAGTCATCAAATTAACCTACATACACTCCTGGAAATTGAAATAAGAACACATTGACGCCGGTGTGTAAGAACCACCATACTTGCTCCGGACACTACGAGAGGGCTGTACAAGCAATGATCAAACGCACGGCACAGCGGACAACCAGGAACAGCAGTGTTGGCCGTCGAAGGGCGCTAGCTGCGCAGCGGTTGGGCACCGCCGCAGTCAGTGTCAGCCAGTTTGCCGTGGCATACGGATCTCCATCTCAGTCTTTAACACTGGTAGCATGCTGCGACAGCGTGTACGTGAACCGTATGTGCAGTTGACGGACTTTGAGCGAGGGCGTATAGTGGGCATGCGGGAGGCCGGGTGGACGTACAGCCGAATTGCTCAACATGTGGGGCGCGAGGTCTCCACAGTACATTGATGTTGTCGCCAGTGGTCGGCGGAAGGTGCACGTGTCCGTCAACCTGGGTCCGGACAGCAGCGACGCACGCCAAGACCGTCGCATCCTACGCAGTGCCGTAGCGGACCGCACCGCCACTTCCCGGCAAATTAGGGACACTGTTGCTCCTGGGGTATCAGAGAGGACCATTCGCAACCGTCTCCATGAAGCTGGGCTACGGTCCCGCGCACCGTTAGGTCGTCTTCCGCTCACGCCCCAACATCGTGCAGCCCGCCTCCAGTGGTGTCGCGACAGGCGTGTATGGAGGGACGAATGGAGACGTGTCGTCTTCAGTGATGAGAGTCGCTTCTGCCTTGGTGCCAATGATGGTCGTATGCGTGTGTGGCGCCGTGCAGGTGAGCGCCACAATCAGGACTGCATACGACCGAGGCACACAGGGCCAACACCCGGCATCATGGTGTGGGGAGCGATCTCCTACACTGGCCGTACACCTCTGGTGATCGTCGAGGGGACACTGAACAGTGCACGGTACATTCAAACCGTCATCGAACCCATCGTTCTACCATTCCTAGACCGGCAAGGGAACATGCTGTTCCAACAGGACAATGCACGTCCACATGTATCCCGTGCCACCCAATGTGCTCTAGAAGGTGTAAGCCAACTACCCTGGCCAGCGAGATCTCCGGATCTGTCCCCCATTGAGCATGTTTGGGACTGGATGAAACGTCGTCTCACGCGGTCTGCACGTCCAGCACGAACGCTGGTCCAGCTGAGGCGCCAGGTGGAAATGGCTTGGCATGCCGTTCCACAGGACTACATCCAGCACCTCTACGATCGTCTCCCTGGGAGAATTGCAGCCTGCATTGCTGCGAAAGGAGGATATACACGGTACTAGTGCCGACATTGTGCATGCTCTGTTGCCTGTGTCTATGTGCCTATGGTTCTGTCTGTGTGATCATGTGTTGTATCTGACCCCAGGAATGTGTATATAAAGTTTCCCATTCCTGGGACAATGAATTCACGGTGTTCTTATTTCAATTTCCAAGAGTGTATTTAGATTTTCTTTTGTAATTGGAGTGTTAAATTCCTCCCCCATTCACTATTCCAAATTTCCAAATTACAAACTTTAATTTTAAATTGCATAAGCATTTTTGGTAAATTATTCATCACTTGGTAATTTGTTCCAATCCTTGACACGCTTATCAACAAAAGCAAATTTTTCCACTCCATTATGCATGAAATTGAGCGCCAGCTTGTGGTCATGGTCGCCTTTGCCCTTCCATGCACTACTCCTAATTCTTTGACCAATATCCTTCCACGCACAACAGAATCTGTATAGGAAACAACCAAACAAATTTGTCTGCCATATTCTGCTGTGCTTGCATAATTTCAATGTCATTTATTTTTTGGAGTTCAAAATGTTATTAAAAGTTCTTTTGTCCAATCAGCTGGAACTGACAAGAAAGGTATAGAGAAACCACAAATAGTACAAACTATTTTGGCAGATGCTAGTTAAGAACTTTTCTGATATAATCCATGAAGTATTTATCGGGTACTTTCACTTCAACAAGCACGCTATACATGAAGTCAATCACAGAGTGAAGATTGCAAATGTGGCATGTTAATTGTGTCTCAAGTTACTACAGAGAACTGGATTACACCATTCAATAAACAACAAATTTGAAACTTAGACAGTCAAAAATTATTTATTTGACATTTTTGAGACGGTTTAGACACAAAGATATCTGTAGCCACTATAGATCCTGTAGTTACAGTGGAATATCTACACTATTATAAATATGAAAGCAAGCTGCATGTGTCCAAGTGTTTGAAATGGTATCATGCAAAACTACCACAGTAATCTGGATGATGTTTTCAAATTTAGTTCTTCACTTTTCTGAAATGAAGTACATTTAACAGAATGCATTAATCAATTGTAATAATCATAAGTAATATTTAATTTACTGCAAACATCTTTGCACTGGAAGAGATACATAACAAGAAGAGATCTTCGGTGTGGAAACTGGAGTTGAAGAATGATTAATGTGGATTTATATTACACTTCAACTTAGTGACATTTTGTTTACGAGAAATTCAGTTTTAAAAACTGTGAAATTTTAAATGGTTGATACATACCTGTGAAGAAGTCAAACATTAATTGGATAAGTAGCTGTATGGTTCTATGTTTGCATTGAAAGGTTATAAATTCGATTCCAGCTTTCTATGCCTATTTTATTTCGTATTATTTATCCTTTTTTTTTTTTTTTTTTTTTGCTTATGGTTTTATACCTCTTTGCAGTTGTAAGCTCTTGTGATGTAAGGAAACTTATCATAGACTTCAGTCTTTGCCTGTGTGGTGAATGCCCATGTAATGGATGAGTTCTTTCATAACCCACTTTCCTTGCTCGCTGCTATTTCTTTTCAAACATAAGGTGGTGCTATTTCTACGAAACAGTGGAGCCATTTGACTGGAGTATGTTTTAAAAAGCCTATTATGACTCTGCATGTGTCATTAAGTGCAATCTCCACCTGTTTGGCTAGAGCTGAATTGAACCATATAGGACAGGCATAAATTGCAGCCGAATAACACAGTACTAAGACAAAAATTCAGATGATTTTTAGGTTTGCTAACCCACTGTGATCCAGCCAGTTTTCTTGGGAGATTGTTACTAGTGGAAATTTTCAGTTTGGAATACATGCAATGCTTCCTGAATATAAGAGATATATCAAGGGACTCCTAGATATTTTGGAGTGTTCCAGTTCAAACCCCAACCATGTTACCTTTCTGTATTCCTTAAATGTAGAGCACATATTGTGTCTTTGCTAGATTTGGCTGATAGTATCTTAGTTAGTCTAATAATTAGTGAGGGTGCTCTCCACTGATTCAAAGCTTTGTTCTGAGGCCAGGGTAACATCATCAACATACAGGAAACTTCTGCTGTTTGGGGATATAGGCTTATAACTGGTATATATATATGTACAGTACCGCGACTAGCACACTTCCTTGGGGTAGACCATTGTTCTGTAACCTCCAATGGCTATGCCGTCCTTGGAAGTCGAAGAATCTACAACTCTGCAGAAGAGTAGCAATGAACTTACTACGATTGTAATTTCTGGACAGGTTGTTGAACTTGACTAGTAGTAGCTGATGGTTTACGGTATCAAACACTGCTAACAAATCAACAAATACCACTCCCCTCACCTTACGATCTTCGTATCCATCTTCTGTAAACAGCGTGAGATTTAGTAGTTGTCCTTTGCAGCTTTTACCTAGATGGGATCCAGTTTATTCTGATATAAGCAAGGGATCAACAACAGGCAAGGAAAAGTTTAAGATAATTCTTTCAAGTAGTTTGTAAACGTGACATAGAAGTGCAGATGGTCTAAAATTCTTTGGACTGTTTCATGCTTTGTCAGGTTTCAGTAAGGCAATCACCAAGCTCTTCTGCCATATGTATGGAATTTGGCTTCTGCTCAAACAGTTGTTAAATAGCTGAAGGATCCATTTCTTTGTTGTTAGACCAAAGTGCTTAATTTGCTCTGTCCTGATATCATCCAGGCCCTATGATTTTCCATTTTTACTATGTCTGATAGTCTTCTTTAATTCTTCCATGCTGAATGGTGTTGTGACGTCGTTATTCTACTCCCAGTCTTCTTTTTGAATTTTGGATTTATGATTAATTTTCCCATTTAGTAGTAGCTGGTGCATTATTTGGTTGGCAGTAATATTATGATGCAAATTGGTCTTGGTTGTATCATTGTTTAGATGCTTCAGAAGTCTTCATGCTCTATGGCTATCTCTTGCAAAATCTAAGCCTTCAATAGTTTAAATCCACTATTTCTGTTTTCTCTCTCAAGTAATGGAAGTGAGTTCGTGTCCTGCTTCCACCATTGCTTCACCAACATCAGAGAGTAAATCGAAATGACCTTACGGCTGATCCTTTCACACCAGAAACATTACTACTCGAGCCCTTTTCAGACCCACAATTAACAATCAATATCTAATAACATGACTAACTAATTGTATAGTTGATAGGTTAATGCTTTACTGCTATTGACTAGCAGCTCTTATTTGAAAGTTAAAAACTGCAACTAATGGAAGACATATTCTGAACAATTAACTTCCAGCTGCATAAGAGCTATTGTACATATGCAAGCAGTGAAGGCAATAGTTACAATATCAGTGAGTCAAGGATCAATATGGCTACTATATTATATTATAATTTGTTTTCTAAGACAATACAATTACATTTGAGACAATTATTATCACTGTAGGAAGAACTTACTTCAGTATACCATAAGCTAGATTGTTTTGCAAGTCATTAATTAATAAAGCCAACTATTACCTTCCAAAGTCTAAAAATGCCATATGACCATGGTAAAGTGCTGGCTTTATTGCATTCCAGTATGTTATATTATGCACAAACTGCAACTGCAAATAAAAATAACAATTATAACAAAGTCATACAACATACCATGAACTATAACATTTTATCAGGACTTTTTAGCACATTCAAAATTTTACAATTTTCTATTAATGATGTGTCAGATCTCTTATTTAAGCTAAAGGCAGGAGAGAGCTGTGACAGCAGAGGACCTACGCAACAAGCAAAAATTTCAAATTATCACTTGATACAGAAAATGAAGCTCATGTAAATGTTAACTGGTGTGCTTGCAATAAAAGATACTATGGGACAAGAGGCTCACCTGGTATATGTGGTTTAATTTTATTATTATTCTCAACCTTCCTACCTTCCACGTGATAAATTTGGTTTCAGCACTGCTTTATGGCATTTTTCCCTTTCTCCAATGCTTCAGTGTCCTACTGTAACGGGATGTCATTTATTATAATATTTTAGTACCGAAATCATATCAGTTTTCTAAGTTTCACTGCAGCCAGATGTCGAGTAAGCACGTCCTGTTGTTTGACTTTCTGCCGATCGACAGTTTGGGTTGCAAGCTACACGTGCAGTGCTGAGCATGCAAGTCAATACTTTTCCAGCAAGCTAGAATACATTGATCACTCTCACTTCTTCACTGACGAGCTACAAGTTAACATCTAGGCTTCGGAGATAGATATTCGTTGCACCAACCTTACCATACTCTGTTAGTTGTGAACTGTAGGGCTAAGTTTTGTCCCTAGAATCAGTATCACGAGTTACGGAATACCTCAAATCTTGTACAACATTGACTGTAGATGATTTACGGTTCAGTGCAGATTAAATGGGGTTTCCAGAAACATTGTTTCATTTCAAGTAACTCATAGCTGTTCCCTCTACTAGTTACAAGTTACCCTCGATGCTCATGTTTATTTACTAGCACAAGAGAAGAAGAGGATAGGTACAAGAAAGAAGAATTCAAGAGCAGAAGATACGTGAATTTTTTTTTAACTGCTTTACGTCTCTTTTTAACAACGAGGTCTTTTAGAGACGGGAAAGGATGGGGGCAAGGAATGGGAAGGAATTCGGTCATGGCCTTTTTGAAGGAAGCATCCCGGCATTTGCCTGGAGTGATTTGGGGAAACCATGGAAAACCCAAATCTAAGATACGTGAAGAAAGTAGGAGCAAGTTATAGGGCATCGTAGGTTAACCATTTAGAACCCATATGTCAGTTATCCTAGCACACCCAATCAACAGTCATAGCACAATCCTACACTTAGGGTCAGCGACACTACCAATCAGATCCTAACCCTTCAATATATATTTTCCAGGAAGTCCATTAATGTAAACAGTAATGAGTCAATTGTTTCAGATTAATTTTTTCCTACTCCTTTCAAAATGCCAGAATTAAATGTGAAAGACATCACTTACCATAGTTGGCAATAGGGACATATAAAACCAACAAATCAGCAGGGTGGCCACAAGGTAATGATTTAAAAATTCCCTGATATTTCCAGGTTTTCCAGAAAAATTTGCCATATTTTCCCCTGATTTAGAAAGTTTATTTGCATGATTAAGATATTTAAAGTTTTAATTAGATTTTGATTGTAAATAATTAAATCTGGTACAAAACTCAAAAAATTAGTAAAAGAAACATGTTTAAGAACGTTTATTTGAAATTTTTTAAAACTAATTTAGTAATCTTATGAAGCATAATTAAAAATGAGTAGCACAAAAATAAGATAATGACTAATATGAACTAGAACACATTAGTAATCTTACAATATTTGGTAGATAAAATAATTAATTTTTAAATTGCTCATCAGTAACTTGACTCAGGCAAAAGCTTAGCTTTTTTATGCCTTTTTTCATTTGCTAAACTTTTCTTTTCAAATCTTCTGGTTCAGTTATTGTAGCTTCTTTTGTTCCATCTTCAATTTCTTCTGTTGCTGAGTTAACACTTTTGCATAAGTTTCCGCAAGTCTACGCAAGATAACATGAACATGAGTTTGTATAAACTATGCAATCGTGTAGGCTCACCTTACGTGGTTTCTTGGGTGTGCGCTCGCCTTGGCAGCGGTTTATTTGGTGCAAGTCAAAGGCACGAGCACAATGTTTATACTGTCGCATCGATTCAGCATTTGAAAGAGCTCTGAATGATGCAAAACTTTATAAATCCTACCTATTTAGACATCTGGTTTGTATTTACATGATCTTATGTATTATTTTGTTCCTGCTTTAATTCGCCTTATATCATTAATACAAAAGTTATAAAGCCGTATAATTATCGCTATTCACATTTTTGCTGGCATTGGTATCTTGATCTAGGCTTTTGTTTTGATATTAAAGGTTCAATTTTTCTCAAAAGAAGTTCAAAACCAGCTTTTGACATTCTACAGGACTTCGAAGACTCTCCACAAATTCATTTTTTTTGGAACATCTGTTTCACACTTAGCTTGAAATTGTAAAACCGTTTAGTGAAACATAAAAACACCTTTATAAACTTACTACTCTACGATTGCTGTTTTATTCAGCAAAAAATATAACTTCTGAGTTTACATGTAGTACTATAATTCTGATTTAGAAGTCATCCACCTTTTTTTAAATATAATTTCGAATGCCGAGTTCCAGAGAGAGTTCATGTCAGCGCTCGCGTACAAACATCTCGCAGTCGTATCTCGACGAGATGCAAGTTGCTAGTGTAAAAGCGGCATTTGATGGCTATTTTATGTCAAAAATATATAAGTTGAATTATTTAATACAAAAGTTCAATATTAAAATAAATTATCAAAAAATTTCCAAATTTTGGGTTCTTGCAATTAAAATTCCCTGATAATTTTTGAAATTACTTGGATTCCCTGATATTTCCATGATATTTCAAGGTTGCTTTAAATTCCCTGATAATTCCAGATTTTCCAGGTCTGTGGCCACCCTGATCAGACATGAACACAGAATGGTAGTGATGTAATTTAACCTTTGGTGGTAATTATCATGTATATATAAAAAGGATAGCGAAATGAACCACCACTTACTTTATATGATGGTTTTGTGGGGGTGAACACACAAAAAAACACAAGAATAGGAAAAACAATGAATCAGTGGAATAACATTTAGAGCACATTTAAGTGTATCCATGAAAATAATTTCATCATTTTGTTTACCTACTATGTTCACTATTTAAATTTGGTCTATTATCATAATTTCACACAAAATGCCTTCTTCTTTGTCTCTCACTCTGAGCTTTCAATGTTCTAAGCATAATTGAAAAAAAGTGTGAATATCTGAAGAAGATAAAAAGTCAATTCAAATTGTCCGTTAGGATGCTGAATTCTCTTTAATATTGAAAATATTCCTATTGGAAATGTTCTTTTTATTAGTTCAAAGATTATGCAACTAGTTTGTTTCACCAATGACCACAGAATATCTCACTGTTGGGAATGCACATCAGATAGTTGTCTCCAATCCGATTTCACGCGCACACACCCTCACGAATCAATTTTTTATTTAATAATATATTTGTAACACATATATTAACTATGCTTATTATATATTCTTTCTTTTCTGTTGACCAAAGAGCACAGATATTGGCAAAATTGCTAAGTGTCGTTGCCATTAAAAACAAATAACTGAAAGTAAACAATGAATATTTAATTTAATGTATTTGTAACTCATATTATATATAAATTTTAGCTCTCTGCACTTCTTCTCCATATAAAGGCCCATTTAGACGACCCGACCTAGTCTCCCTAAATCATGGTCACGCCTGAATACGGGTCATCTAAAGTGAGTTCCTGGTCACGTTTTTGCCATGAGACCAGGCAGAGAGATCGGGTGGAAATTCCATCCGATTTAGGGCGAAAGGGTGGGACCCGAAAACTTGCCGTGAAAAGCCTCGCCCGGTTGTGCTCACACTGCCTGGTTCCCCGTTTTCTATTATTTTGAGATGGATGCATCCAATAATTAAGAAAAAGGAGTATTGACAGATTTGCTGGAGGTGTAGAAAAAAAAAACACACACACACAAATTTTTATGGGACACCTCACATAGGGTTGCCAACTTATTTAACAAAAAATATATTTGTCTTCTGAAGAGGAAAATAAAAAGTATATGAAAGGGGAAAAATAAAATTTAGTTATTTATTGCCTTAAATACATATATTTTCGGGCTTACTAGACTAGCTATTAACTGTTGGTTTCATTTCAGTGTTATAGCTCCAGCCATTTTATTTTATTTATCAATCTTGTTTCATGGATCCCTGCTGAGGAAGGACCTCTGGGATGTGAAACATGTCATGGTTAATACACATACATCCAATATGAGTCATAATCCTAGAGAAAAACAGGTAAATGTTCCAAAGACAAATAAAGAGAATAACAACAAACATTAATTTTTACAACTGAATTTTGCAAAAGTCATATTGAATAGAATTAATTAATTTGTTAAAATTCTTGAATGGAGTAGGAGGAGTTGCCAATAAGATAATCTCTCAGTTTTTCTTTAAATATATCTTTATTATCTGCAGACTGTTTTATACTCTTGGGAAGTTTATTAAACAGATGTATACCAGAATAATTAACTCCTCTTTGTACTAATGACGGAGAAGTTTGTGTTTTGTGCAAGTTATTTCTGTTTCTTGTATTGAAATTGTGTACCTGTGAATTAGAAGTAAACAGGTTAAAATGATCTATGACAAAGCACATGAGAGAATATACGAGGGTTATTCCAAAAGTAAGGTCCAGTTAAGGAAAAAAAAAAAAAAAAAAAATCGAAATTTTTTCAAAAACAATTGTTTTATTTACATTCCTTGCATATTTCTCTATTTTTCTACATAATTTCCATGCTTATTTAAACACTTGTCACATCGTTCAACAAGCTTTTGAATGCCTAAGTAGTAGAAATCGGCCGCCTGCGAAGATAACCAATTTTTAACTGCTTCTTTCACTTCATCATCTGTGTCGAAGCGATTGCCGCCAAGAAACTCCTTTAGGTAGCGGAACAAGTGGAAATCACTTGGCGCCAAATCCGGGCTGTATGGTGGGTGGTCAAGCTGTCTAAATTTCTTGATTAGAGCTTGCGTTTCTTTCGAAGTATGGGATTTGGCATTGTCATGCAACAACAACACTCCAGACGACAACAGACCATGTCGCTTATTCTGGACTGCACGTCGAAGTTTAGTCAGGGTAGCGCAGTAGGCTGCTTTATTGATCATTGTCCCTCTTTCCATAAAGTCGACTAACAATACTCCATGTCTATCCCAAAACACGGTCGCCATAACCTTGCGTGTTGAGATTGTCTGCTTTGCCTTGACCTTGACTGGCGATGACGTGTGACGCCATTCCATCGACTGACGTTTAGACTCGGGGGTTATGTGAGAAACCCATGTCTCATCCCCTGTGACAATATGGTCTAAAAGACTGTCACCTTCCTTATGATATCGCTCCAAAAAAAACAAGCCATTCTTTCCATTTGTTGGGACTCGGTAAGCAGCCTGGGAACCCAACGGGCACACAATTTGTGAAAATTCAAATGTTCAGACACAATTCTGTACAAAGTCGTTCTACTCACATTCGGGAAATCTACTCGTACGAGTATTTCGAGATCTGAAATAGTGAATCGTCGATCTTCACGAATTTTTTTGTCAACGGCATTGACCAAATCTTCTGAAATCACTGATGGTCGGCCAGACCATGGTTCATCATGCACATTTTACCGTCTTTCATTAAAAGCTCGCACCCTCTTGCGCACTTTACTGTCACTCATTATGTTAGGACCGTAAACTTCAGTAATCTGCCAATCAATTTCTGCCACTGAAACGTTTCTTGCAGACAAAAACCGTATCACTGCCCTTACTTCACAATCGGCGGGCCGATAAATTGTCTTAAACATTGTGAACTAACACTACAAACAGCAACAGTAACAACGCTAATGGCGGCGCTTGACGCGCAAGGCATGCCGGGAGTCGGCGCACATGCGTGTTTTGTCCTTGGCGCCCAATTCAAATAGTTAGAGCGAATCGGACCTTATTTTGGAATAACCCTTGTATATACTGAGAAGTCATTGTAAGAATATTGAGGTTTTTTTTAAAAAAAAAGTTGTCTGCAAGAAGTTCTTGGTAGTACCCTACATAACATCCTAATAGCTCTTTTCTGTGCTATGAAAACTTTTTATACTTTGTGAAGAGTTTCCCCAAAAGATTACGCCATATGACATTACTGAATGAAAATGTGAGGAGTACACCTGTTTTGTTAATTCTAGATCTGCTGTTAGAGAAAGTGTTCGTATTGCAAAGGTAGCACTACTTAACTTCTTCAGTAGTGAAGTGATATGTTCATGCCAACGGAGTTTCTCATCTATTTTAATACCAAGGAATTTTATACTTTTTGTTTCTAATATTGTGTTATTTTTATAGCTTACTTGTAAATCTGGCTGTGCATAATTTTTTGTTTCAAACCTAATATAATGTGTTTTTTTCCAAATTTAATTTTAATGAATTTGCCTTAAACCAATTTGCTACTTCACTTACATTAAATTCTAGATTGCTGTTTGTTGTTTTTCTCACAGTCAGGTTAGTGTCATCTGCAAATAAAACACTCTTAACTTTGTCAGATAAGTTTCCAGTAATGTCATTGATGTATAACAAAAAGAGGAGGGATCCTAGGACAGAACCTTGTGGAATTCCATGTTTTATTTTCTCCCAGTCTGATGAAGCATCTTTACTTATTTTAGAATCAAAAATGGAAACTTTTTGCATTCGACTTTCCATGTATGATTGTAACATAGCAGCTCCAAAATATTGGTAAATTAAAAGTTAAAACGATTTATATATAAAAAAAAGAACATAAAGTTTAATAAATATTGTTTGCTTAGAGATTGCTTGAATGGATAGGCTCTCTGAAGAAAGAAAGGAAAAAAAAAAAAAAAAAGGAGAGGAGAAGTTAAGAGAATTGTTGGGAGAGGTGGCGAGAAAAAACAGCAGGGAATCTTGAAAATAATAGTTGCGAAAAATAGCATTGCTAGATCTTGAGTAGAAAACAAACCTGCAAATCTTCAGATATAGTGACAAACACGGTCGTTATTGGTATCAAGAGGATTTTAAAGCAAACAAACGGGATAAATAAACTGAAAAAGTTCATAATAAAACTTCAATCTACAAAATTATCTATTTAATTACATAGATCGCATAAAGATATTTATATGCGACATGATTTAAACCATTTACCTGTGGTTCCATAAATACCATAGTATTTCATTTTCTTCAAAAGTAATTCATGATTTATACAGTCAAATGCTTTTGCAAGATCACAAAATATTCCTACAGGGCTCTTTTTATTATTCAGTTCCTAAAATGTGTTATTTAAAAATGAATATATAGCCATTTCTATAGATGATCCTTTTTGGAACCCAAATTGTGATTTAGTGAGGATATTATTTTGTTTAACATGTTTTATTGCTTTTCAAAAATCTTTGAGAATCCTGAAAGAAATGAAATGGGATGATAGTTATCTACACATGTTGCTTCTCGTTTTTTAAACAACGGTTTTACACTGCATATTTTAATCTATTTGGAAACACACCTTGCATTAAGGATTCATTACAAATGTGGGCAAGTACACAACTGATACAATCTGATCATCTTTTCAGTAATTTGTTTGAAATATTGTCATAGCTGGAAGAATTTTTAGGCTTTAATTGTTTCATGTGATTATTTATTTCTGAGACTGTTATTGGTGGCAACTGCATTTCTACAAATTTATTTGGGAAAGCAGTTTGAAGAAGCCTTAGGGCACTATGTGGAGATTGCTTTTCTATGCCTAATTTCTCTACAACTGAAGTAAAATGTTTTTTAAATATTTCACAAACTTCACCTACTTCACTATGAACAGATCCATTTTGTTCAATTTTTATGTCTTTAGAGTGATTTACAGATTTTCCTGTTTTAGTTTTAATTATATTCCATATTATTGCCTGAATTCTCTATTTTCTCTGATATATACCTGTTCTTGGCCTTTTTTATTACATTTCTTAGTATTTTAGAATAAAGTTTGTAATGAACTTTCAGTGTATAGTTATCTGATTCTCTTACTTTTAAGTACAGGTCCCTTCTTGTTCTACAAGATACTCTAATACCCCTTGTTATCCATCCCTTACCCAGTTCATTGTTTGGAGTATTGACAACTTTCCTTTTTTTGAAACTTCCTTCGAAAAGTGTTAGAAATATATTGAGAAAGGAATCAAATTTTTCATTAACATCCTATGAATGGTACACTTCTGACCATTGCTCATTATTTAAGGATACCGTAAGTCATAATAAATTGTGAATTTATTTTTGTAGCCACCGGAAAGCAGGCATCACGACAAAAAACTTTTTTTTTTTTTTTAATTTATTTTGGATGAACCAACCACAAATAGAAGCAGCAGAATTAATTTTTATTAACACTACAGTGCGCTCCATGTACGAAGGTGGCCCAGTTTAGTGAGGTTCTGCACAGGTACGTCATCACTCTGCCAGTAGCCAATCGAATTCAGTAACAATCCAGTACTTGTCATGGTTATACTAGTGTTGAATGCGAAGTTTTTGTGTAGTGGGCAGTGAGTATAGCTATAATTCCTATACTAAATAATGGAAGACGAGCAGCATCTGCGTCAGGTTCTGCATAGGCAAAGCAGAGAACAAATTTTTAAAGTTTATACATATTTTAAGCGCGAGGCAGACGCTGGGGCACCAACCTACGATGTTGCCAAAGCTCTGGAGAAAACCGCTGAAGAGTGTGATGTTGATCTTAAAACTGTCCCACGAATATTTAAGGACAGTAAATCTTCATTAGAGGCAATTGGGAGCATGCTTTTGAAGTCACTAGGTAAACATCACAGATGTCAAAAGCCTGTGACAGGCTTAGATGACTAATAAAGATGTTCTCAAGATACACAACATATGTGCTGCAGGAAAATTTTCTACTGCGAAAAAACTGACTAATAATGCACGAATCTGTAGGGTTCCAGGAAATTAAAGTGTCTCTGTTGTTAATTTTAAAGACTATGGGTTTCAAATACGTGAAATGTAACGATGGGAGGAAGTTTCTTATGGAACGTTCAGATATCGCTGCTGCAAGGGCCATGTTCCTGAGGAAAATGCATGAAATAAGACAACAAGAAGGAAATACTGAAATTTATTACTTGGATGAGACTTGGGTAAACCAGAATCACACGAAAAGTACTTGTTGGACATCAAATGATAGTTTAGGGAGGGCCGAAAGTTCCGACTGGTAAAGGTGCCCATTTAATCATTTGTCGTGCTGGGTCTGCTGCGTCTGGCTTCATTCCTGAAAGTAAATTAGTTTTTAGGTCCAAACATAGCAGTAACAGTGACTACCATTTTGAAATGAATGCTGCAACATTTAGTCAGTGGTTCAAAAACCAGTTCCTACCATATCTATCCCCACATTCCATAATTGTAATGGATAATGCAAGTTATCACTCGGTTGTAAGGGATAAAGCACCAAGTACAAATAGTAAGAAGGCTGATATAGTAGAATGGCTCTCCACTAATTCAATTCCACACTCTGCTTCTCAGACTCGTGCAGAATTATTACAATTAATTCAACGAGAAGAAATATGAACTTAAGGCAATCGCTCAAGAACACGGTCACAGGGTTTTGCGTCTGCCACCATATCATTCAGTACAATCCATGGACACAGATTATGCGATTTGTGGCAGAAATAAACTGTACTTTCAAAATTACAGATACAGTAAAGTTAGTTCATGGGGCTAATGAAAGTGTAACTGTAAAATCATAGGCAGACTGTGTTTGACACGTGGAAAATCTCCAAGAAGAAGACTTCAAGAGGGAGAGTGTTATAGATAATGCCTTAGAGCAATTTATTATTAATCTACAAGATTCTAGAACAGATACTGATACAAGTGATGAAGATCAAGACACAGAATAAGTATAGGTATGACAGTGCACTTTTGCTTGTTATAAATCATGACAGTATACCAGGATATGAATGTATCTTAGTTACCTCCATTTAAATGTGCCTTTTTTAACTTGTTATTTTTCTTAACAAAATCTAAGCAGTGAAATACACATGATATCTTTGAAGTGCTTTGTATTAGTTTATTGAAGGTTGTTCACTGTTGTAATAGTTGAAACATAATTGTTTGCTGTGGTTGAAACTTTCTATCATATTCTTTTCTCTCTTAATAGTATTATCATTTAAAACGCATATTATTATTATTATCATTATCATTATATAGTAGAAGTATTAGTAGTAGTAGTGCAATTACTAAACTTTCTTCCTCACCCTACGTCGCTCATGTCTGGCTGGAAACGTGGCAACGTCGCATACCGTGTGCCATTACCATTTCTCTCACTCTCTGTGCGACCCACTTTCATTTTGACGCGCATTATATTCAGTGGAGAACAGTCCTATTATGTTTGTAACAATTTGTTAGTCCTCTATTAATTGATATCTATTTTATGGAGTTGCCATTTCCTGTAATTCCTCACATAGCAAGAGCTGCTACTAACATCAGACATGTGATATAAAGTATGTATAAAGTATAATTGGGTGGAAGGGGACATTCTTCACCTGCCTGAAACTGGTACTGACCTGTTGAAATTTGTTTTAACTGCTTCGTTATAATGTCCTTGTGCAAAACGTGAAGAGGACATTATAAGAAAGCAGTTAATCCAAATTTCAACAGGTCAGCACCAGTTTCGGGCTGGTGGAGAATATCCCATTCCGCCTGTATAATTTCATGACGCTATGGTTAGGTTGAGAAGTGGACCTTGCAGTTAATTTTTTGCACAATTAGTTGAAGGCCTACATCGTTTCACACATGACGCAATCTGTCTGCATTTAAATCATAATGCAGTCTGGACCACAGTGACAGGTTGGACATGAGAATAGACTTCAATATCTTGCACTGTGGTTTAGTTTTACTTTGTTCTAGGATGTATTCTCTACATATTAAGTTTTATTTTTAATTAAAAAAAAAAAAAAAACATGGTCCAGAATCCTCACAGGACAGATGACTAGATCCAATATGTTTGGTACAACAGTAATCACGGCTATGTTGCGCATACCGACACTACCACTTTTAATAGCGCCCAGACTGTACACCACCATAGTTACTGTGATCGCCGCTAGGTAGTATGACCATCGACCGAATCAAGCAAGCCGTGAGATACACATTATTTGAGTGAGATATACATTATTTGTGTTAAATACAGTGCTGCCATTTCTACGGATTAATCCGTAGATCTACAAATTTTTATGAAAAGTTAGGATTTTCAGAATTTGTTCAAATATCTACGGATTTTTTTAACACTTAAAACTATCGGCGCACTCTTTATGCGCGGTGACACGTTCGTTGACACAACTTACAAAGCAGTGGTTTCCGAGAAGGCTCAACCGATACCCGAGAATCAAAGGCTCCCAGTTTTTAACATTTACTGTTACAGAAGATATTCTAAATTTAATGTCAAAAAGAAAATGTATGGTCCGTAGTGGGGAAAAAAACAACTACTAGGCATAGCAGCAGCAATGATGAAAGTGACAATGCATAAAATACGTATATTAAGTGATATTTCTTACTTACAAGGTAGAATTTTTTTTTTTTTTTTTTTTTTTGTAATTTTAAATACCTGGAAATAAAAATATTCTTAATTTTGACTCTCCCTGAAATAATTATCGTTCAGTCTTTCAGTTAGTGAGTCTCCGGATGTTTGTACCAAATCTACGGAAATTTTAGTGGCTGTCTACGGATATACAAAGCCAAGTGGCCGGCAGTACTGGTTAAATATAATGTGATTATAAAGTTTTAAAAGAATGTTAAATTTCAGGTAAAATGTAATCATAGGAGATAAGAGTCCAAGCAGTATGAAATGAAGTGACCGTACATAAGAATGGTTTTCCGTCATACAAAAATCTGCCAAATCTTGATGGTGGGATATATGCCAATGATTTCGTGATACACAAAGAAAACTTTGTGGATCCAAACAGTCACGAAGTTCACACGCAAGGAGTTGAAAGTCTCTGGTCGAGAATGAAAAGGAAGTTAAAATTTTAGTATGGAACTTCTGAAGAACTGTTTCCTACATGTAGTGGCGAAACCACTTTGGATCAAGGAATGCATTCCCAAACTTTATATCGTGCCTTTGGGAGCAATACTCTTTCGTGTAATCATTTGCGTCAGCCGACCAAATCAATCTTCACCAAATATCTGTGCCCAGTTTAGTATTTTCCCCCCCCCCTTTTGCACCATTCAGCAAACATCTACAAAAACGGCTCTTTTCAGAATCACAAATAACAACGGTTCTTTTCAGAGCCAAAATTAAAAACAGTTAGACAAAATTCGCAACCACTAGACGTCATTATGCAGAAGAACTATGTTCAGCAAAACTACAGAGCTAACAAGTTAAAATATCTGTGAGTATCTAATTCTCTACTGTTGCAGTATGAATTGACGTATACAATACTCAACCTCATATAAACTTCGTAAACATTCGGTCGATGGTTATACTACCTAGCGGCGATCACAGTAACTATGTTGGTGTACAGTCTGGGCGCTATAAAAGTGGTAGTGTCGTTATGCGCAACATAGCCGTAATGACAGATGTAACAAGAAAATAGTGTAGCTACAAAATCATGTCTAGTAGATGATAAGAATAAATTCAGGAAAAAATTGAAAGAATTTTTAATTGACAACTCCTTCTACTCTGTCGAAGAATTTATTTCTAAGGTACCTAAAAAATAACTGCCAGTATCTTGTGTAAATATAGTTCAAATAATTAATTTACCATGTATGCTATGACTGTACATCTCCTGGTGTATGTATTTAGTTTGTTACGTAATTGTTTACAGTACCATATATGTTACGACTGTACATCTTGTGGTGTGTGTATTATTTTGTTAAATTTTTTTTTTAATGTACCATATATCCTGGTGTATGTATTATTTTGTAATGGAAGTGTTTAATGTACCATGAATACTATGACTGTACATCTAGTGTACTTATTATTTTGTTATACAACTATTTATCTGTAAATTGACAACTTTCCACATCCCACAGAGCCAGCCTCTTATATTGGGATCAATGGAAAATGAATGTATTGTATTGTATATTGTATTATGTGCTATGGTTACCTTTTACTGATTTTTCATTACTATCTAACCACTAAGAAATTCATCCCCGAGCTACTAGTGCAAAATTAATGACACAGTCATGTGATGAGTATTATAAGCCCTGGAACAATAGAATAAATGTATTTCAACATGAGATGTAGTGCTATTTCATACAAATTAGTAGCTCAATGATTAATGTGTGGCCAATAAGTGGTTGGCTCTGATACATCATGGCCAATCACAAACATCTGTTACCTGCGAATAAGACTATGCTCCACTAAATAATGGCAACAAAAATTGCTTCCATTTATGGACAGTTTACTCAATAAAATAAAACATGTTTCTCAGTGTGACATCTGCTCTCCTTTGCCACCCTCTTTCAGAACTGATACTACTTAAATCAAACAAATTTACAATAGGAAGAGTGCAATTAAATAGGTGAATTAGAGTCTTCAAAACATGGAATCACTTATCCAACTTACTACTATTTTTTCATCAGCTGAAGTAAAGTATAAATCAATGTGGAGCCTTAAACGTACCTGATTATTTAGTGTTAATACATGCATATTCCCAGTGATATTTATATGGAGCACATGGAAGCCATTCTGTTTACACAATTCATATGCAACACCAACGAAACTTGTCGATGCAGTCTTGGGGACACGATTATATATAATGACCATTGAATCAAAATAGGACTCTGCAACAACTGATTCCGATTTCTTCTGAATTCCTGTTTTCTCGAGGCGAAGCTGGGCAACCGCATACTCTAAAAATATTATGCGAAACAAGTCATTAAATTAGCATCATACTTTCTGAAACCTCCAGTATCAACCAGAAGTAAGAATTACCTAAGCTTTTGTTGTCTTCTCGTACTTGTATCACCTGTGACTCAAACACAAGAAAGAAAATAATTAATCCCAAAAATCCCGCGAACAACAATATTCTAGACGTAGGAATTCTTTGTATCATTATTGAGAAATGGTGAAACCCAAACTAGCATCAACTGTTCAAGCAGAAAATAAGGTCTGGCGAAGACTTCATTTAGATACACTTCTTGAAGGAGTTAAGAGACAAGTCCTTTGCTTTTTGAGGCGTGAGAGGTTAACTGTCACATTCTCAACCCTATCTTTTGGTGTTTCTTCAAACGACAATGATCCAAATGATGCATTGTTATTCCTTCCTACACTGACTGTCATACCAACAACAATAACACCATTGCAACAGCAACAGGCTCATTACCAGAGACAATCTCTTTACAAAACATGCAAATCATGGATAGTATTGTTGATAGAAGTAGAAGTGACAACGTAAATATACTCCAAGTATCATTAAACCATCGATCCTAGATACTGAACCCACAATCATTGCTTTACATTTTGCACTAGATTGGTCCACGCAGTGACACAGCGGTAATACCAATGGTAATACCTTACATTAGAAAACAAACGTTATAAATTCGGGACGCGCGACGGTTGCAATGTTCGCAAACTATTCATATGCTGTTCTCCTTAAGCCAGGTGAAACTGAAAACGACAGTGATAAAACAGATCAGAATTTATTTGATTGTTAATGATATATATAAAGAGAGTGTTGAAAAATTAATGTTATTATTGTTAAATAATACAATTAATAAGGAGGAAACAGCAAAGTGAAAGGATGAAGAACTATTGGAAGTCAAGAAAAGAATGATTGAAATGAATGAGCGGGATTTGTATATTTATTGTATAAACTACAGAGAACATCTGTAGCATTACAAAGACAATAAAAATTAATACATCAATGAATTATAAATATTCCAAATTTATATCATATTAGCTGCTACCTCATAAAAATCTTCAATTTTATATAAACAGATATTAACAAGTAATTATTTTATTACATTCCTGAACATTTTATTTGGAAGTAATCTTATTTTCATTGGTATGGCATTAAAAAGCTTGATGGATACATAGTAGAAAGTTTTTTGAGTGCAACTATACCCACACCTGAAGAAACCTATGTTGTCTCTATTTCTAGTACTGTAAGTATGACTCACACCTAACAGTTCATATTTCTCATTGTTCTCCTTAATATTCATTAAGCACTGAAAGGTAAATATAGTTGGTAGAGTCATTATACCAAAATGAAGAAAAATATTTTTACAGTGACTGTGAGAAGGAAGGTTACCTATAATTCTCACTGCTTTTTTTTTCTAAAGTCTGAATAACCTTAGAGCAGAGGACTGATGTGCCCACAGTATTGCCCATATGATAAAGGACTATGAATTTGAGCATAATACACCATTCTCAATACATCTTTGCTCACCCTAAACCTCAGTCTTCTTAGCATATAGATCCCTTGGCACAATTTAGTTGCTGTTGCTTGTATATGCTTATTCCAACTTAAACAGCAGTCTATAGAGAAACCAAGAAACTTAACATAATTAACACCATTCATATGGTTGATATCGTCTTTAAAATAACTTAATTCTATATTCTGTATTTTATCTCTATTCACAGCAGATTAGCAGTGCACCAGTCCCCAACAATTCCAGAAACATTTTTATTGCTGACTTCATATTTTCAGATGAATTGGCATTAAGATCATCAGCAAAGAGATAGCTATCAGCACATGGATCCAAGATATTTATAGGTAGATCATTCACATACATGATAAAAAGTAAAGGGCCTAGAATTGAACCCTAAGGGACCCCATGATTCACTGGTAAGAAATCTGATTCACAATTATTCAACCAACTTTCTGATATCTGCCGCTCAAGTAAGATTGAATCAACAGTAAGGCATTTTCTTGAAAACCATAATACCTCAGCTTATCCAGTAGTACACTATGAGATACAGTATCAAAAGCTTTTGACAAGTCATACAATCTGGCGGCCATAGGATTCTTTTTGTCAACATTGTTTTAAGCAGTCGCTTATAAATGAAATGACAGCTCTAACAGTTCCTAATCCAGGACGAAAGCCGAATTGGGATTCACTAAAAAGATTATTTTGTTCAAAGTAATTAATAATTTGCCTATAGATAATTACTTTTCGTGGTCCTTAGTTGGCCGATATCGAAGACAAGAAGAATACAATTACAGTACTAAAAATTTAAATAATCTTCGAATGTTGAAAACTTTCGGCAGTCATCCAAACTTCACATGATACTTCACTTTCATAACTGGTTGTTTGTAACTTCGGTTTGTAACAGTCTCGAAGGACGATTATACTCGCTCGCCCCCTCCCCCTTCCTCCCAGGCCCAACGTTGGACTGGCGACTTTTGTAGACTTTTTTTTTTTTTTAGCTCTTACTATTCTTTAAGGAATTAAAAAGATGACGTGAGATTTCTGTCGACCTCCACACCTTGAAGAGATTTCGCCGGACCCCTCCCCCCCTCCACCAATATTTCACCGCACGTAATTAATGGACGCCTCGTTTACATAGGGTTATGAGGTGTTTTACCGAAATTACTCGCACAGACGTTTTGCCTTCTTTATTTGTATTCAAAGGATAAATTACCAAGAGAATTGATGAATAATTTGCCAAAAACGCTGAAAGAATTTAAAATTGATATTCAGTTAAAAGAAGTCGCGTGCAAAAAGTGAAGAAATTGCCACAGGAGCAGGAACTCTACCGCAATTAAGTTGATTAATTAAAAAAGAATGACATAAATGCAGTGAGAAACCCAGTGGGGATATGACTCCAACAACAGAGTTAGAAGACTTTCCCTAAAACAACGACACCAACAGAGTTTGATTATCAGCATCAATAGTAAGAGCATAATCTTACGCTATAAAAAAGACGTATGTAGAAAGCTATGGTAAAACAGGTTTTTTTTCTTCTTCTATGAACAGCCCATATCTTCTACGCCACCACTGGCGGTGACTGGCAGCTTTTTTTTTGTAAAAGTGCATCTCGCCACCCGTGAGCAATTTCTTATTTTCCTTTGTAAGCAGTTGCAGCGAAGGTTTTGTCAATTGACAGTTCCTTCAGACTTACGATTTAAGTTGCTTGTTAGGATGGACAAAGGACTTTTATATTTATTAAGTGTATTGTAACACTAGCCTAAGTTGGCAATTAGTGGATTTAATAATCTCTAATATCCTTTCCTGGAGCAGCGGGACACCTGAGGCTTCATGGAGGTCAGCTGTGTGAACCCGGGTCTGGACGTGTAGTGCTCTAAATAATAATAATTTATTTGGTGTTAATGACATAGTGGCAGAGTTTCTTACCGGCTGCTCAATATTCTTCTGTCATAGATATCTAAACCCGATGATCTTGGAAGCTAACAAGGACCTCCAGTTTAGCAGTCGTGTATGTATATGTATATGACAAGTGTTCTTTACTTAAAAATGAATTCCTCGTTTTATAACCCGGGGCGCACATTGAACTGCGTGGTGCAGTAGTGGCAGCTCAGAGCAGGGCAGAGCAGCACGAAAACAGAAACTGTGTCGGGCATGGAGGAAGGTCCTCCATGGTGTCGGGCAATTGCCCGTGCATATTAGAGAGCAGTAGTGATGCTCGATATACATCGATGTATCGAAAACATCGATATTTACTATTCGATGCATCTCTTACTCACGATGTTTAACGATGCACCGATGTATTTCATTCGATACGTCGGAATAACGAGCACGTTTTTTCGACGCGATAGGATTTTTTTAAAAACAAAACAAAAACAGGAAATTCTATCACTATTACGTTATTTTTGTTACCTAAAAACCACATTACATCTTTTCTTTTGACGTTGGTAAAACAACAAAAAGTCACAATTTACTTGAAATGTCTTGCCACTGTAGTGTGTGGAATTCAATGATACGACATTCGCACAGACTTGTCTGTATAGTGTAAGCCCCTTGCCTGCTCTATGAGCTCATAAAAAGTAAACAATATAATTGCCGACAGGTTAATTGGAGTTGAAGCTACTATTAAAGAAATATCTAGAGATAAATATTAAACCAGCAGTAAAATAATCCCTTTAGTGCAATGCATGCTTTCAAAAGGCAGTGCAATTGTGACTGATGAACCATTAATGATGGAAGTACAAAATCTCATCCTGAATGAAATCAATAACGGATGGGTGCTATCGTACAAGTTTTTGTTTAGCTATCGCGACCATATTGGGGCCATGGCTCAAATAAATACATTTTGAAGACTAGATGGCTTGTGAAAATGCTGCTCAAAATGTCAAAGATATGATGAATAGGGAGCTAGAAGGAAAGAGAAAAGAATCTGTTTCAGACAGTTCAGACCATGGAGGAAGGAATATATGGAGACGAGATAACGCGAAATCCGTGAAACCTCGTGAAAAAACTGTGCCTGCGCGGCGGACATCGTAGGAGTACCAAAACATTGGGCTGTTTGCACTGTGTCAGCTGCTGACAATATTTCATTTTCTAATATTCTAAAGTTTTCTATAATGCCAAGTTGCGATGCATATGGTTGCACAAACAGACGAGATAGGAAAAAACCTGGAATAGCGTTTCATAAGTAAGTCACATTGTAATTATCGTTCTTGAAGTATCTGACAGGCAACCGCAACATTAGTACCATTCGCTATAAATTTATTCATTGGTCTCAATAGGATCATATTATTCTCAAATTTTTGCTGGTGTAGTGTAGACAATTAGCATATGTTACTATTTTGCACCTGAAAAGCTAGCCTTATTGTAGACAAATGTTGGAAATTTAATTTAAACGGGTCATGTTTACATCGCGACACAGTGAATATGGTATTCTGCATGCATTACTCACGTTTAAGTTTACGCTGAAATTGCACGATGAAATTAATCGTGATAATTTGTGCTGTGCGAACTACTAAACGTGATGAAATAAACTTTGTTGACGGAAATGTAGTTCGCGATGCATTTCTTGTGTTTAGACGTGTCTACATAGTTTGGTTTTGTAGCGGCAATATTAATGGAAATGTTGGCAGGTTTAAATGCGGTGTATACCTGAAGAGAACAAACAATTTATTTATTATTAGCTGTTAGCTTCTGATTTTTGAATGTACTGATTTTTCTAGAAAAATTATATAGGCCACTACCAGTACAATATCTTCTAAGTAAGCTCAGAAACTATGAGGTTTTATGAAGTATTAATTTTTTTTAAAGCTCTAAACATTGACTTATGCTTTTTTTTAAAAAATTTCAGATATGACTTGTTTGTATTTGTAAATATGTCTACAAGTATATTTCTAGATTTTGAAATCTTCCTTGTCAATTACTGAAATAGAATGTGAAAATATAACCTATTTGAACATCAACTAAAATTTAAGGACTGTAGAAATAAACAGTTTGTTATTCAAGTTAAAAAGAATTACCTGCTCATTAAGTTAGTCCGAATTCATCATCAAATATGGATATGGCGATAGTTTTTTCTGGTCCAGGCCGCATTTCAACCTAACCACGTCAATTTTAAGGTACAATATCTCGAGAACTAAGCGAGATATCAAAAAATTTTATTCTTTACTTTGAGTTTCCCTCATCGAGTTACATAAGAATTCGTCATCAAATTGCGGCGCCACGGTTATCGTTGAATCCCCTCATAACCTAACAACCTCACTTTTGAGACAGTATATCTCGCGAACTAAGCGAGATATCGAAAAATTTTATTCTTTATTTTCGATTTGTATCGTCGTTTTACATAAGAATCTATCACCAAATTTGACTTTGGGGACACGTTTCTTCTGAATTTCAACCAGAAACTCCACTCTTTTGAGACAGTATATCTTGAGAACTAAGCACGATATCAAAAAAAATTATTCTTCATTTTTGATGTGTCTCGTCGAGTTACATAATAATCCATCATCAAATTGCGGTGCCACGGTTGTCTTGAGGTTTTTGTGCCTATTTCCGTGTTTCTCTGGTCAAGCAATATGGCGGTCTCCCCTCCCCACTTGTCTCCACCCGGTTTCACTCCAATATGTGGTGAAGGTCCCTTGCGTCGTCTCCATATATTCCTTCCTCCATGGTTCAGACAAAACATTGGAACATTTCAGTCTTTGGTCCGATCATAACAAACTAGTTCATCGTAACTGGAAATCAAACAGGACCGAAGAATGTGTTTCTGATGAACTGTCTGTCTACTCGAGGACCCCGCCTGGGCGGCTTAATAAAAATCCCTTAGGAGTATGGTCCGATTATAAACAACAGATTCAAAATTTGTACAAAATGGTGTAGCATTACCGATACTACAATAACATCTTTGAGGTAGGCGTTCCATGCCACCGGCCAGTTAGTATTCTTAAGGAAGTTTCCATAACAACGGGAAAACACAGAGACTAAGAGATTCCGTAGAGCGGCAGCTAAGGAGAGCTTGTTACAAGAAGTTCGATAATGTATTTAATTTAAAATAAAAGAGTGATTTTAATTGTGTAAAAAAGAGACTAACAACTTAATTATTTGATTAAGTTGTACAAAAGTTATCTTCCGAAATAATATAAACAGAGACAATATAAATACAACACGGCATATTTCTTAATAAATAATACCAAGCAACTGCTAATATGAATCAAGCAACAAACTGTTATTTTAAGAAATACGACATGGCGACCGTGACAGGACTAAAGTTACCTGTTTTAAATAATACCAAGCAACTGCTATAAAAATCACGATAAGCAACAGCTTGTTTTAAGAAATACGACATGGCGATCGTGCAGTGGACTTAGGTGCTGCAAGAAGGAAAAAAAAAAAAAAAAAAACTACGTGAATTTATGAATTTGAGGATATAGCAGACAACAACAAGAAAGAAGATAGCAGAATCCTTGGAATTTGGAAACACGCAGCGCTACTAGCGGCCGAGTGTGAACCAGCAGACTGAGCAGAGACAACAACAGCTGAGTCGAGTGAATGTTCAACCACCAGCTACGAAATACTTAAAGTTAAGTGTTCTCAAGACTCCATTATCTTTATTCTTGTAATAAAAAACTTGGTGATAGGAACAAGGAAGTTGACTGTGACAGAAGCGATGTACGGGTAGGATTAGTTTTACGTTTTCTTTTCGAATTTTCGTTGTTTATTCAAATAACTTATTATAGCACGTCACTTTATTGATACTAGTTTCGGGACGCTGAGTATTGCTTAGCTTTCTACAGAATGGCTAATCAGATGCCAGGTGAAATGGTTATTTGTGATCCTTTGGGTTCTGTAAACAAGAAAGATGATAATAATGAATAATCAAGTAACTGTATTATTTTAAGAAATACGACATGGCTAAAGATGATAATATTGAGTAATAATACTGGAGTATAATATACTTACTGTAATTTTGGTTTTTTAAGTGATAAGGACAGTAACTCTGTGTCGAAATGTGTGTTACAGACTATATGCCGTTCCAACCAGTAGCGGCTTATGGAAAACCACCAGAGAAAGTTACCTCAAGACATCAGTCCTCGTGATATGTGAAAATGTGTTATTAGCCAAATGTAGAATATAAGCTCTCCTTACCTAAAAGGTAACATTTACAAAAAGTTTACCATAACCATTTACAATGGAATGGATGTCAAATGGTATGGTAAACTTGGGGGGGCTGTAGCATTACCGATACTACAATAACATCTTTGAGGTAGACGTTCCATGCCACGGGCCAGTTAGTACTCTTTTAAGGAAGTTTCCATAACAACGGGAATACACACAGAGACTAAGAGATTGCTTCAGAGCAGCGGCTAAGGAGAGCTTGCTATGACGAAGTCCGATAATGTATTTAATTTAAAATAAAAGTTGTGATTTATGTTGTGAAGAGTAAAACTAAAAGATTAATTAATTGATTAAGCTGCATAGAAGATATCTTCCGAGATAATATATAAAGTTAGCTTCCGCAATAACCACATCGTAAATCCTGGTCACGGCGACATTTGATAATGATTAAACTCAGAACTGCTATGCTTTTAAGAAATACGACATGGTGACCGTTCCAGGACTAAAGTTACCTGTTTTAAATACTAAAAAAATCAGACAAATGTTTTAAGAAATACGACATGGCGATCGTGCAGTGGACTTAGGTGCTGCAAGAAAAAAAAAAAAAAACTACGTGAATTTATGAATTTGAGGATATAGCAGACAACAACAAGAAAGAAGATAGCAGAATCCTTGGAATTTGGAAACACGCAGCGCTACTAGCGGCCGAGTGTGAACCAGCAGAGACAACAACAGCTGAGTCGAGTGAATGTTCAACCACCAGCTACGAAATACTTAAAGTTAAGTGTTCTCAAGACTCCATTATCTTTATTCTTGTAATAAAAAACTTGGTGATAGGAACAAGGAAGTTGACTGTGACAGAAGCGATGTACGGGTAGGATTAGTTTTACGTTTTCTTTTCGAATTTTCGTTGTTTATTCAAATAACTTATTATAGCACGTCACTTTATTGATACTAGTTTCGGGACGCTGAGTATTGCTTAGCTTTCTACAGAATGGCTAATCAGATGCCAGGTGAAATGGTTATTTGTGATCCTTTGGGTTCTGTAAACAAGAAAGATGATAATAATGAATAATCAAGTAACTGTATTATTTTAAGAAATACGACATGGCTAAAGATGATAATATTGAGTAATAATACTGGAGTATAATATACTTACTGTAATTTTGGTTTTTTAAGTGATAAGGACAGTAACTCTGTGTCGAAATGTGTGTTACAGACTATATGCCGTTCCAACCAGTAGCGGCTTATGGAAAACCACCAGAGAAAGTTACCTCAAGACATCAGTCCTCGTGATATGTGAAAATGTGTTATTAGCCAAATGTAGAATATAAGCTCTCCTTACCTAAAAGGTAACATTTACAAAAAGTTTACCATAACCATTTACAATGGAATGGATGTCAAATGGTATGGTAAACTTGGGGGGGGCTGTAGCATTACCGATACTACAATAACATCTTTGAGGTAGACGTTCCATGCCACGGGCCAGTTAGTACTCTTTTAAGGAAGTTTCCATAACAACGGGATACACAGAGACTAAGAGATTCAGAGCAGCGGCTAAGGAGAGCTTGCTAATGACGAAGTCCGATAATGTATTTAATGAATCTATTTAATTTAAAATAAAAGTTGTGATTTATGTTGTGAAGAGTAAAACTAAAAGATTAATTATTTGATTAAGCTGCATAGAAGATATCTTCCGAGATAATATATAAAGTTAAACACATCGTAAATCCTGGTCACGGCGACATTTGATAATGATTAAACCAAATTCTGAAATGTCTTATGCTTTTAAGAAATACGACATGGTGAGCCGTTCCAGGACTAAAGTTACCTGTTTTAAATACTAAAAAAATCAGACAAATGTTTTAAGAAATACGACATGGCGATCGTGCAGTGGACTTAGGTGCTGCAAGAAAAAAAAAAACTACGTGAATTTATGAATTTGAGGATATAGCAGACAACAACAAGAAAGAAGATAGCAGAATCCTTGGAATTTGGAAACACGCAGCGCTACTAGCGGCCGAGTGTGAACCAGCAGAGACAACAACAGCTGAGTCGAGTGAATGTTCAACCACCAGCTACGAAATACTTAAAGTTAAGTGTTCTCAAGACTCCATTATCTTTATTCTTGTAATAAAAAACTTGGTGATAGGAACAAGGAAGTTGACTGTGACAGAAGCGATGTACGGGTAGGATTAGTTTTACGTTTTCTTTTCGAATTTTCGTTGTTTATTCAAATAACTTATTATAGCACGTCACTTTATTGATACTAGTTTCGGGACGCTGAGTATTGCTTAGCTTTCTACAGAATGGCTAATCAGATGCCAGGTGAAATGGTTATTTGTGATCCTTTGGGTTCTGTAAACAAGAAAGATGATAATAATGAATAATCAAGTAACTGTATTATTTTAAGAAATACGACATGGCTAAAGATGATAATATTGAGTAATAATACTGGAGTATAATATACTTACTGTAATTTTGGTTTTTAAGTGATAAGGACAGTAACTCTGTGTCGAAATGTGTGTTACAGACTATATGCCGTTCCAACCAGTAGCGGCTTATGGAAAACCACCAGAGAAAGTTACCTCAAGACATCAGTCCTCGTGATATGTGAAAATGTGTTATTAGCCAAATGTAGAATATAAGCTCTCCTTACCTAAAAGGTAACATTTACAAAAAGTTTACCATAACCATTTACAATGGAATGGATGTCAAATGGTATGGTAAACTTGGGGGGGGCTGTAGCATTACCGATACTACAATAACATCTTTGAGGTAGACGTTCCATGCCACGGGCCAGTTAGTACTCTTAAGGAAGTTTCCATAACAACGGGATATACACACAGAGACTAAGAGATTCAGTTAGAGCGGCAGCTAAGGAGAGCTCATAATGACGAAGTCCGATAATGTATTTAATGAACTATTTAATTTAAAATAAAAGTGTGATTTATGTTGTGAAGAGTAAAACTAAAAGATTAATTAATTGATTAAGCTGCATAGAAGATATCTTCCGAGATAATATAAATAGAATAACACATCGTAAATCCTGGTCACGGCGCATTTGATAATGATTAAACTCAAATTCTGAAATGTCTTATGCTTTTAAGAAATACGACATGGTGACCGTTCCAGGACTAAAGTTACCTGTTTTAAATACTAAAAAAATCAGACAAATGTTTTAAGAAATACGACATGGCGATCGTGCAGTGGACTTAGGTGCTGCAGAAGAAAAAAAAAAAAAACTACGTGAATTTATGAATTTGAGGATATAGCAGACAACAAGAAAGAAGATAGCAGAATCCTTGGAATTTGGAAACACGCAGCGCTACTAGCGGCCGAGTGTGAACCAGCAGAGACAACAACAGCTGAGTCGAGTGAATGTTCAACCACCAGCTACGAAATACTTAAAGTTAAGTGTTCTCAAGACTCCATTATCTTTATTCTTGTAATAAAAAACTTGGTGATAGGAACAAGGAAGTTGACTGTGACAGAAGCGATGTACGGGTAGGATTAGTTTTACGTTTTTTTGGAGATTAACATAAGCTATCCTTTCGAATTTTCGTTGTTTGCAAATCTTTTCCGGAACCTGTTTTTTATTATACAAGCACAATTAAGTGACCATATTAATTTGTTGTTTAAAATATGGAGGGTGGCCAAATCTTTGCTGATAGGGACTCCGTGAGTCAACAAAACATAATAGATGATGATTTCTCGCTATTGGCCCCAGAATTACAATCGACTCGCGTGGAGAACCTTTTACCAACAGAGCAAAGTCATGTAGTATCACAAGAAATAAGTGCACCAGACCCAGAAGTTTCGGTGGGAAATAACGAACATGAATCAGTCACTATAGGTGCATTAAAGAAAATACTGTTTCAATTTGGGTCGCAACTAACAGCACAGCTTACAGATACACAAGCACAACTAACAGCACAGCTTACAGATACACAAGCACAACTAACAGCACAGCTTACAGATACACAAGCACAACTTACAGCACAATTAAGTGAAGAATTAAAAAACTCGAAAAATTCTTTAGAGGATCGAATAATTAGATCAGAAACTGATGCACAGGCAAAGTTAGATAAGTATGTAGAAAGGGTGGAAAAACAGTTTACAAGGATAAATGAAGAACTGAAGATATGCAATGAGAGTCTAGTAATTAGAGGGTTTGAACAAAGTACAAATGCAATTCATTCTGAATCATTAAATAATACAATTGAAAGTAAGGATAGTAGGCCTAATACTGTAAGGGAAAAATATGAGATGAGTGATGTTACAATTAATGGTGATGTAAATCATGTAAAGGATAGACAAATTGTTAAAGAAGGGTTTCACTTAAAGGATGAGTCTAAGCATGAAAGTAACCAGGTGGAAACTTACACAAAGACAGATGAATCAGTAGAAAAGGGTTGTAAGTCTATAAAAATGTTTGATATCAGAGACATTAAAGGAACAGGTGACTTTGATCAGGTAAAAGAGATGGAAGAGACTTTAATGAAGGTAGATGGATTAGGTAGTTTAATGATTTTGAAGGATGTAAACTGTGACATTTTTTCCATTGTTGGGGAGAATTATGTTTGTGATTATGAATCAAAGCAGTTACATAATAATGGTGTTGAACATTTTCAGAGTTCTTTACATATTTTTGAAGTTGGTTTGCCATGTTACTGTTCTGGCAAAGTAAGATTAACTGTAAACAGAAAGTTGTTTGGTATGAATAACTGGGAAAAGGTGAACTGGAAATATAGAAAAAAAGGTTTTCTCTTTTGTAGAGGGGTAAGCTATGCTTACTGCCTCATCCTGTGTACAAATTCAATCAGGACATTGAATCTACAACGCAGAAAATGATGACTTAGTTTAAGATGAATGAAAAGATTTAACACTAGTGCAAGGCACAGGTGTGTAAAGATAAACTCCATCATATTGGAATTTCCTATTATTATTAAGTTATAGTTAGCATATTATTATTATTCAGTGCCACAAAACACTTGTAAATAGTACTGATTGTTGTGGCTGCGCACAATTCAACTGTAATGATAGTAAAAGTTTATAACCATTAAGTGGAAGCTGTCAATTACCAATATTGATGATCTCGATCAGATGTGCAGTCTTCGGCTGTTACCACAGCATACCATTACATAAAAGTTTATTGTCTATTAAGACTTTCTTTTATTAAATATATAGCTTGTAAGATACACCGGAGCATTAGAATGAATAGAATGAGTTGAGAAGAAACAAGGTGTTGTTATGAATAGAGGTGTTTTGCATTAAGAAGTAAAATATCATATAGAGAGGGTACGGGTACAACAACACAGTCAAGACTCAGTTCCTGTAAATAAGGCCACTATCTAGGCATTGCCTTTAAATGATACCGAAAGGTTCGGGATTTGGTTAACACAGGCATAGCTGAGGTCCAGGTAGAACCTTCAAATGGCTCTGTTGTTACATCTCCTTAGCCTATATATATATGAATATATTCAAGATGAAGTGGAGAAAGTTATTACTTATGAGAGAATAATGTAATGTATTAAAGAAATAAAATAAAAATGAAGTTGTGATGGTGATGCTAGATTAGCAAGAAACAATGGTGTCCCAGTCACATTAGCGTGGGTTGATTGTACTGGTCCAGGGACCAAATATGTGATTTAAATAATGTTGCCGGTTATACAACAGTTAAATGGTTCAAAAGGATCGGTCTTATGAAGAATATAATGTACCAAGGGCAGGTAATAGAATTTTTTAAATTATTTGAATGGTGTGCTTGGTAAACAGGCGGAGGCCATGACAGCTAAAGATGATATTATTGAGTAACAATACTGTAGTATAATATACTTACTGTAATTTTGGTTTTTAAGTGATAAGGACAGTAACTCTGTGTCGAAATGTGTGTTACAGACTATATGCCGTTCCAACCAGTAGCGGCTTATGGAAAACCACCAGGGAAAGTTACCTCAAGATATCAGTCCTCGTGATATGTAAAAATGTGTTATTAGCCAAATGTAGAATATAAGCTCTCCTTACCTAAAAGGTAACATTTACAAAAAGTTTACCATAACCATTTATAATGGAATGGATGTCAAATGGTATGGTAAACTTGGGGGGGCTGTAGCATTACCGATACTACAATAACATCTTTGAGGTAGGCGTTCCATGCCACCGGCCAGTTAGTACTCTTAAGGAAGTTTCCATAACAACGGGAAATACAGAGACAGAGACTAAGAGATTCCGTAGAGCGGCAGCTAAGGAGAGCTTGTTACAAGAAGTTCGATAATGTATTTAATTTAAAATAAAAGAGTGATTTTAATTGTGTAAAAAAGAGACTAACAACTTAATTATTTGATTAAGTTGTACAAAAGTTATCTTCCGAAATAATATAAACAGAGACAATATAAATACAACACGGCATATTTCTTAATAAATAATACCAAGCAACTGCTAATATGAATCAAGCAACAAACTGTATTATTTTAAGAAATACGACAATGGCTTATTAATATTAAAGTGTGGTAGCCAGCTTAGTACCATCAATAAGACCTCTTTCAAAAGCTGCACAAGCTTTAAATCAACAATGTAACAGAATATAAGGAAAGTGGGTTAATAAAATATTGCTTATGCAAATTTTAGAGAAGTAATATTCGGATTTCTAAATTCAAATAGGTTAGAATCCCCAATACTGCCTCTCTTTCGGTGTTTCCTAGCTTTCCTTGTATTCTATTCGGATTTCTTATTTATAAATCCCAGACATTCCACAACTGCCTTTTTAAATACTAAACGGAAATATAATTCAAATTTTTCTACTTTCCTAAAGTATGTCGAATTTTTCTACTTTCCTAACCTTTCTTAACTGATATATACATATATACATATATACTAGACAACCCATGCGAAAATTTCGCCAATAAAATAGGATGAATAGTGAGGTTGATGCTTGTAATATAATGAAAAATAGAACCGCTTTTTTGTAGCAAATATTTACTTTGTTTAGTGTAATAGGTGTAAAATACTTACAACATATTACGAAACAGAAACATTTAAAACACAGTGTATGTATGACAAACTGGGACTAACCTTAACAGAATACAATCAACCTGAACAAAATGGATACAGTATATCAACATCTCTCTGATATGTGTTGCTGTGCGAGTAAAATGTTTTCATTGGAAATGTAAAGCAAAACAAAAATGTTTCTGTAACAGAAAAAATATGCGAGAAGCTACTTATGAAAAAAAAGTTTACTGACATCTCTGTGAAATCTGCTGCTGCAATCTAGTGACTTGACTCTGAACAGTCTCATACGTGCAACCATTTTAAGTATCAAATTTCGAAAAATTCTATCATAATTTATGATTTTATCGATTTCGATTAAGTATCAAAGGAGATAAATGACTCGTAATTTTTTTTTTTAAAAAAAAAACGTTGTAAGAATAATATTAATACTTTTTATGTGTAGAATTCAAAAATTTCCTTTTATAAAATATGGTGTGACCAAAGCGGACACCTTAGTCTTTAAAATAATACCTCATTTATCAACTTCGGTTAGGTATCAAAGAAGATAATTGGCTCGTGACAGAAAAATGCGTTGTAGAAACATTAATTCTTTTTGCCTTTAAGGGTAGAATTTAAAAAATATTACTTTATTAAAACTGAAGGCCTCAGTCATTTAAATAATACCTCGTTTATGAATTTTGTTTAATTATCAAGGATGATAAATGACTGGAGACACAAAAAAACACAATTTAGATATACTGATATTTTTGGGCTTTAAGGGTTCAATTTAGAAAATTCCTTTCTTAATATATAAATGTGACCACAGCGGAGATTTTAATCCTTCGAATGATACCTCATTTATCTATTTTGGTTATATATTAATGGAGATGATTGACACGTGACAAAAAAATGCATTGAAGAACCATTAATAATTTTTCCCTTTAAGGGTTGAATTCCAAAAAATTTCTTTCTTAATATATGATTTCGCCAAAGCGGAGACATTAATATTCGCAATCCTACTTAATTTATTGCTTTCGGTTAGATATCCAAGGAGATATATGGTTCGAGACACAAAAAACGCATTTTAGAAATATTGATATTTTTGCTCTTTACGGGTCGAATTACGCAAAATTCCTTTCTCAAAATATAATGTTACCACGGAAGAGACCTTAATCTTTAATTTGATTCCTCATTTATCTATATCGGTTAGAAATGAAGGGAGATAAATGGCTCGCGACACAAAAATAGGTTGTAGAACTGTTGATACTTTTTCCCTTTAAGGGTTAAATTCCAAAAAAACTTCTTTCCTAATATATAATGTCACCAAAGCTGAGACATTACTCTTCATAATCCTAATTTATTTATCGATTCCGGTTAGATATCCAGGGAAATAAATGGCTCGAGACACAAAAAACGCATTTTAGAAATATTGACCTTTTTGCGCTTTAAGGGTCGAATTACGCAAAATTCCTTTCTCAAAATATAATGTTACCACGGCGGAGACCTTAATCTTTAATTTGATTCCTCATTTATCTATATCGGTTAGATATGAAGGAAGATAAATGGCTTGTGACGTAAAAACACGTTGCAGAAATATTGATTCATCTCCCCTTTAAGGGTCGAATTCCGAAAAATCCCTGTATTAGTATATGATGTCGCCAAAGCGGAGATCTTAATCTATCAAATGATATGTCGTTTAACGATTTCAGATAGATATCCATGGAGATAAATGACTCGAAACACAAAAAACAGAAATTTAGAAATATTGCTGGGGGAATTAAGGGTCGAATACCGAAAAATTCCTTTCTTAAAATATGATGTCACAAAAGTGGAAACAATAAGCTTTAAAATGACACCTCATTCATTGATTTCGGTTAAGTATAAAGGGAGATAAAGGCTTGTGGCAAAAAATACCTTATATAAATTATATAATTTATACATATTCGATGCATCGAAAACATCGATGTTTTTATTCGATGCATCGTGAAACATCGATGCAAAGATTAGATACAACGCTTAGAAAAAAACATCGATGTATTTTCTCCATAAACATCCCTAGAGCGTAGTTTTGGGCGGCAGTTTACAAAGCATTGTTGTTTTGTGCCAGAAACCGACAAAAAAAGTGTAACAATAAAACATGTTGATGCAAAAACTCGATATTTGATTTCTGGATCAGATTTGGATGCCGAGATTGGAAAATTGTCATTACTTTAACAGAAGCAGAGTTAGATAAAACTATGGTAAAGTGAATATATGAAAAGAAGAAACTCTCATCTAGCTTTTGCAGTGACAATAGAATTCTCAAAAGATTATTTCCGGATGACTCGAGCAGAGATTCACGGCATAATCTAACCTGTTATTTTCTCGACAACGCTCAAATACCTATTAGAACTGAAGAAAATCTCGCAGTATTTTCGTTGTTATTTATTTAATTATTTAGCTTTTGATGGTACATGACATTTATAAGAATGTATTTCTCTTTTATTTCATGTTATATTTTTAAGAAAACTACATAACAGAACATAAGAAACTTGAAATTAAAAAAAGCAGTGTTCAAGAATTAATTCGGGAAATTGTATCCACAAGAATCCTCCCTCTCTCGGTAGGAGTTGGAAGGAGGTTGCCTTGAAGAGTGAGAAGAAACAGAAGAGTTCAAGTCAGTCGGACGTGTACCACGGTAAAAAAAAAAAAAAAAAAAAAAAAAAAAAAAAAAAAAAAAAAAAAAAAAAAAAAAAAAAAAAAAAAATGTTTGTCGCGGACACTTTTGAATGTTGTAGTATAAATAATAAGAAAACAAATAATGCAATAATAATCTATATAACAATCTTTTTAAAAGTTTATTAAAAATGAGTTCAAGAAAAGAAAAGTGAAAATTGTAAATGGACAATTGTATGATAAATGAATGCTGAATTTACTCGCCACTTGTTGGGCTCATTGAGCAAATTTCTTGTTTAAATTTAATTTTTATGTATATATCATGAGTAATATTGTAAAATGCAGGTTGGTTACGCACCAGCTTAATGATTTTTTTCTTATTCCATAGTTGAAAATGATTATAAGTAAAGCAAGAGTATAAATAACTCAAGAATTGTTACGGCAAAAACCGGCACGAGTGAGCTACTTGGCTGTGTCGTGAACACAACGTGGCGCAGTCCACGTGCGGCGCAGTATTGCGCTACTCTGCCATGCGTCTCAATATGGGCTGTTCCGCCCCAAAAGATAGAGACACAGAAACTGTGCTGCACCGCCTGCGTCAACTGCGCGTCAATATGTGCCCGGCCTAAATACTGTGTAGTGCCGCAGTGAAAAAGCACAAACGCCAAACAAGTTATTTATATATGTTCCAAACAATGAACAGATACGGGAAAAGTGGTTAAAAATTACAAGGTGGGAGGATGCTCATTGTTTATCTGCAGATTCAAGAATCAATTTTTGTGAAAATCATTTTGATGTAAGTGTTTGTGAACAATATTTTCTAAATCATAGGAATACTGAGTATAGATCCACAGTTAGAAAAATCACTAATACTGAAGAAATAGAGGACGCTTTTGAAAAAATAACAGAGGGGGGCAGATCTGGGAAAGCGAATGTTAGTGCTGAAAATATCACAAAGCCAGTGATAGAGTTATTGGCAAATTGTAGAAGTATAATGAATAAAGTCATGGAATTTGCAAACGAAATTGAGATACATGAACCTCAAGTAGTTATAGGGGTAGAGTCCTGATAAAAAGAAGGAGTACTAGACAATGAGGTTTTTTCCCGATGGTTACAGAGTGTACCGCAAAGACAGAGGAGCAACTGGTGGAGGGGTATTCATACTGGTTAGCAAAGACTACTACAGTTCACTGGTGTTTAGAGATCATGATCATGAGTTACTTGGGGTAGACTTCTGGGGAAATAAAAAAGAAAAAGAAAAAGCCAGCTACTTAAAAATGAGGCTGTTGTGGAGAAACTAAATTCATATTCAGAGCTCAGAAGTGAGATTAGAATGGTCATCATTGGTGGGGATTTGAACCTACCAGGTGTCAACTAGGTAATAAAAAAGATTAATATCACTAAGGAACCGAGATTTGCAAATACCTTAGTAAGGGAAGGAGTATTTACACAGGTAATCGTGCAGAAAACAAGGGGACAAAAAATTTGGATATTTTCCAAATAAAGCCGGATGATAACCTAATCGGGTGTCAAGTAACTGAAGGAATGAGTGATCATAATGCAGTTCTGATGGATATAAGGGGATCCAGTAAATCAGTGGCCAGAATCGAAGGGGGAAATAGATACAATTATAAAAAGGCACAAATCTTGGAATTGAAAAGATATTTTAGGGTTAGTTTGGCACAAGTGGGAAGTGGGAAGTGTTCAAAAAAATGAATAGAAAGGGTGTTCCAAAACACATAATAAAGGGAAGTACAGAACCTTCATACTATAACAGGGAGGTGACGAGGTTAAGGAGATTGGTGAGACGAGAACATAACAGAGTTACGAACAGCAAGGCAGTAGGGAAGTCATGAAACAATTAACAAGGGAATTAATAATGTCAAAGAAATTGGCTAAGGATGAGTTTATGAAGAACATTAATGGTGCAGGGGGACCTCTGACTGATGCATCTAGAAATTTCTATAGCTATATCAGGATACTGAGGGGAAGAGAGGGTATTGAGATAAGTATAGATAAGGATGGAGAAGAAGTAACGGAGGATTTAAAAAAGGCAGACTCATTGAGTAACTGGTTCAGTGAGTCCATTAGGGACTCATTCAGGGATTATATCTGGAAACGAGCCTATCCGCACAGTTGGAGGGGAACAGATTAGAAAATTTGAAATTAAATATGAAGATATTATGAAGGAAATAAGGAATCTAAAAAAGCGTAAAGGGGCTGGAGTTGATAAAATTACTACAGATGTCTTAAAGATAGTAGGCTGGGACATTGTACCTTACCTACAAACATTATTAAAATTGAGTCTGGATACTTGTTGTTACCAAATGACTGGTAAAGGGCGATAGTAGTACCGGTCCATATAGGAGGGGTGACCAACAAGTTTGAAAACTATAGGCCAATCAGCTTGATATCAGTGAATGGAGAGTTTAATATGCAAACATATTAGAGGTGTCTGTGAGGAAAGTAAATGGTTTTCAAGCAGGCTTTACACGAGGATATTCGTATGAATCACAGTTAGTAGTATTGTACCTGGGTGCCCGATCTTCGCTCGGCATCTTTCGATTTTTGTTCAATATCCAAGAATTCGAGTAAAGTTTAAGTAAAAGGCTTGAAGAATTTCTAGGCGTTTTGAGGTGCACAGTTAACCAAAGAGAATCTTAACTAACATCAGTAGGCTTACTGGTACCTGAACCTTCTACGTAATGAGGTTAGAGCTGTTTTCGAGAAATCAAATACAAACATTGCTCCCTTTTTTTTTTTAAATCCTGTTAAAAACTTGAAAAGCAAAACGTTATCTACATATGAAATTTCATCCAAATCGCTAGATCCATTTGCGAGACCACCTCATAAATACCTTCCAAAGAAAAATGCTATTATTATGTTAAATCTAAATGCCTGTCAGGGACTAATTAAAGGTGCGAGATTTGTGGTAATTCAGGGGATTCTATGAAAATCCTTGATGATGGACTCTTACGTAACTTGAAGAAAAAAATTGAAAGTATATATATATATATATGTGTCGCTTAGTTTTCGAGATATCATATCTCAAAATTTCACGTGGTTCGTTGAAATGTGACCTGGACCAGAAGATAAATTTCGTCATAGCCAAGTTTGATGATGAATTCGTATCAAATTCGTCGAGACAAATCAAAAATAAAGAATTTATTGTACTGATATCTCAAGTGAAGAGGTTAGGATTAGATCCGGCCTGGACCAGAAAAAATATCCACCAAAACCAATGTCTATATGGTGGAAATGTACTTTCAATGTTTTATTTTGTTCCTAATGGTTGTTGTTAGGTTGAAATACGGCCTGGACCAGAAGAAACGTCGCCAAAAGCACAAGGAACTAAACCTATAACTGATTTTTGAAATGCTATATCTCGAAAACCAAGCGAGATATCAAGAACATTTATTCTTTATTTTTGATATGTTTTGTCGAGTTCTATAAGATTTTATCATCAGATTGCGACGTAACGGTAATGATAGAACATCATCAGTGCCAAATTCATTCACTCCGATAAAACTATGCTCATACCTCACGTGGTAGTGTTTAATGACAAACTAACAACCTCTTTTCACGATCAAAAAGTAAACGATGATTGCTTTATAACTGGTACCGATAGTATTATTTTCAAAGAAATTTCTGTAAAGTATCATCTCTGACAAAACCAATCATCTCTGACAAAACCAATCATAAATTTTTAATTATCTTCCTTTTTAAATGTTTTACAATTAAACTTGCAGTGTTAATATTTCCACGGGTCAGCCAGTATACGACAACTTTTCGTTTAAATATTCTTTGAAATCAGAGAGAATCTATTTGTAGGCTTTCTGGTACATAAATTGTCTACGAGATGGCGCTAGTGCAGTTTTCGAGATAACGAGTTGGGCCAGAACAGCCCGCTATCTCGGTGTGACACTCGAAAGTAGACTGGCGTGGCGTGCACACATTGAAGATGTTTGGAAAAGAGCTAGTGCCAGACTACAAGCCATGTATCCAATTTTGAACAGGGATAGCAATCTCGCAGCATCTATGGGTGTGCGTCTTTACTGCTCATTAGTCAGGACGATACTCGAGTACGCCTGTCCAGTGTGGGGATACGCGGCCGCGACACATCATCGCCGCCTGCAAACAATGCAAAACAGAGCTCTGAAGAGAGCCTTACATCTTGACACAAGGTTTCCTACCTCTGCCCTGCATGAAGCTGCAAATCTACCAATGCTGAAAGATCGGTTCCGCGAACATGCGAAAAAGATCTACAAACAATGTTATAAATCTAAAAATCCATTGGTTAACGAGCTTGGCAATTATCCGACGGATGTTGGACCATATAACCGACCACTGAAGATTTTTCATCAATAATAAAAAAACGCCTATATGAAGACATACCATACGAGAAGACATGCAACATCTACCACAAATAGGAGGAAATGTCAAACAGCAAAACTTCCATCATACCCTGCCTGTTACAATAAGGCAGTTAAGGCGTGTGCTGCTGTGCTGCTGTGAGTGAAAAAATTGTTCTAATGTTGTAAACTCGCTTTTTTGTAGGGAAGACAACTATTTAGGAAATCTTAAAAGTCAAAACGTTATCTAAATATCAAATTTCATCCAAATCGTCATAGCCGTTACCGAGATCCGATATATATATATATATATATATATATACATATACAAGAATTGCTCGTTTAAAGATATAGTACATGGGTGACCGATCTTCGCTCGGTATCTTTTAATTTCTATTTAATATCCAAGATTTCGAATGAAGTTTGATTAAAGGAAAGGGCTTGAAGGCTTCTTAGGCGTTTTAAGGTGCACAGTTAACCAACGAGAAGCTTAACCAACATCAGTAGCCTTACTGGTACCTGAACCTTCTACGTAATGAGGTTAGAGCCGTTTTCGTGACACCAAATAAAAAATTGCTCCTTTTTTTTCTTTATTTTTTTTTAATCGTGTTAAAAACTCGAAAAGCAAAACATTATCTACACATCAAATTTCATCCAAATCGCTATAAACAAAAACAACTCACTATTATTATCGCCAGGCAAATAAACAAAAACACTCACTATTATTAACGCCAGGCGGCGGCAGAAAAAAACACCTTACTCTATAAACATAAAACACTCACTATTATTATTGGCCAGGCGACAGTAGAAAAAATCGCCTAACTCTATTAACATAAAACACTCACTATTATTATCGCCAGGCACGGCAGAAACACAATCGCCTAAACACTTACTATTATTAATAGCCAGGCGGCGGTAGAAAGAAACGCCTAACTCTTTAAACATAAAACACTGCCTATTACTATCGCCAGGCGGCGACAGAAACAATCGCCTAACTCAATAAAGATAAAGCACTCACTATTACTATCGCCAGGACACGGCAGAATAAATTGCATAACTCTACAAACATAAAACACTCACTATTATCATCGCCAGGCGGTGGCAGAAAAAAACATCTAAGTCTATAAACATAAAACACCCACTATTATCATCGCTAGGCGGCGGCACAAAAAATCGCCTAATACTATAAACAAAAAAACACTCACTATTACTATCGCCAGGCAGCGGCAGAAACAAATCGCCTAAACACTTACTACAGGGCGTTCGCCCGGGAAAACGCTACCCTCCCAGTCTGTTGCCGTCGGCAACTTGCTCGGTCAGTGGTGCCAGCAACTCCTGCCACACGGCACCGTGAATCACCGCACTGTTTAACACCTCCGCTGCCCCAACAGTGCAGTGACGCAGTGTAATGGGACCCTTACATTGTTAAGAACGGTTTCTTTGCATTGTAGCTAGTTTGTGACTTCAGTCTCTTATTAATCAGTGTTGTGAATAAACGTTTCTTTGCGGTTTGGCTGGTTTGGGGCTTCATACTCTTACTAATCTGCACCATGTTTGAGTGTGAGTAAAATTATGGTACGTTACAGTTTGCAACAAAGAATATTTCTCTACGATACATATGTGAAGAAGAAGTCGTTTAAAAAGTGTCGCAGTAAATTTCGTCGCGAATTTCCTGGCGCTTTACTGCCAGCTAAATCAACAATTCTGCGTCTGGTTAAAAAAGTAAGAGAAACCGGTTCACTTTTTAACAAAAAGAGACTGTCGGTCAACCGTATTCTCACAGAGGAGAAAATTGAAGATATCGCTTTTCGACTAGACCAGTCACCCAAAAAATCATTAAGTCAGTTAGGGCAGCGTGTGTCTCGAAATATGTTCAGAAGATATGAAATGTGCATTATACAAGAGGGTCAACACTTCGAGCATCTTTTATAAGGTAAGCTAATGAATTACGCCACATTTAAATGCTTAGCACATACAAGTTTATGAAGCGTAATTATGAAATAGTCCGCGGCCAACGGTCGAACAATGCCGGAAGCTGACCGCTCGCTCGCCGGGAACAGTTTCTTCCTTGTAGCGCTAACAGTGGGTTCCGTTTCCCGGCGAACACCCTGTATTATAATAGCCAGGCGGCTGTAGAAAAAATCGCCTAACTCAATAAACATAAAACACTCACTATTATCATCACCAGACGGCGGCAGAAAAAAACACCTTACTCTATAAACATGAAACACCCACTATTATCATCGCCAGGCGGCGGCAGAAAAAAACGCCTAAGTCTATAAACATAAAAGACCCACTATTATAATCGTCAGGCGGCAGAAAAAATCGCCTAATTCTATAAATATAAAACACTCACTATTATCATCACCAGACGGCGGCAGAAAAAAAAGCATTACTCTATAAACATAAAACACCAACTATTATCATCGCCAGGCAGTGGTAGAAAAAAACGCCTAAGTCTATAAACATAAAAAAACCCACTATTATCATCGCCAGGCGGCGGCAGAAAAAATCGTCTAATTCTATAAATATAAAACACTCACTAATATCATCACCAGACGGCGGCAGAAAAATACGCCCTACTCTATAAACATAAAATACCCACTATTTTCAACGCCTGGAGATGGCAGAAAAAATCGCCTAAGTCTATAAACATAAAAAACCCACTATTATAATCGCCAGGCGGCGGCAGAAAAAATCGCCTAATTCTATAAATATAAAACACTCACTATTATCATCACCAGACGGCGGCAGAAAAAAACGCCTTATTCTATAAACATAAAACACCCATTATTATCATCGACAGGCGGTGGCAGAAAAAATCGTTTAAGTATATAAACATAAAAAAAAACCACTATTATAATCGCCAGGAGGCGGCAGAAAAAATCGCCTATTTCTATAAATATAAAACACTCACTATTATCATCACCAGACGGCGGCAGAAAAAAACGCCTTCCTCTATAAACATAAAACACCAACTACTATAATCGCCAGGCGGCGGCAGAAAAAATCACCTAATTCTATAAATATAAAACACTCACTATTATCATCACCAGACGGCGGCAAAAAAAACTCCTTACTCTATAAACATAAAACACCCGCTATTATCATCGCCAGGCGGTGGCAGAAAAAAACGCCTAACTCTATAAACATAAAAAAACCCACTATTATAATCGCCAGGCGGCGGCAGAAAAAATCGCCTAATTCTATAAATATAAAACACTCACTATTATCATCACCAGACGGCGGCAGAAAAAACTCCTTACTCTATAAACATAAAACACCCACTATTGTCATCGCCAGGTGGTGGCAGAAAAAAACGCCTAAGTCTATAAACATAAAAAAACCACTATTATAATCGCCAGGCGGCGGCAGAAAAAATCGCCTAAGTCTATAAACATCAAAAACCCACTATTATCATTGCCAGGCGGCGGCAGAAAAAATTATTTACATAATTATCTCGCCCATCGTCGCTGTCCCTATCATTTAACCCATTGCAACCATCAGTACTATTAATATTACTGCTTTCAAAATACTCTGCAACCCCTTTTACCCCAGCATTAATATTTGGACTGCTAGCCAATTCCACTTGAACAGAATTACTATTACCACTTCGGATTATAAATGCATCTTTATTATCAAAACTAACAACTCCAGAACTACTGTCTGCCATTCTGATGTATTGTTTTGGTCCTCACCCAAATCAATTTGCGCATCCTCTCTAACCAATTTAAGGCAACCGTTTTCCATCTTTGCAAGAAATTAAGATAATTTAGAAACAATAATAAGTTTAATTTACGCGAAATAAAAACCGATAGTATTTAACAATAACTGCTCTCAAATTTATGCAGCACAACACCAATAGTACAACGATGTATTGCAACGCCGATAACACTATGCATAGACTTGAATACTGGACCACAAAAATACTTACAAAATTTCGTAGTACCTATAATGCATACAGAAATGTACGACAGAAATATCAAAAGTCCACTTGGTGTAGCACTGCAAATAAGCAACCATGTACATGCAAACACAAACAAAACAAAAAAAAAGCAAATCAGTTCTTTACAGTTACGATATTCCTCCAAAAAAAATTTCCACCTCATTATTTTGTTTTAAAAACTTGTATTATTCTTTTGTCTTAGCTATAGTCTTCCACAGACGCCTATAACCTTTTTTAAACATGCTACTTCAATTTTACAATCTTTTAAATTTTTTGACGTTCGTTAATTTAATTACTTTCTGACAATCTGTCTTTACTTAATTCGTTGCTAAACAGTAGTTCTTACATCACCGTTACAATTTAATTATATATTCTGATTGTAAAAAGTCTTTATTTTCTTGCTGACTCAGTTCTTGCCTCAATTACAATTTGCTTTCATTGAAACGTTAATATTAAATGATACTTCTTCTTTTTGTTGAATATGAGACTGCAAGTCCAAAGAGAACTGGAATCTGTACTTACCAATCTGCGCCGATCTGCTCCACTTCGTCCTCAGAAAAATCCTTGATGAACCGATCCTATCAGGGTCGCCAAATGTAACACCCTTCTCGGCGTACCGACCAATAGTTTTTTTTTAATGCCTAATTTGCATCATGGCAGGTCAGCCCCATTTTATATATAATTCAGGCCCTTCTCTTCCAAATTTATTTAAAATAAAATAAAAGCACTTTACTGCTATTAAATGCCGTGGTTTAATTTCTTCAAAATTAATTTACAAAGCCAACTTCACAGCTAATCTCAATAATTCTAACACACACAGAGATTCTATAATCTTGTTAAATTCAACGATATTATATAGAATTCGCCGACATTGTGGCCACGCCATCGGTAGCTTCTCCACCTGAGCCGTTACAATCGACTTCTACAGATGAGAATCAGACGTATATCATGCGGCCCTTCAGACAAAACGAGCTAGAAAGAGCACTCAAAAAAGCATCAAACACAGCTCCAGGGATCGACGGAATTCACTACAGCATGCTCGCTAATTTGCCAAGTAACGCAAAACAACTTCTCCTTCAACTTTTCAATGTAATTTGGATTACAGGAAATTTTCCTGAAGATTGGACTACACACATCATCGTACCCATCCCAAAGCAGGGGAAAAACCCTAACGATGCCAAGTCCTACCGACCGATAACTTTGTCTTCTTGCATCGCCAAAACATTTGAACGACTAGTGAAACAACGATTAGAGTGGTGGCTGGAACACAATAATCTATTACCCAGGACTCAGTTTGGATTCAGGAAGGCACATAGTACGATAGACAACCTCAGTCTTCTAACTGCAGATATAGAGAAGGTATTCACTGAAAAGGGATACTTAACAGCCATATTCCTAGATATTTCAGGAGCCTATGACAATGTGGTGCCAACAGTACTGCTCAATAAGCTAAAAGAAATTGGCATCCCAGCGCAGTACTGCCAAAATATCTACAATCTGGTTCGTCAACGTACCATATATATACGAAAGCAAGATAATACCTTTTTCGGACCTAGAACACTATCGAAGGGCCTACCTCAAGGATCAATCCTCAGTCCGCTATTATATGCCATATATACCGCCAATCTGGAAAAAATCTTTAGCACGCATATAAAAGTATTACAGTACGCTGATGACATCTGCATATATACCATGTCTCCCTCCTTGTATTTAACCTATCAATGGCTATCGGATGCGGCAATAACTTTATCTGTATGGACATCTGAGTGTGGACTTACACTCTCAGCAACTAAATCAACTGTCGTGGTGTTCACAAGGAAGCGCTGCACATTCGGAGAACGCACCATACGGCTGGGACCATATACCTTCCCAATAGAAGCGTCGGCTAAACTTCTGGGCCTATATCTGGACAGCAAACTAACATGGAGCCGCCATATAAACTATATATTACAGAAGGTTGGAAAAGCGCTGAACATACTCGATCCATCACAGGAACATGGTGGGGAGCAGATCCTTCTACTCTACTAATATTGTACCGATCCTTAATCCGTCCAGTAATAGATTATGGAAGCACCCTGTTCGGAAACGCGCCAATATACGTCTTGGAAAAACTGGACAGGGCTCAACATAGGGCCATAAGATTATGCCTAGGAGCAATGAGGTCTAGTCCTACCAATGCTCTTCTGATAGAAGCAACGGAAATGCCCCTTTCTATACGCCGGGAACTTCTTACAAACAAATACCTCATTCGCATCTTTGCTATAAAGGAACATCCTTTACTAAAGAAGCTGTCAGTAATGAACAGAATACTCACAATAAACGGACCAGCACCAGCGAAAAGAGTGCCTCTACTTTCAAAAGGATACAAGGAATATGAAAAGATTGAACCACTCGTATTAAAAAGCCGCATTATTCCAGGCTTCATGTATCCATACGAATTTCAGTTCCTGAAACTACAAATATATTATCTACCAGAAAATATCATCCGGAGTAACAACATCAATACAGCAATTTCACACTTCTTGAACAAAACTTGGCCCAACTACATCCATATTTACAGCGACGGCTCTAAAACTACGGAAGGTGTAGGATACGCTTATTATTGCCCACATACTGACGATTACGGCCAAACATTACTACCTGCAGAGACGTCAATTTATACAGCGGAAACTATAGCCATGTGCGCAGCTATCAAGTACGGGCTAGACAAGCACTTTCCAAGGATCTTAATACTTACTGACGCTAAGAGCGCTCTCCAGAAATTACAGAACCCAGTATGGAGTAACAAAATGCATCAATACCTGTATGAAATAATAAGATTAGCTTCAGAAGCTTCTTCAGTTGGCATACATTTTCTCTGGATTAAAGGTCATATTGGAATAATACACAATGAAATCGTTGACCAGCTAGCGAAACAGAGCATCAACGAAGGGCACTTTGCAGGCATTCAGCTACCTTGGAGGGATTTCATCCCACTAGTCTCTAGGAATGCATACCTCAGTTGGAATGAAGACTGGTCCCGGACGCAGCTAATAAGAGGCAAACACTACTCAGCAGTACAACCTACAATACCGAAGACACCCTGGTTCGCAGAGCACAATATTGCAAGAAGACACGCAACAACCATCATTAGAATAAGGCTAGGACATGGTTGTTATCCTCACCACTTATGCCGCCTTCATATAGTAGAAAGACCTATATGCACCTTAGACCAAGAAATTTCAGACCTCAATCACATCATTCTCTCCTGTTCACGGTTTCAATCACAACGAAAACATTTCTACAGGCGCCTCGAACAGCTTTCAGTCAAATTCCCTGCGAGTGTTACCACAATTCTTCAATCAAAAAATGTCCTAATCTACAAGGCAATAGTTCGCTTCCTTCAAGACACAGAACTGAAGATTTGAAGCCTCCAATACTCTGTAAGAAGAAAATAACAAACAAACATTAATGTATAATGCTGGCTAAATGGTCTCAGACCAAAGGGCAAATAAATAAATAATAATAAACACTACTGTCTGTGGAAGGCAGTTTAGAATTAAACATTTACATCTCTTTTCTTTTCTTACAGATTATTTATAGTAAAAAGATTAATACACACACAAAAAAATAATCAATTTAGGAATTGTTATAACACATATGTTATAAACCGCATACATGCATTTGGAGGAAAACAACCTCCTCGATAGTATAACCTAAGTAATGGCCTGCTAATGCAGGTAGTCGAAACACATCTCTGATCTATCCGCCATTTTAATCCATAGTTCGAAATGGTGCTTCTAACTAAGAGAGCCATGAAACGACAACAGTAGATGCCAGTATTCACATTCTGTAACAATACATAGAGGGAAGATTAACAGACAAAGGTGAACATCTCAGCAAAATGGCTAGAGATAACTGTGTTCACATCATCGATCTACAAAAAACTGATGTTCTAGACGAACCCCATCTTTTCCCAAGAGCTAAAGCTCAAGTTTGTAGCACGCCTCCCACTCCAGCGTATGAATCTGCAGTTTATGTATGCCAACAAATTAATAATTATAGAATAACTGAATTTTAACGAAATCATCACTGTTGAAATCGCAGGGACAACAGCGGTAATAACATATAGATATAACACTGCAAGTAATTGTGGCTCGAAGATTCGATTGTGTTGATACACATAGCGCGGGAATAAGACTGGGATTTTTAATTTAATTGCGATAGAGCAATTTCCCTATTCTCTACCTTTTGCATTTGACGCATTTTTACTTGACATTTTCTCAGTGTTTCAGGTGAATTGTTCAGCATTTACCTCGATAATTCATCCCAATCCCTGACGACCTTCAGAACAAAAGGAAATTTTACCAGTTCATTATGTCGGAAAGCAAGTGCTAGTGGAGGTTATGGTCATCTTTTATTTCCAAGTACTGTTCATCCAGACCCTCTCGCCAATATATACGCATTACTCATTAGCAACAATTTTTGGCTGATGGCTTGTCTTTAAACTTTGATAAAACTCAGTACATCACACAGATTAACACCAGATATAGACATAAAATTTGCAGGCCAGTCCATTCAAGGGGTAGAGAGTGTGAAATTTCTGGGTTTAATTTAATTTATTTAATTCAATTTAATTGCAATGGAGCACAGGCTCCGGTGGCAATTTCCCTACACACCCATCTTCCCCCTATCCTGCACCTACCTACATTTGCAATCTACAAATTTTATCTTTAAATTCCTTCAATGTTTTCGGTAAATTATTCATCATTTCTCTTGGTAACTCATTCCAATCCCTGACACCCTTACCTAAAAAAAGAGAATCTTCCCACACCCTTGTGCCTGAAATCGAGTGCCAGCTTGTGGTCATGGTCATCTTTTCCCTTCCATGCACTACTTTTCACACCTATTGCAATATCTTTCCATGTCTCATCGCCAGTATATGCCCTGTACACTCCCATGACCCTCCTCATCCTCCTCCTGTCTTGCAATGAATCCCATTCTAGCTCCTTTATCATATCCGTCACTGATTGCATTCTGCGATAATTTCCAGAAACAAATCTAACAGCCCTTCTTTGCACCCTCTCCAACTCCTGTATTTGATACGTAAAATGAGGGTCCCATACTACACTACCATATTCGAGCAATGGTCTGACCAAAGTTTTGTAACCCAATTCTCTCGTACATTCCCTCATCACTCTCTCCAACAAGTGCAAAACTTTGAAACCTTTTCCTACCACCTGTTCTATGTGTCCTGCCCTGTTAAGTTTGTTATCAAAAGTAATTCCAAAATATTTACATTTCAAGTCTTCAGCAAGCAATTCTTTCCCCACCTTATAATCATAATTAACCTTTTGTTTTTTATTTGTGTATCTAATAAGCTGACTCTTCTTTGCATTTATCTTCATTCCATGTTTACCAACCCAATTAGATATCCTGTCCAGATCACCCTGCAACTGTTTACAATCCTCTATCGTTTTCATTCTTTTATACAGCATTATGTCATCTGCAAACAATCTAATTTCAGATAGTAAACAATCAACACAATTATTCATTAGAATAATGAATAGCAATGGTCCCAATACACTACCCTGTGGCACACCCATTTTTACTTCCACTTCTTTTGATACTACATTTCCTACCCTAACTTTCTATTTTCTACCTTTTAAAAATTCTTCTACCCAGCAAATGACTTTCTTATCCACTCCAATGGTTTTTACTTATTTACTACCATTTTATGGCTTACTCTGTCAAACGCCTTAGACAGATCTAGTGCTACACTATCAATTTGGCCTCCCTTGTCCATTTCATCTGAAATATCTTGCATTTATCCCACCAACTGAGATTCGCATGAATATCCTTGCCTGAAACCATGTTGCCTGCTTGAAAACCAATTACGTTCCTCACTTATATTTCTGATGTGATTGCATATCAATCTTTCCATTAATTTACCTACCACTGAAGTCAAATTGATTGGCCTGTAATTCTCAACTCTATTTCTCACCCCTCCCTTATGTACCGGTACTACTATTGCACTTTTCCAGTCCTGTGGTAAGCAGCAAGTGTCTAGACTCAATTTAAATAATATTTCAAGATAAGGTACAACGTCACATCCGGCTATCTTTAAGATATATGTAGTAATATTATCTTCAACAGCCCCTTTATGTTTTTTCAGCTTTCTTATTTCCTTCATGATTTCCTCAGGATGGATATCAAATTTTTTACTATCGTCATTCCTAATTGTGTTGTTAAGCTCGTTCTCCGAATTAAACCCTCCTGTTTCTGATTCATTGTCCCTAATGCTTTCACTGAACCAGTTACTTAAAATCTCTGCCTTTTTCAAATCGTCAGTAACTTCTTCTCCATCCTTATCTATAAGTGTCTCTACACCCTCCCTTCCCCTCAGTTTCCTGATATAGACAGAGAAATTTCTAGATGCATCAGTCAATGGTCCTCCTGCACTGACAATACTCTTCATAAAACTCATCTTTAGCCATTTTCTTTGCTGTTATTAAGTCCTTTTTTAGTTGTTTTAAATATTCCCTACTACCCTGCTGTCTCTTAACTCTGTTATGTTCTTTTCTTACCAACCTCTTTAACCTCCTCACTTCCCTATTATAGTACATAGGTTCTCTACTTCTCTTTATTTTCTGCTTTGGAATAAATTTTTCTTCCCCCTTTCTTATTATCTCCTTGAACTCTTCCCACCTTGACTCTACTGTACCTGAGCCTTCCTTCCATTTGCTGAATTGTTCTCTGAAATATCTCTTCAAATTTGAAACCTGTGCCTTTTTATAATTGTACCTATTTCCCCTTTCAATTTTGGCTGCTGGTTTACTGAATCCTCTTATATCCATCAGAACTGCTTCATGATCACTTATTCCTTCAGTTACTTGATACCTCAAAAGGTTTTCATCGGGCTTAATTAGAAATATATCCAAAATATTTTGTCCCCTAGTGTTTTTCTCAACCACTTGTGTAAATCCTCCTTCCCTTATTAAGATATTTGCAAACCTTTGTTCCCTTGTGTTATTTATCTTATTTCCTTCCCAGTTTACACCTGGTAAATTTAAATCCCCACCAATGATGATCATTCTATTCTCTCCAAGAGCCTCATCTTCTTCTGTCATTCTTCCACTGTGGTAAACACCCAACACTCTTAGATTTTTCTTTTTTATCACCCCAGAAATCTACCCCAAGTAACTCATGGTCTTGATCTATGAACGCCAGTGAACGGTGGTAGTTTTTGCTAACTAGTATGAAGACTCCTCCACCAATTGCTCCTCTATCTCTGCGGTACACTCTGTAACCATCAGGAAAAACCTCACTGTCAAGTACTTCTTCTTTTAACCAACTCTCTACCCCAATTATTACTTGTGGTTAGTGCATCTCTATTAAGTTTGCAAATTCGATTACTTTGTTCATTATACTTCTACAGTTTACCATTAACACCCTTACTACTGGCTTTACATTTTCAGAATTTATCTCCTCTTTCCCACTTTTACCGAAGTCAGTTATTGTTTCAGCCATTTCATCTATTTCTTTATTAACTGTGACTTTCCCCATCGCGAATCTGCAATCAGTATCACTTTGATAATCTATTTCTGTCCCTTCACCAGCAGCCCCTAACCTAAAAAAAGGCACAGTCCTGACCCCATCATCACTGGAAACAGACTCCTTCACAGCTTTAGCTAACAACTCAGAAAGTACTCCCTTCCCCCTTCTATTTAAGTGTAGGCCATGCCTAGTGAAACTCCACCTACCAATGGTGTTCACAGGCACAAACCCCAACCCAGAACTAATGCCTTTCCCAAGTAGCACTTCCGTTTTCACATTAACCCGCCTCACAGCATAGTTCAATTGTGGCCGGTCATGGCGACTTAGGACCTGCATGAGCTCCACCCTGGTATGCTTCACCACCTTCCCCAGGTCACTCTCTATACTATAACTCGCGTTTCTATCAATACTATTTCCCGCACCTCCCACTCTCACTACTCTATCATCCTTAGTGAAACTCCTACAAAGGGAACCTATATCCTCTATTACCTGGCCTAATGTTGCACTAGGTTTGAAAAAAACTTGTGACCTGATATCCTGTACCTAACTGATCCTGCAGAAGAGGGCCTACACCTCTCCCATGGCTACTACCTAGCAGCAGAACCCTTTTCTTCCTATTCTTGCCCTGCACGCCCTTATTCCTAAAGGTCTGCTGCATCTTACCTACTCCTACTCCTACATGTACATGAGGCTCTTCTCCTCCTGACTCTGGGAACAGGTCAAACCTATTTTTTCCCACAATTACTGAAGTGTCTGGCTTATTCATCCTGTTAACCATCATTCTCCTACGACCTGTTACCAGCTCCCACCCATCCTTATCAACTTCCTCCAACCCACTATCTCTACTTTCTGCCTCTACAGCTTGAGCCTCGACAAGCTCAGCCCCCACAGGCTGTGCCTGTGCAGTCTGAGCCTCCACAGGCTGAACCTCCACAGGCGAGGCCACCACAGACCACGCCTGCAGAGGCTGAGCCTCCACAGGACGAGCCTCAAGAACCCTGATCCTTTCACGCAACTTCCTAATCGTTTCGCCCATCTCCCACATCCTATCATCCCTAAGACACAGTGAACAAAACCATGGAAGAGCCTCATTTATTTCCCCCGAGGTTTGTATATTGATCATAATTTAAATTGGAAGTACATGTTTCTGACTTACTAAAGCGATTGGGTGCAGCCACGTTTGCCATTCGTACAATTTCAGCTATAGGTGATCTCCGTATGAGGCAGCTACTTTATTTTGCTTATTTTCACTCCTTATTGTCATATGGAATAATATTCTGGGGCAATTCGACCCATAGAGACAAAGTGTTCAGAGCCCAAAAGCGTGTAATAAGAATTATGTGTGGGGTTAGCAATAGAACTTCATGTAGAGAGCTGTTTAAGAAGTTAGGGATTTTAACATTAGCGTTTGAATATATATACACATTAATGTCCTTTGTAGTCACAAATTATACTTTGTTTGAAACAAATAGTAAAATACACAATTATGGCACTAGAAGTAAAAATGATCTTCACAAGAATTACAAGTCATTGTCATTTGTTCAAAATGGGGTCCGATATTCAGGGATACATATCCTCAGTAAGCTCCCAACACATATTAAATGTCTAGCAGATGATAAGAATAAATTCAGGAAAAAAAATTAAAGAATTTTTAATTGACAACTCCTTCTACCCTGTCGAAGAATTTATTTCTAAGGTATCTAAAAATACCTGCCAGTAGCTTGTGTAAATGTAGTTTACATAATTAATTTACCATGTATGCTTTGACTGTACAACTTCTGGTGTATGTATTATTTTGTTATGGAATTGTTTAATGTACCATGTATGCTATGACTGTACATCTACTGGTGTACTTATTATTTTGTTATGCTACCGTTTATCTTGAAATTGACAACTTTCCACATCCCACAGAGCCAGTCTCTTCTATTGGGATCAATCGAAAATGAATGTATTGTATTGTATTCATTCGCCTCCTGTCTTGCAGCTTCATCCATCGATAATCTCTTGTCATATTCATTGCTGACTGTACGGTGTGGTAATTTCCACAAACAAACCATGTTTCCCTGCTTTCCACCATCTACAATTTCTGCAAGAAGGCAGGTGAATATTACACATATTTTATTGGCTTTGGTATGCACTAATTATCCATAAGCGTTCTAGATTAAATGAATATTCGTGGTACAGTTTTAAAATGTTGTTTTATCGTGATAACAACGGTTATGGCATAGCATGTCTTCGTTGGCGATCTGTGATACAGTCTGTACTCTGTAACTTGTTCACACGTGTCCGGTGTGTGTGCTGACGTAGTTGGTATGTTTATCTGTGGTAGTGTGTGTGTTGTAAACATCAGAGCTGGGAGCTAGACGAAAAAAAAAGCTATGGAGTTTTTATACAGAATACCATTCTATGTTTTAGAGGTACCGAATTTGAAAATTAAGAGACCGACATGGTTTCACCAACCTTCGGCGATGGTGATGTTTTCTCTGGTGTTGGTGTCATATTTCTTGGTAACCGGTGGTAAGTCAACAGAATGCTAGTTACAATTTATTTGAAATTTTTAGTGACATTACATACATTCTGTTCTGAATTTCAGGCATTATATATGATGTAATAGTTGAGCCTCCAAGCGTTGGTTCGACAACAGATGAACATGGTCATTCAAGACCGGTTAGTACTCGGACTAATTTGTTATAACTAAGAAAGTGGTTGGTGTTCCTATGTTATAATTTAGCCCTAGTAAAATGTTTTAGTATATTATATTTTGTCTTCTTGGTAATTGGTATTGAAACTCGCAGTTCACTGAAAAATGTTTACATGTTCTTTGCTGATGACTATATGTGTTTGGTTTGTAGAGATGTTGGTCATGACCATAAATTATACATACAATTTGTTGTTGATTCTTTGAAATTTCTAGAAGATAAATGTAAAAAATATCCTGATTATTAGGTACACAGTGAAAAGTTTATAAATAAATCCAATGGCCCACATGAAGATCATGTGCCAGATCTAGAACTGATTATATTTTAAGCATTCGAAACTGTTTATAAATACTTAATATGGCAATATGTAAAACACTGTCCTAGCATTGGGTATTATCTAGATCACGATACTGCTGCAACCACTTACCGCCTCGCGATGTAAACACTTCCGGATGGAGAGAGTATGACGTCACTACCTTGCTGAATGTGATGTAGACGTTCCGCTCACAGCTTTATATGTCACTAACATGGAAAGTAGTCCATCACTATCTCATATTGATAAATCGTTATTTTTGCACCAGTAGTGCAGGAATAAATTCGTTTGCGATGAGCCTGGACCACACTGAAACGTAACTATCGAACACCTTATTGTGGATACCTAATTTATACGTTGTATCTATTGCTGTTTACATCTTAATGCAGCCTGGACCAGAGTGAAAAGTAACCGTCACACACGATATTGCCCAATTTCCAATTCGTTTCTAGCACTGTTAGTATGGTCCAGGCTACGTTTCAACCTAAACGCAAACGATTATTAACGAAATCTTGTTTTATAAATATTTTATTTCATATGAATGATTTTAATAGAAATTTCAGCCACACGAGGAAAATATAGAAGAACAGAATCAAATACAAATAAATGGAATTATGAATAATAACGTTAATGCTAATGAACGATATCAATTATCAGTTTGGAATGTAGTACATATTTTAATATTACTAAATGTGCAAGTAATAATTTTCTTTAACTTTTTCAATCGGTAAATTTTATTATCATTATTACTATTGGTTATGTTCTATGGCCTAACGTGTATTCTCAAATCGATCGAGGGCTGAACACGTCACACACGGAAACACAGTGACGTCATACTCTCTCCATCGGGAAGTGTTCACGTCATGAGGCGGTAAGTGGTTGCAACGGTTTTGCGTTCTGGATATTACCCCTAGCATTTAATGCTATCACCAATACCTGCATTTTGACATATTCTCTTACACATATAGGCCTATGCCAAAATTTACTGCCCATACATCTTGGCTATGTGAAGCAGGCACATCTATTCTGACCAACCTGTGAATACTTTTCCAGCTACAAGTACCCTCCAATAACCTTTGAATGAATCCATATCCTATAAATATTTTCATCCTCCTAACATAACTTATTGCCCTGCACCAACTAAAATCTACCAAATCAGCTCATTTCCCTCATTTAAATATCTTCTATTCTGGAAACGTAAACCAGACCCTACAAAGGGTTGTGATTTTATACATTTCTTTCATGAAATATATCTCTTATTTCTTACAGTCTCCTTCATTAGAATACATGCTTGAGCAAATAATCATGTTTTAAAACCAAGCATGGTGGGTGAGTGGTTAATGTTCTGGCCTCGCATTCTGGAGGACGTGGGTTCCAATTCCCGTTCGGGCATCCAGATTTGGGTTTTCCATGGTTCCTCAAATCACTCCAGGCAAATGCCACCATGCTTCCTGCAAAAAAGGCCATGACCAAATTCATTATCCCTCATCCTTTCCTGCCTCTAATGATGAGGTGTAAAGTCATAATAAAAGAAATATTTTAAAAATAAATGTATTAGCTGACAAACACCATTATCACAATTCACCCAACCAACAATCGCTTCCCTTATAAGAAACAGTGATAGAACGTGTAAAACATCCAGCTACATTAACTTTCTCCAAACCAAACACAAAGATTTCAGATAATTTTAACGGTGCCTTCACCAAAAGATCCTGTGCTGATCTGACACCAACCAGCCATCCAAGGTCCTTAATTCCCATGCCTATTCCCAAAACCTCAATAAGTTCACTAATTGCCTTGCAGTTAAAGGTGCAAAAATTCTTTGCACTTAAAATTATGGTTGATTACTGTCATTCCTATTATAGACACAAGAGATTCCCCTGCCATCAATTTATAATATTTTGTTCTATTGGTACAATCCTGCCTTCAGCAAATCACTTATATTTCACCATTTTTTTTTCTATACTATTTATGACAATCTTAACTTCTCACATTCTAAGTATTCTTTTCACCAAATAAGATCACCATTCTATGTGAGGCAAACGACGAATTTCATCCCTTATGAGGATGCTACGGAGCTGTATGTTGGTTTGATGAACCAGAATTACCACTGTCTAGATCGTTTTCCTCAGCAAAGACAAGGCTCACACTTCAAAACGGTTTGAAAAATCATCCTACTTCACAACCTTATCTGCTGCGTCATCTCCTATAATTTTCACATGACCAGAAATCCAGCAGAATTGAAAGAAGCAAATGGCTTTATGAAGCTTTTCACGGCGTTGTAAATAAATAAACTCTTCTCGGGCTTCCAGCCACATAAAAATGTCCCGATTCTTCTTTGATATTCTTCCCACTTCTCTACCTTAATTTTAGATTTTTTCTCAGCCTTTGTATTACACAATTTAATGTTTGTTATCACTAATCTATGGTCACTGCCTAAACTTTCACTAGGAATGGCTTTAACATCCCTAACTCGCCTTCCTGTTTCCTCCGTTGTTATAACCAGATCAGTCATCATTTTTTATTTTCCATCCCAACTGTATCTGGTTACTTTGTGATTGTTTCTTCTTAAACCAGATGTTCTGTATTTGTAGGTTATTTCGACAGCATAAATCAATTTGATCTTCTCCCTCTGAGTTTCTGTTACCGTATTCAAATGATCCTGTCACCTTCTCCACACCAATCCTTTTTTTACCTGAGCATTCAAATATCTTATTATTAAGATATTCTCCTTATCCAGCTGTTCCAGAAATCACAGCTTTTCCTCAGATGTACAACCTGTTTGAGGTGCATATATCTGCAGAAGTGTTATTACTGTACCACTTGAAGGTATCTCTACCTTAATGATTCTATTGTTAATATACGTAACATCTGCAATTACTTTCTTACTCAGTAGAATACCAACACCATTTTGTGACTCTTTCCATTTTACAGTCCCATACAGGATGTATCTATGCCTCAGAATTTCTTCAACCAGCTCTTTATATTTTCCAGTTAAAGACATTACATATAATGTACATATTCTCATTCTTGGCATTCTTTTTCTCATGAATTATCTCATCCAATCAGCCAAAAAGACTTACAGTAGTCCTCTGCAGAAAGCCACAGGATGGTGGCTGAAATGTCACTGATCGTGGTGGGTGACGGTTAACATTCTGGCCTCACATTCGGGAGGACGTGGATACGAATCCCCATCCGGGCATCCAGATTTGGGTTTTTCATGGTTTCCCCAGATCACTTCAGGCGAATGCTGGGATGCTTCCTTCAAAAGGCCATGGCCGAATTCCTACCCGTTCCTTGTTCCCCATCCCATCGCGCCTCAATGACCTCGCTGTCGACGAGGCGTAAAGCTCAAGTAAGCTGAAATGTCAGGTTTCAATAAATTGTTGCGGTTCTACCCGCATAGCCAGGATAATATCATACAGTTTTTTAAAGTAATCACTCGAAAGGATCCCAGAAAACATTGACCACAAACTTGCTTGCAGGTGAAATCAATAAGCCACCTGCTTCCACCCCTCTGTATTGACTGGTTTCATTTTTGGCATACAGTGCTGGGTCCATCAACATTAACAAATCAGTGCACAAAATTGGTAGGATCCTTTTTAAAATTATCTTAACGTTTTTGGTCAGCATTTAACAAAAGTGGAACCTATCTTGAGCAAAGTTTTCTTATGTTTCATTTAAAATGAACTGTATCATTGCTTCTCATTAGCCTATGGCCTCGGCTATGTAATACATCTTTTAATCACTTGACAAATTGAGAAACTCCTTTTTTGAAGTTTGTTAAAAAAGCAGATTCTCATCTTTTTTCTTCAGTTTTAAAATAAAAAAAACTGGCTGACTCTGGACAAAGTCCTCCTTGGTTTTCTACTTAGCGTTCTGTCGTTCCTTACGTTGGCAATATCATTTTGCCACCACAAGAGCAAACAACATCCAGCAGAATGAAATTGAGTCCAGCTTACAACAATTTAAACCTTCATCTCCACTGGATCCACGCCAACACCCACAAAACCATCCACTTATTCTGTTCCAAGAGTTCCTCAACTCCATTCTGTCTTCAGCCTCTTTCCTAAAGTCCATTCCAAACTTCAAAAATCTCAACAACATGGAAACTTGAGCCATGAGGGAACTTTCCAGAAACCGTAGCATTATTATCCTCCCTGCCGATAAGGGCTCAACCACAGTAGTGATGGACCGCAATCACTATGAGGCTGAGGCAACTGTCTGACACAAACACCTACCTACCACACCCTACAGATCCCACCACCTCCATAAAAACTTTCCTGGACGTGCAGGGCCCTCTACAAGGACTTTCTCCCCAGTCCATCTAGCTCCCCAAAATCCCCGATTACCCACCCTGAATCTCCTTCCCAAAATCCACAAGGTTGGCAATCCGGAGCGGCCTATAGTTGCGGCATATGGGTCACCCACTGAACGGATTTCAGCCTTGGTGGACCAGCATCTCCAACCTTTTGTACAGAGTCTTACCTCCTACGTCAAAGATACCCCACATTTCCTTGAATGTCTAGCCACAGTCCATACACCTCTACCTCCAGACGCCTTCCTAGTCTCCATTGATGTAACTTCCCTCTGTACCAATATCCCACACTTTCAGGGTCTCAGTGCCCCGGAACACTTCCTAGACCTGCGACCCCCACACAGCCATCCTAGTACATATTTCCTTTCATCCTTGATCCTGTCCAAAAACTTCTACACCTTTAATTCCACCGTATACCACCAGATATGTGGCACTGCCATGGGCACCTGCATGGCCGACTCTTAGGGTGAAAACATGCCGAGCAGGTCGCCGTGCAGGTGGCGGTGGTGGTCGCGCTGAAGGCCAATGTCGCGGTAGATGGGTAAAAACATGCCGCGCAGCTCGTGGTATAGGGGAAGGTAGATGTCGAGGTATAGCTGCTAGCGTTCACCAGTGTTTTGAAAATCCTTGTTGGTGCCACACGTTGTAAATCGTTAATATTTTGTGTTTAACGCGAGTATCGTTTACTTTAATTAACCTGCAATGATTTGTGGAAGCGATAACGATAGGGATGATGATGGTCTGTCAGTAGCCACAAAGTGGTGGCTACTTTCTACAACTGGTATCGGAAGGTTCAGTTAACGACAAATAAATTAACAGAGACAAACGCTTGGCGAACTTCACCATTTAAATCAGGTTCTGAAAAATCATCCAGACTAATTCCGTGCCAGCCTACGAAAGACACCACAAACTTTACGGTAAAATCCTGGACAAACTGGAGTCAAATGTTTGTAACAGTTACCACAACAATCCAATACATGCTGAGGGAAAACTGGTAATTATTGTAAATAAAGTAATGTACCGTTTAAAAAGCATTTTCAAGTCAAATCTAAAAATTTTCAATCCAAAATCAGAATTTTCAAATTAAGTTACCAGTTTATTTTAAATAATAATTGGCACGAGAATTTTTTATTTTTGTTTTTACTTTCTTTAAATTTATAATGATTGTAGGACTGAATTGTTTGATGTTCCATTTCCGTCGGTATATGGTGTGTAATAATTTCTGAATAGTCAATCAAGTCACTACAATAGATAATTATTTCAGTTAGGGGAAATGTAGTTGGGTGCAGGAAAGGGGGAAAGATGTGTATGTATGGAAGTTGCCATCGGAGCGTGCGCCGAATTGAAATTTAATTAATTATTATTATTATTATTAAAAAAATTGTAATTTATTTACCGCTGACTAATTGCTTGAAACATTAACTTTTCGGTAGTTGTCCAATTTATAAAAATCTGTACTTCCTATTTCATCAATAATTTATTTAAAACAGAATGTAGCAATGTCAATGTCAGTACATTGTTAACTTATATCTGCAGTTGTATAAAACGAAATGACATCCATTAAATAAATCAATATTTAGAACAAGACAAAATTAAATAACACCACTCTGTATAATACGAAAGCCGAACTGCGTAATCAAGTGTAGCAGCTTGATCGCGTGGCCTTGACATAGCTCAGCCAATCAGAGCCAAGCAGACCTCCAGCGGCACGCTAGGCGGCGAGGTGAAAACAAAATAGTTTGTTCTCTCATCGACATCGCGGTGAGCGGCGACCAAAGCCGTGAGGTGCGACTGCCTCGGCGTGCGCTGACTCATTACTACCAATGCTTTTGTTTCACTTGGATGAAACATCTACCGCGACCGCCACCTGCACCGCGAGCTGCTCTGCATGTTTTCACCCTAATGCCAACCTGTTCCTTGTGCGTCTGGAGGAACGTTTCCTCAACCATACCCCCTTCAAACCCACTGTGTGGTTCAGATACATAGATGATATTTTTATGATCTGGACCCACAGTGAAGATCAACTTCTAGAACTCCTCCATTCCCCTAACAATAGCCATTCCATTAATTTCACCTGGACCTACTCCTGTTCACACATCACGTTCCTCGATGTTTACATCACATTCAGGCAGGGTGCTTGTCGTATTTCTTATAAGCCGTTTCTTGTTACTTCATTATTATTTAAAACAAGTCCTGGAACGGAAGCCAGGTCGTATTTCTTATAAGCAGTTTGCTTGGTATTATTTATTAAGAAATACGCCGTGTTGTATGTACGATGTGATTCTCTTTGTACTTTATCTTCAGATTATCTTTTCATAGTATGACTTTTGTGCGACTTTGGTAAATAATTAATCTTTAGTCGTTTTCCTTCACAATATAATCACACTTTTATTATTTAAGTACATCGTTTTAAATACAATATCGGACTTCTTCCTAGCAAGCTCTCCTTAGCCGCTGCTCTAAGCAATCTCTTAGTATCTGTGTATCTCTCGTTGTTATGGAAACTTCCTTAAAAGAGTACTAACCGGCCCGTGACATGGAACGCCTACTTCAAGGATGTTATTACACCATCGGTAATGCTACATGCTCTTCACACTTCTGTCCATATCAAACCAACTAATGTACATTTTGACAGTTGCCACCCATTCCATAAAAATGTTCACTTCCTACAGCCTTGCTATCCGTGGCAAACGTATCTGTCTGATGCTGAATCCCTCTCCCAGTATTCCCAAAACCTATCCCAAGCCCTTATTTCCCACTCCTATGCAGCAGATCTTGTACATAAACAAATCACACATGCAATCACCCACCCTCCATGGAACCACTCCCTCCCGGCTCCTCTAGCATCCAACCATAGCCCTGTCTTTGTCACCCAGTTCTCGCCTGGTCTCGAATCTATCAATTGAATCCTACAACAGGGGCACGACTTCTTTCGGTCTTTTCCAGAAATGCGCACTCTCTTGCCAAAAATTCTGCCAACTGTCCTCCGTACTTGTTTCAGCAGACCACCTAACCTCAAAAACATCTTGGTTCACAAATACCCTCCATCTGACACTCCAAAACACCTTATGGATCTTTTACCTGTAATAGACCTCGCTGCAAAACCTGCAACATGCCATCCTCCCACTACTACATTTTCCAACCCTGTCACAGGGGAAACCTTTCCCATCACCAGACATGCCACATGCTCCACTACACACATCAAATACCAGCTCGAGATCCTATATAGGTCTGACTGCACAACAACTCTCGACCAGAATGAATGGCCACAGACAAACAGTTCACACCCGCAATTTATATCTTTCTATACCAGAACATGCTAACTACCACAACTCCAAAAACTTCAATAACTGTTTCATTGTGAGAGCAATCAGAGTTTTCCCCGAAACTACCGCCGCCTCAGAACTTCGCAGATGGCAACTTGCTTACCAAAACATCCTAGATACCAGACACCCACCCAGCCTCAACCACAGATAAAATTCCTTTCCTTGATGCATCACTCAGTATTAGTAGGATTAGTAGTAGCATTATTGTCATTTAACTAATTACCTTATTTTATTTTTCAAAATTTATCTGTCCATATTTATTTACTTTATTTCCCCCCCTTTTTTTATGTCTAGTATCAGTTGTACCACCATCTGCGATTTACATATTTATATACAATATCTCAGTCCCACCGCCATATTGATAATCCACCTAGTCATGTAGCAACCCTCGGCGTGTGCACACCTCCCGAGCCTCATTTTCTCCGTCATAAATAAGGTTTAATAACTGAAATATTGAGTTTATTTGTGTGTTCGTGATATATGTTCTTCTCTCGTCGCTGCCTTCAACTTTTTTGAGTGATGAGTCATACTTTATTTTGAATCAAACGCTAAGTGGCTTGGTTTGGACCCTTCCCACCCCACGTAGCCCAGTGTAGCTTTCTCCCCCCCCCCCCCTTTTCCCCGCCAGACCTAGGCGCGTAGTTTATGGACACTCCCTATTGCATTTATGATCATGTTGGACATCTTAACTTGTTCTTTTTCTTGACTGCCACAAGGTACAACTCTTGTTCACTTTATTTCCCCTTTTTAAACTGTCCCCAAATTGAAAGAGAGAATACATTCTTGTTTTTATACTTGAACAAAAAACTTTAATATTTTCCTTTTTTTTATTTATTTACTCCAACACCAAGCTTCACCAGGAGGAGGAGCAAGTTCTTTATCAGCAGTGACTGTAATGAAATTAATGTTTCACTTCACTTTTTTAAGATGTTCATTCTGAAAACGGTGTGTTCATTTCAAAATGCTTAACGGATGCTTTTAGTGTAACTATCTTACGTTCTTGTATGTAACAACTCCAACTAGACTTACTCTTACACTAACATTAACCATCTATCTCCATGTGCCTAATTATGACAGTTAAACATTTCCAAAGAGTAATCGTATGTTCATCTGGATTTACGACAGAGAATAGAAAGGACAATTATATAATTGAGTATGAATAAATATTAATATACATGTACTTTCACAAAATGTTGTGTGTTTACAGGAATATTTGCTGCTGCGTTCTGACACTTTCTCCCATCTTTTTCAGTGAACTGTGAAATTTCTAACTTAAGAAATTCACCAAGTTCTTGTGAACAAACACTAAATAATAAATTAGAAGTTGCTTTTGTGTAATAATGCAGAAACACTGTTTTATGAAAAAAGTGTTACTACTTTCAGGTGGCTTTTATGCCTTATCGTGTCAATGGACAATACATTATGGAGGGACTGGCATCAAGTTTTCTATTCACAATGGGTGGTCTAGGATTCGTTGTTTTGGATCATACTCACAGCCCATCAACACCAAAGCTTAACAGAATATTACTTATTTCTGTTGGATTCATATTTATACTGGTGTCATTTTTCACTTGTTGGATATTTATGAGGATGAAACTGCCGTAAGTAGCTTGCAATATGAGTTATTGTTTTTATTCACTCAATATTTAGACTTAACATTTCCTGTTTTTGTTTCAGTGGCTATTTGCAGTCATAAAACTGGAGACCGATGTTCATACCCAAAAGTGCAATCAAGACTTGAATGTGATTTACATGAAGTGTTATTGGATAATAGTGTGAGAGAAGGACAAAAACTCAATACCAAAAATTGTGGATTTTAATTTTTTTGTACGTGAACAGTAAAGACATATTTAACATTCATTTTTTAAAAGATTCTTTTTTATATACTGGCTTATCTGCTGAATTAGATTTGTTGCTTCCTACCCCACAAACTCCATTCTTTTGTGGATTTTCGTTCCATATTTCTCATTAGTGCGACTGCTTTTAATTTATGAACTGCACTTTGTAAACTAAATGATATTTATGTTTTATTTGTCACTTTTAAGGTTTTATCTAGTGCAGTTCTGTGAAAATCCTCTGAATTTGATGTTCCTATTTGGGATGTGATAAGTGGCTTATCATAAGCTTCAAGGATTATCTTAAGACTGTTCTTCCATCCTCAGGAATAAAAAAAAGGGGGGCATCTCATCTTTTCTGTGGTATATCCTTTGACTAATTCCTGGAAGACCCTGTACTGGTGTAATTTTTTTTGCACCCTATCCATTATTTGAGTATGTTCAACTCATCTAACATGGTAGACAGTATAATTCATCCAATAGTGACGTTATATCTAATCTTGCCTGAAATCTTCATTGGGTATTTGATCTATAAAATTGAAAAGTAAATTTTGGGATTCAAACAAAATTTCTGCCTTTTTGTTATTATTGTTTTCTCAGATTCAGTATACTGTTCCAAAAAGCAGCATGGGGATGACCATAATTTAGAAAAATTTTATAATTAATTCGATACAAATTTCATAGTAAAGTTGTTTTAGTTGTATCTGTAATGTATTAAAAAATCGATATCCGTGGTATAATTTAGGCTTAAAATGTATCCATGGTTTTAAAATCTGCTTTTACCTGATGGTATTTTCTAGGGTATAAGATTTTGCTGCTAACAGTTGATTGTGAACCAATTTTTGTAGCCCATTTTCTGTCTCAGTTAGTATTACTTGATGTTCTGCAAGTAATAAATTTCTAAATGCTCCATTGTTGCTGAGATTTGGGGCTAGTAATTTTTTAAATACCTGCTCTTCAATTCTGTCTATTGTTGTAGAATAGTATCCCCTGGGTTACAGGTTTTATTTGATGGGCTTTAGTTTCTGAGATATTGCATTCCAAAGTTTTCATAGCAGTTTAAATGGCTTGTTAGTGACAGCTTGATCAGTGGAGCATAATGTAGTCAAGTGGACAAGGTCATCCACTATCATGCTGCAGAATCCTCCAGTCTGAGATCAGAGGACTTGAATTTCATAAACATTAAAGTAGGAATCATGAGAGGTGGCATGAGCACTAGAGGGTATCTTTGTTCAGGGAGAATACTGTTTGGCTGTGACCACTTTTTTTTAAATGTTGATTTGGGGTCAAAATCATGTAGGAAGCGACGCAGAAGTTGAAATTATCTCGGATTTCCATTTCTGTGCTCAATTTCCTTCTCATAGTAAAACCACTTCTCCCACCCAGTATTTGATAGTCATTTCTACCAAACAGTAGTAAAAACTCACCATAGGTAATGTTGAATTCCATAAATATAAATTAATAATCACTACTGTACACTCCTTTGACTGTTTAATTATCATTTTGCAAACTGTGGGTACACACTGTTCAATTCTTTACACCCACTCCATGTACCTTACTTTCCTTCTTTTAATGATCCATTTGGTCTTAAAGCCATTAAACCGAAACATGGTTTCTTCCTATTTTTCCCTGATTGTATTAGACTTTGAAACTCGCAGCCACAAATGGAAGGAAATCACAGGATGGACACAACACTTAAAACCGCCCACACCTGGGGCTAGACTTGAACCAAAGACCCTTGCAGTGCTAGCTGGCCCTGTACTACTGGTCCTGGCATTTTCTCCATTGTTAGATCTATCTACCGTGCTGTCCATAGATTGCCATGTTTAAGAATTTAGATGTACAGTAGAACTCCAATTATCCGAATCGCTTTTTTAATTAAAACAGAAACGTACTGCGATTCAAAAAATATCTGCCTGCATGCCACATGAAACTTCTCACTGTCAAGTGAATGAGTGACTTTGCTGCTAGAAAACAGATGAAAACAATCAAACAGCTTACTTTGACAGAGATGTTCGGCAAGCAATGACTTTTATTTACAGTACCGTACATAGTGTACTAACGTACAGCACTTGTAATTACGCTTAACATGTAAAAATGTTGCCTTTTCATTCAATAAATTAAAAGCTCTTTTCCTATAAATATAGTTTTTTTTTCCTCCCATTTTCAACATACATACAGTAATTAATTAAAAAGACCCTTTTTCGGAAAAAATCAAACTATCCGAATTTTCGATTATCCGAATGGGTTCCGGTCCCAGTTGATTCGGACGATTGGAGTTCTACTGTATTACAATATTTTCCACATGTAAATGTCATCATCTGTGATAAGCGTTAGTTTCTTTATTCCCTATCAAAATTTTCACCCGTTTCTTTGGTATTTATTATTTCTCGCACTGTGTTTCTGTAATCAATATCCTTCACTTATTTTTTTTATATATATTCAGCAGCATCCTGGGACCTTCAAAATATACTATCCTAACCCGCCATTATAATTAGGGGCTCCCTTACAGCTATATGCTTCAAAATTACTAATCAGGATAATATGCAGAAGAATAGAAGAGATAATAGGTGAAGATCAGTTTGGGTCTATGAAAAATTGTAGTACAAGAAAAGCAAGTCTGGCTTTAAGATTAATACCTGAAGGGTAGATCAAGAAAAAGAAAGATACTTTTATTGGCATTTGTTGATTCAGAAAAAGCTTTTGATAATATTAAGTGGCACAAGATTTTAAAGAAGTCGGGTGTGAAATATTGAGGTTGAAGATTACTTAATACTCTATAAAAGTATCAAGTGGCTACAATTAAAGTAGAGAATCAATAGAGATAGGCATCAGTTAAAAAGGGTGTGAGAAGGTGCTGTAGTCTGTCACCATTAACATTCAATTTGTATGTAGAGGGAGTAATAAAGGAAGTAAAAGAAATATTGAATGTGGCACAAGTGATCAAGGAGGGGGGGAAAAATCAGTATGTTACGATTTGCTGCTGACACTGTCCTGTTAGCAGAACATACTGAGGATATTGAGAAGTTACTAAATGTCATGAATAAAGTACTGAAAAAAGATTTTGGACTAAGTATAAACTAAAGTAAGGAAAAAATAATTAAATGAAGTAGAAATGTTAGAAGTAATGGGGATTAAATATAAAAATAGGATCAGATGTGATAGTAGAAATGAATTAATTCTGCTACTTATTAAGTAAAATTACAACTGATGGCCAAAGCAGGAAAAAAGGTGGCCAAACACGATCGCTCCATGCGGATGACATCCCAAAGCGTAGCACATACACGATCATTCCATCACTCCAGTCAGCCACGACAATGAAAAAAGAGGCAAAGCAAGCAACAATAGGTTGTCAATTTGCTATACAACAATCTAGTTGTGCCAAGTACTAAATAAAATGAGCCCGAATTAATTTTAAAGGATATTCAAACTATCGAATACTGAATAAAAGTCCTGAGAATTAAATAAACGTCAAAAAAATTGCGAAATTATGAAAAATAAGCTCTATGATATTACGAAAACTTTTAAAAATATTACAAAATGATTATAAAACAGATTTATTAAATTTAAATAGTTTAGCAGGCTGAAAATAGTGACAGGTACGTCAAATGTAGTAAAACAACATATTTAAAAACAATGTATTTAAACAAGTAGGCTCATTTAAAATTAATCTTATCATACTATGATCTTTTTAAAATGAAGATCGCAAAGAATTATCTTTTTTTTCCAACACGGTTTCTCTGTTGGCGTTTGTCTTTACTTTAAATAATATTAGCAATTGATCTATTGCCACATTTATTTATATTTTCTCATTGTAGTCAGGTTTAGAGATCCTACTAGCATGGTAAGTCCTTATACTTCTCAATAATCTCCAGCACAGTCTTATTGAGGCGACATTATTATTATTATTTTTTTTAAATAATTGCATTAATTGTTATTTAATAATATTTAAAACTGTATAATTTTCAATTCTACGTTCAAAATAATATTTAACTTGTAGCAAAAGAAATATTTCTATAGCAGATTCAAAACAAAAAAGAAATGGTACAATGTTGCATAGTCCACTCAAGGCACTGATGTTGTCTGCTCGGTGGTCGGTGACTGAATGAGAAGAGTTTGGACCTAGGTTTCACCATACACGAGCCGACTGGAGTGATGGCTTGGTGTTGCTCCACATGGTTTTCCCCACACACCGTCAGTTGGCTTGATGGACGAAACTGGTGGATATTGGACTGACCGGATATCCAAATAATCCTGTCACTCCACGTCATCCACATCAGTTTCCCCACACACGACGCGATAATGGAGTGACATTGCTCCATTTGGACGGATGGAGCGATCGTGTATGGCCACCTTTATGTTTAAAGCAGAATAGCACATACGAAAAGAGCTTTTAGTTTCAAATATTGATCTAAGAATCAGAAACTCTATGTGTGGAGCACAGCACTTTATGGTAGCTGAGGATGGACTTTAGGAATACCAGAAAAGAAAATTGAAGCATTTGACATGTCCTCTTAAAAGATTCTGAAAATGAAGTAGACAGACAAAGCATGAAATAAAAGTGTTTTGGAAATGGTGGGTGAGAAGAGAAGCTTGTGGAAGAGTCTTGCAAAAAGAAGATACAGGATGGTGGGCCACCTTTTAAGACATGCAGGTTTGGTTAATTTGTTAGTGGAGGGAACAGTTGAAGGAAATAACTGTAGTTACAGACAAAAATTGACATATATGAAGCAGATAACTGAAGATGTAGGTTGTAAGGGGTATGTTGAGAGGTTAGAGGTTAGGAAGAGGTGGAAGATTGCATCAAACCAGTCAAAAAACTGATGACAGCAAAAAAAAAAAAACACTCAGAATGTACTACCTCCTATTTAGGTGTGGGACATTCCTGGCACCAATGGTTTACACAGGCACAACCATAATGATACCTCAAGCCTCTCACAAGTATTGCCTTTGTCTTCATATCTACAAGCCTCGCAACAGTGTCCAATGATGGCCAATCATGGCGATTCAGGGCTCACATCAGTTCTGTTCTGATATGCTGAACCTTCTTCACAAACATCCTCAAGTCACTCTTTGTGCTATAACTCACATTTCCAACAATACTATTTCCCACTATCACTTCTCTACTCTACTTTGTGAAACCTACAGAGTTATCCTTTTACCAGAACAAGCAATACAATAGGTGATCTGGTAAATCACTCCAGACACATTCTGGCTTGGTTCTTCAAAAGGCCGTCCGTCCCTGCTTCTAACGACACCTACTAGACATAAAAAAGCTTGCCTGTAATAATTGAGAACTGACTTAGGAAGTCACATAGTGGTTCCAGTTTCCTCTCAAAATTGAATGCTGTTATTACAAAAAACTACAATTTAATCTAGTGAATTTTGGTAAAATAAAAAAATATTGAGCTGCAATCAAATTTCAGACCTGTAGCACAATAACTCAATGTGCACAGCTGTTCACCTGCTATTGTTTAAAGGTCTTTTTTTAACCATTTTCATTTTAAATCCTTGATTTTGTCATAAATAAAGGCCCAACAGAACAACTGCATTGTGTTGCAGTACCATTTCCACATGCACACCAAACACTCCTCCTTGCAAACTTGCAGAAAGGAAAGATAGTGGTAAAAATTTTTGATTTCCTATTCCAGCACTAGGTTACATAGTATCATAAGATATTCTACGATAGAACCAGGTTTCAAGCTGTCTTTTCTCTTCGGCATTCACTGTCTCACATAGCCCTTTATCAGTCTTTTCGTAACATTTAAGCTGGTGTTATTAAAATTAAATAAGTTTTTCTTGGATTTTTTGACTGAGCGTGTTGGGTGAGCAGTTATCGCACTGGCCTCTTATTCGGGAGGACGCCGGTTCGAATCCTTGTCCGGGCGTCCGGATTTGAGCTTCCCATGGTTTCCCCAAATCATTCCAGGTGAATGCTTGGTTGCTTCCTTCAAAAGGGCCATGGCTGAATTCCTTCCCCTTCCTTGTCCGCAGTCCCATCCCACCTCTAATGACCTCAACATTGATGAGGCGTAAAGCCATAAGTAAAAAAAAAATAAAAAAAATGGATTTTTGGCTTCATTGATTCAATCCAGAGACAGCAACAGTGAATTTCTTCACATCATATACAAATTGGTATGCATGCTGTAAAGTTTAAATAATTGTTCTTATTAATCAGCTTGCACAACGGCATTTCTTTCCTCAATTTAGGATTTTTAATGCATAATGTTTTTAACTTTTAACAGTTGTAACAAGTTATTTTAATAGTTTGTATTTGAAAATATTACTTTAACTAAGTAAACATGCAGTATAGATCACAGGTGTCAAACTCAGTTTTACAGAGGGCCGTATATTAAATTTAGAATGTGTAGACGGGCCAGATTCAAATAATATTCAAGGAATCGACTCTAAAAAACATGATTCTTCTCTCTGTGTCACATTGCAATCGCGGGCTGTATTGATAGGGCGTGGGGGCCGTATAGAATATAAAATTGAAAACGAATCTACAATATAGTTCAGTTTGCCCGATTTTGACCCAATCTACTATAAACGTGGGCATAAAATTAAAATCTTCAACAAGAATTTACACCAGACAAAAACTGAATTTTAAATTGTATTCTTCTACTGCACAGTAAGATATGTAAAACCTTTATTGTGGACAGGGAAATATTTCCCTGAAAATAGAAAAACATATTGAATAATATCAGAAAGTTTAAATTTTACCATTATTACAAAATATTATGTATTTGACAGTAAACTAGTAGTAAAAATAGTATATGCTCCAATGGGAATTTCCCTACACACTTATTTTTACATTTCTACTGTCTTCACCGGTGTGGTGGGTGAACTGTTAACTTTCTGGCCTCGCATTTGGGAGGACGCTGGTTCGAATTCCCTCCCGGGCATCCAGATTTGGGTTTTCCATCATTTGCTAACATCACTTCAGGTGAATACCTGGATACTTCCTTCAAAAGGCTATGGCTGAATTCTTTCCCATTCCTCATCCCCAATCCGATCCCGCCTCTAACAACCTCAATGTTGCCGAGGCGTAAAGCCAGTAAAAAAAAAAAAAAATCTTCTGTCTTCAGCACAGCAGAATAACCAGTGTTTTCTGCTCCCATTGCTTATTTTCTAAATCTGCAATTATATGCATCAAAATTTCATGTTATTCGCCTTTACTATTTGATGCAGTTCTTATCTCAGTAGTCATTTCATGGTATATAAATTTTCTATTGTATACCTTCAGCAATCCAAACTTGTGAGCAACTTGATGCCTCCAGTGTACTTGTATTATTACATTACTTTCCATTGCCTCCACTGGACCTGATTAATAAAATTTCTTACAGGATTAGGAGCTAAGAAACAATTTTAAATCAGATGCACAGACCAAAGTTTCAAATAATTTAATATGAATTATAACAATATTAGACACATCCTTACAGTTCAATTTCCATATAAACATAATTTTGTGCATTACATCACACAATATTGTATGCTGAGAAAAATACATTAATCTTTAAATCCAAAAGACTTTAATAAAAACGCTGAACAATCTCAATGTTCGATTTTTTTGTGATAAATATTTCACAAATTAGAAAAAGGTAAAAACTTATAGGAATCAAAAGGACACCAACATTAATACTGTTCGATATGAATGTACCAAGTGTAGACGAAACTATTTGAGATTCTTTTTCTTAGCACTGAATTCAATTTAAAAATAATTTATTAATTTTTTTATTGACTTAATAATTGTGTATGGAGCCAAAGTCCTTTTGCCTGCAAGAGTAACTTACACTTTATAGATTATATTTGTTAAGTTCATCCTTGATTTAAAATAATTTATCTTTACAATCTTTGCATTAAAAAGAAAAAATAATAAATTATACTTTATAAATTAAAATATGGGAGCACATGAACAAATGAGAACTCACCCATATAACATGAATAATGTGTTACTCCCAAAAGCAGTAAAATTAAACCACTACGTAGACCAAGGAACAGGACAAATATTATTTGAAATGAAGGTGAAACAGGTCACTAGGCCCATTGTTTTAATGGAAATAAGAAAACAATTTTTGTATTTGGTGCCCAATATCTGTACTATATAACTATTTAATTATTATTTTTTTATAACAAACCAATTTTCACATTGACGTACTTTTCATTATACACCAAAAGTATTATGCAATTCTGAAATCACAGATGTTGCCACAAGAATGAACTAAATTATTTCTTGTTTTATTGTTACAATATTTTTTATATAAAAAAGTCCATCCCTTTAGCTGGGAGAGTTAAATAACACGTTATGACAATCTTAAATTACAGCTTCCTTAACAACCTATTGCAACTATACACACAGTACCTCACCACACAATACTCAAAGTGGCAATTTAAACATAACTGCCATTTCAAATTGTCAGCTAATGACCTCATTGCTCACATGTTTAAAACATTGAGCAATCCAGTTTCACCTTATTAAATATCATACATCTGCAGTTTGACTTGGAGGGGGGATAAGTGAATAAATTATTAAATGTTAACATAAAAAAAAGAAACAGGAACCATTGTTTACTAAAGGAAAAAAAAGAATGACAGTTAAACAGAAGAAAACATGAATACAGGTTAAAACTCTTGTACAGAAGAACATGGTGAAAGGAACTAAGAATGCTCAGAGTTCGTTAACTCCTATCCTGTGTGCTCTATGTTCTACTTGTGCCAAAAAATTACATTACTGTTACAAGTTCATGTTTTTCCTCTTTCTGTAGCACTCCGCCAAGAACCATGCTAACAATGGTTCCTCTTTTTTTATTATATATTCAAACATCTATTTATATGTATTACAGTGTATTAGCATGAAAAAAATTTGAACCTTTGCAGAAATGAATAATAAAATGTATTTTAATATTACGAATGAGAAGTTTTTATTCAAATAACACACACTGCTTAGAGAAAAAGGAGAGAGAGAAAGAGGCACACGAAGCACAATATAATACTGCTGAGCATGTAGAGTATAAAATATAAATGAATGCACAGAGGAATATAATGAGTTTGCCTTGAGTAACACTGACAGAAACAAATACTAATACGATCCTAATAAATGCATTATTTTTGTGTAATGTAGAATAATTCATTGCACATAAAGAGTCCATATAAAAACTGAAGTCTACAATAACAACCATCAATCAATCTGAAAGTCAGATGTTCCCAACATTACAAATACAAATATCTTTTAAAATATTTTACATATCTGTATAAAACAATAACAAAAACAATGTATGAATAAAAAGCATACTAAAAAATGAAGTCACATTGTGTGCTGATACCAATACACTACAGAACATAATCAACTGAAATACTGCTTAAAGTTAGTCTTATTTGGTATTCCCGTGTATCAGGAGTAGGTAGTTACAAGCGAATTCTGAACGAACTGTAACAAAGAAATTTATGTTAGGAACCAATTTCTAACAAATGTTTTATATGTAGATCATAACATTATATAACAGTAGTAACAATAAATATTGCAACATAATAGAAATTTATGTATGTTCTACAAAAAGAAATTTTTTCTCCTCTAACATTTGCTGTTTTGATATTGGTTTTATTTTGAAGCTTTTGAGCAATTATTTCTGCTTTAAAATAAAAATTTATACGGATTAAAACTAATCTTATCTGATATTACATGACTCCATTAAAAACTGATTGCTTTCACTTATGCCATATTACTGATGTCATTATTTCAAACATATGTATTCCAACGGGTCAAGCTTCGATCACAATACAGTTAATGTAGTAACATGCATGTGACAAAAGCTATGATTTATGAACGGCGATATTAGGGGAGGTTGTGCTTAGGTTGAAATGAAGCCTGGATTAGAATGACAACTGACATACTTTGTTAAAGCCTAAGGTGGGATGGATTTAGTTTTAATTTATGTGGAGTAGCATAAGGTTTTAGGATTCCTAGTTAATTTTTAATTTCATTTGTTCATACTGCTGTTATAGTAGGCATGTAAGAAGTTTCAACTTTGTGGCAAATAAAAAAAAAATACAACTGAAAATGTACATTAAAAAATCAAAGTTATCAGCTTATTTAATAGCAATTCTATTTATTTAAGCAACTGCAAAGAATTAAATTGCCATAGCACTGCATTAAACCTGTAATTTTTTATGGGCTTTGGAGCTAGTTGATGTATAATCACCATTTTACTTTTTTTCCAACTTTAACTTCTCATTAATTGCAGCCCATGTATCAAGAACAAGATTACAGTGAGAAACCTTCAATATCACACTGTTTAAATCTCTGTGGCTGAATATGTTTCCTTAAGGACTCACTGAATCTAAGTAGATATAACTTTATAAATTTTTTTTAAAATAAATGAACAAGTCTGTATTTCCTACTCCAGAAACAACTATGAGTAAAGTTGACAGTACCGCTTAAAAAGCAGGAGGTTCTTTGTAGTTGGTAAAATTTGAATTTATAATAAAAATTCCCAAATGAACTCTGTTTTAGGATTCTTATTACATCTGGTTCATGTATTCAGTTTATTTTAATGTGCAAACCAAAGAACTAAATAACTGAAGTCAAAAAATAAAACTGAAGGCAAAGAATAGTGTTTCTTGAAAGGAGTGCTCATCTCAAATGCAAAGTAATCCATGGTCCATATTTCTTTCATCTCCTTGGTACAAGTAAGTGCTATGCTATTTTTGCAGAAACTGTTCCATAAGCTCTAAAAATTTAACCCTCTATTGCCCAAATTATTATTTTATGTAGAAAGAAATATTTATATGCACATAATGTTAAAGAATAATGTATTTAACACATATAAGGTGAATTTTTGTTTTTGTTTTTTCAAAATAGTTCTGTGACTTTGAGGTCGCAGTGGGTAGTTACATTTTTTTGTTCAGTCTTGTACCAATAATTTAGTATTTCTATTTCAAGGCAAGAATGCAGTTGAATGTTACAATAAAATTGGAAGTAAGTAAATAATAATGAGATAACAATTAATTACAGGTAAAAATATACACAATTGGTCTGATATGCAGCATTTTCCACAATTTTATCATCTAACAGCTGTCTAAAGTAGGTCAAAGGTAGACGAGGTTCTTCCGGTGCACAAAGGAGAGAAAGAACTCTTCCTTGGTGGAACAGGAAGAATAATATGATTGTTAGAATGTCTCCAATCATAATTGGCTTGAGATTCATCACTAACATTCTCGTTATCACTTTCATTATTCACAAGTACACCATTAACATTGTCCTCTGCACTATCATTATAACTCTTGGCTATAATTATGTCACCTTGACGATTTTCTACTACCTCAATATCGTCCTCACTATCTGAAGCCAAGACAGATTCTTCTGATTCATACCCCGGAATATTCCTAACTTCATATACTTCAACTTTTCTACGTTTCCCAAAAAACTTTTTGGGGTCCATGACTCTGTAACAAAGTGAGGTATGATTTCATTAATGCCCAACGTGACTTCAGAGAAATGGACCTAAATTCACTCATAACACATGCAATATTTATAGTTACATGAAATGCATTGTTTATAATGAAGAATGAGACTTAAATTTATCATTAAATATTTTGGTTTCTTGAAAAACGAATATAGTATCACTGTAAATAATAGCTAAACTCGCACCAGCACAGGAAGACGACAAATGAGTGCAGTCCAACATTCAATGCTACCTACCAAACATAATATTATATTGGTGTCAGTGCAAACAACCTAAATTTAAAGCAGCCATACTGTAGCATTCAAGTCACACTGGTCAAGAAAGGAATAATGCTCCTAATGCGAAATATAACGATAAAATTTGACGTAACTTCAGAGTCACGGTGGGCAGTAGAGGGTTAAAAACAAAATCACAATTGTAACAGTAGTTTTTGCATTATTCCATTTCAATATCTCAGACACACGCAGCTCACTAACAGATCTATAACATAATAATTATACTATTGGGTATTTCAGGGTGAGCAGGGCAGATATTATCTGATTTTGAGGTCCAGAATGTGTTGGTAGGCCAATTCCCACTTCTGGAGTACAGATTGGGGTGTGGTTTCAGGGAGTTCTCTAATGGCAATGACTGTAAAACAGTTACTGAGGTGATGACAGTTGTGAGTAATGGCATGAAAAGCAAAAGTTTTGTTGAGATTATGGGAGTAAACTGTTTATTTATGACCATTCATTCTGATTAATAATGTGTTCAAGTTGAATCTGATGACTACGGAGGCAGGTGAGACAGGACTTGGTACAGATGATATGGCCTGTGATGGGTTAGTATTGCCAGTGGTAGATTGTGGCGAGTGGATGCACAGTGGTGGATCCAGGGGCTCTACAGTTTTATGAGGGCGGCAACCTGGAATAATGATATTTCTGTCAAGCCCTCCCCCCCAAACCAAATAGACCAAATCCTAGCCCCCCCCCCCCCAAAACAAAATCCTGGATCCGCCACTGAGTGGATGCATATTGCACGATTTTTAATAAAGCTTGTTACAAGAGAAGGAGTTAAGTACAGTATTGTGGTGCCATTTCGCAGCAGGACAATGTTAGTCCACACACAGCATGCATATCTATGAAAAGTCTGCATGATGTTAAGGTACTTCCAAGGCCAGAAAGATACCTAGATCTGTCTCCGATAGCACCCGTGTAAGATCAGCTCAGATGTCAACTCTGTTCCAATGCAAGAATCCAAGATATCAAGGACCAGCTACAAAAGTTGTGGGCCAGCTTGGGAGAGGATACAACATTATAACATCCTTCCCAACTGAATCAGGCAGTGTATATAGATCTTATTTAATTTTCTCATTATTTTCATAGTTATAATTTTTTAAAGTGCAAAATTTTTAACCTCTTTCCATGTTAATAATATTACTGTGCTCCACCACAATCTCCAATGATCGAAACCATCACATATGTGGCTGTGTTGACTGCAGGCACTTGTGCAATCTCATTCACATATTTCTGTTTTCTTGAAAAAGGGTATGGCCCAACATATTGTATTTTTTGTGGTTGTGGAGTATTTTTTTTTTTTTTTGTTGCTGCCCTCCTCCCTTCAACTTTGGTGAGTGTTATGGGCCTCCCAGCCTTTTCCTTGAAACAGATCCTGCTGCAAATTGTGAAACATGCATCCTGCCTCCACCACCTCCAAAAACTCAGTAACCGGAGAAAGCTTCCCCATCATAGGACTTGCCATATGAGTATACTCCCACCTAATATATCAACTCACTTGCAACCATTGCCCATTCATTGGTCTTCAGAATAAATGGAAACATAGTGAAATGATGAAGTAATATTGAACTGAATGGAAGAAAAAGCAATAAAGGATGAAGAATTGAAATTGGCACATGGTCCTAGTAGGCCTTATCGGAAAGAAGAAGGGGACAGACAAACTGTATTTACCCAGGATCCTGATCACCCAGTATCCTGATCACCCAGTATCCTATCCTATTACATGTATCTTTCCCATGCAATAGACCTCACTGCATGCATCCAGCAACCACCACCAATTGACAGGGGAATCTTTACCTATTACTGGACATGCTACTTCCACAACTACACACCTCATTTACCAGCTCAACAGCCTATACTGTACAGCTTACATCTGCCTCACCACTAACCCACTGACCATCTGGATGAATCAGACAGTTTACACAGCCAACCTAGACCATTCAGTAGTAGCTCCTGCCACTTCACACAATTATAGCAATCTCAACAGCTGTTTTAAAGTGGTAGCTGACAGGGGTTTTCCTAAAGTTACTGCCCTTTGGAACTTTTAGATGGGAAATATAGGCTACCAACATATCCTTGACACCAGGCCTCAATTTCCATTAATACACCACCATTAAATCTATCACTTATTTATATTTATCTGATCCACAGTATTTTTTTGTGCCTTTATGTGATTTTATTTTACTTTGACCAGCCATTGGAGATAATGATTTCTTGTAACTTTCATTAGTCAACTTCTTCCCTCCACCACTGCCATCACTATCCTTCACACCTTGTTCATCTCTGGTTTCAGTCATGTGATAGGTTACAAATGCACATATGTCTCCTCTAACATAATTTAAGGGTTTTACTGAAATATTGTAAAGTGAGTTCGTGTTTTTGTTCATCACAACAGTCCGACCTTTGAATGTGACGGATTTAGTTTTCCTATCCTAATATACCATGGGAGGTGGCAGGACAGTGGTGAAACAGAAAATGCAGACACATGACACTGATGTAATTTTCAGGTATAAACCCTCCTTCAGCAGAAGATGGAATTGGCCCTTATCTACTACTTGTGCACATCTTGCCGATAAAATGTATTAACCAGATAATTACAATGTTTAATGTCTGTTCATATCTTTCATGTGTTAACACATATTTGTATTATTATGTACGATAAAAAGGTTGTTTTTGAGGTTCAAATGGTAATAACCCAACCTATTCTTAGGTAACAGTGGAAAAGTTTATCAGGATGACACGGGCCCTGCCCAGTAGTAGCAATTCGAAAGTGAAATAAGAATTCAAGAATGAAATTTAATTTTCGAAATATACACTAAAATCTAGTTGCAACATTTTAAATGTGTATTATGATGCACAGCAATAAAGTATTATGGCCATGGAAGAAACAACAATATTAGATTTTAGCAAAATAACTTACTTTGCAAAATCAGAAGATTTGATATGATGTGCTCAAACTCTGCAAATGATAGAGCACCATCATCATCTAAATCAGCTTCTTCTAATATATTTTGAATCAAGTGCTGCATATCTTGCTCACTCAGTCTCTGTGGACCAGTAAGACGTTCAACAACTTTCCTCAAATCTGATACTCCCAACATATCATCACCATCAAAATCTAAAAGAAAGACATTGTTTTGTAAGAAGAACAGTAATAAATATGTAACCTGATATAAAAATGTCTGTCATTCCTTGTAAAAACAATATCCACAATCTGCCAATATCTATTTCAGAAAAATTGAAAAATTTACGCAAGCTATAACATAATTCCATTCAGGAATTCAATCATGTTATTCAAGGATAGTACCAATCAACACAATCCTCAAAGACCATCTTTATTGTTATTGCAAATAACTAAATGGACAAATAACACTAACACATAGCTAAAAGGCAATATAACATGAAACAAAGATATAGAATAAAGTCCATTACCTATCAAAGCTAACAGCATAAGAGCTGACAACAAAAGAGGTTGCATAAAAATATAAAATTGTTTGGGTTTTCCTTAATCGCACGAGAGTGTGACGAAAGAGACTTAGTTGGTTCTATGCTGAGTGCATGGGAGAACCAAAAAAGGGGTTATAATGCGTCTATATCAGACATATCTGAGAGGAAAGAAACTGGTTTTAAAATATACATGATTTTTTCATTTGAATCTCAGCTGGTGGGCTATGTGCAAGATATTTTATGTGAATGGACAAGGGAGCCAAGTTGACAGTAGAGCACTAGATTTTTCCAATGCATTTGACAGAGTGAGGTGTAAAATGGCTTTAAATAAGTTGAAAGCTATTGGAAAGTCTGAAAAAGTGACTTTCTGGGTAGAGGAATTATTAAAACACAGAAAGTAAAGCCTTATCCAAAGAGTTGGAAGTGAATAAGGTAATGCCACAGGGCAGTGTAGTTGTATTGGGTCTATTGCTATTCATCATTCTTATGACTGATTGAGTTGATAGTTTACAGTAAGAATTTAGCCTTTTTGCAGGTGACATAATGGTATATAATAGGATCAAAACAGAAGAATACTGAACAGATGCAGGGGGACCTGGATAGAATATCTAAATGTGTATGTCATAAATGCCAAGAAGAGTCAGCTTATTACGTACACAGAAAAAAACTAAAGATTGTTTATGATTATGGGGTGGTGGCAGAATTGCTTGTTGAAGGCTTTAAGTGTAAATATCTTGGAATAACATTCGGCAATAAGCTCAAGTGGGCAGTATAAATTAGGAAGGTGGTAGGAAAAGGTTACAGAATCCCTCATTTACTGGGAAGCGTGATGAGAGAATGTACCAGTGAAGTTAGGGAACTGAGTAACAAAACACTGATCAGGACATTGCTCGAATATGGTGGTGTCGTTTCGAACCCAGATTTTGGGTATCAAATACAGGAGTTGGAGAGCAGCTAGATTTGTTTGTGTAAATTATCGCATTCAGTAACTGGTATGATAAAGGAGCTGGATTGGGTGACACTGGAAGACAGGAGGAGGATGAGGAGATTGCTGGGAGTGTACAAGGTATATGTCGATGATGAGGCTTGGAAGCATATTGGTTGAAGAATTTTGGAATAGTTCATTGAAGGGAAGAGATGACCTTGGCTACAGCTGGCACTTGATTTCATACATAAGGGAGTGGGGAAATTTTCTTTTTGGGTAAGGGTGTCAGGGATTGGAACAAATTCCTAAGTGAAGTGATGAACAATTTACCAAAAACACTGATGGAATCTAAAATTAAAATTCGTAAATCACAAAAAAATAGATGGGAGAGAGATTTAACACTATATATAAGATGATTTTAAAAAATAATAAGAAAGGGGTAATTAGACGACTGATGGAATTGCGATCGAGTCATGTGCTCCATCAAAATTAAATTTAATAATATTTATAATAATGATGATTATAAGAGAAGCTGCATGAAAGCAACTGTGGAAAAGAAGCGGATAAAAACATGATACACAGAGTGGTGTAGCAGGCATACAAAACAATGAAATGTTTACTTTAAATCATAGAGCCACGTAAGAACCTAATACGTAAACATAATTTTACCCTTTTTGTAAAACACGATGAACCATGAAACAAAAGTGAAGGTTTTGCTGAACATAGGTCTGGAAGAAAGAAAATATTATTCAAGATGGAAGCCATTTAACTCCTATGGAGTTCATACAAGACAATGAATTCAGTTAGGAATGCTGTAGCTCTAATTATCAAACAGTTAAGATTATTGGAGCTGTAGCAACTTGCAAGAGCAGAAACTGCTTAATGTACACTTTCAGTCCTCAAAAATTCATCCTAAGCCAATAAAGAAGTATAGACCAGGGAGACAAGTAAAATGGTAAATATGAAGTGGATCATGGAGCATGCGACCTGTCAAATTGTTGGGAACATTTCCTGACTGGTGAAATCAAAATATGATAATTTGGAATACTAGTTGCACATTTCACATTATGATTTTTTACCGAGAAGTGAATCATGTAGTGCTTTTAGGAAAATTAATTGAATTTGATGGAGCTGTCTACCTGCAGTGGCAATCTCCAAACTGACATACCTTTAAATTTTGTGAGTTCTTGTTTAAATTCTTTCACTGTTTCAGGTAATTTTTTCTGCATGCATAGTCGCATACATTGACAAATTAGGTTCTTGGTTTTCATGGAATACAATATTCTTATGATTTGACAATATGCTTAAATATGTGCAAGGGCAGAAAGGTTGTGAGGGTAGTAAGTGGTAGTTTGTGAAGAAGGAATCAAATTTGTGAGATGGCATGTTGCAAATTGGTTTATTTATTTTTTTGCTTATGGCTTTACACCTTGATGACATCATTAGAGGCGCAACAGGACAGGGGACAAGGAATGGGAAGGAATTCAGTCATGGCCTTTTGAAGGAAGCATCCTGGCATCTGCCTGGAGTGATGTGGAGAAACCATGGAAAACCAACTGGTTTATAGATTTGAAGCAGTAATATAAGGTATTATGTAATTCAGGCCTGAATTTTTGATGTGTTTAGCAAGACATAGCACACAAAATTTGTTGATCAGTTCAGACGGAGGATTGAGGGAACGAAGAACTTAAGCCAGATTGCAAGAGTACTTGGTAAGCAACATCTGTGTCTGCCTAAGATGTGTTCTGTGGAAGGAGTGGTAACTGTCAAAGAGAAGTGTGTTGGAAGGCTGTATTTCTGACATGGTCACCAGTCTTTATGCAGCCTTTTAATAGGTAAGAACATTCAATACTTAGGAAACACTTTTTGTTAAAGAAATAGGAAGTCTCTCACTGTGTCCACATAAAATATATTTCGTCTGTGGATCTGAACCATATAAGTAGTTCAAGGAGGATTTTTCTTTCTTTGAAGAATTAAGTATAACAAGAGGCTATGTGGATGCCTCAGGCAGCATTGCATAGCTTGTAGAATTGTGAAATATGAGGAAGGTTGAGTTCGGGAGGTTGTGTTAGGTGTATTAATCTATGAAATATTCTAAGATACTAGGAGAGATGGGTGCTGGTACATAGTGAGGAGACTTTCATAGTTAACAGGAAGGACCCTTAAGACACGGCGATGAACTTTGGAAATTTATTCTGGGATATAGAGCTATCTTTAACATAGGATAATAGACTTTATGCAAAATATTGGAGATGTTGATTGATTGAACCATACAGCATGACTGTGCTTGCACCAAATCATAACTTATTTGGAATCAGCTTTCTGCGGCCATTTATATGATGGTTTGGGAATGATGGCAATTTGAGCCTCTAACATGCCACACGATTAAGTTGTTTTCCCTCTGTTGCAACAAACTTCCAGTCTTTTAAGCAAGTTTACTTTATTCTCACACTGGTTCACAATTCAGCAAAAACTTGGCAAGAGTTTCACAAAACAAAAAAAAAAATGATTTTAATAATTGACTAACTTACCAAATATTCTAAAGGCATGCTCAGCCTTTACAGCTTTTGGAGCTTCATCACTAAACACAGACATCATATCAAGAAAATCTTCAAAGGTACAATCTCCATCATGGCTTGAACTAAATATCCGACATATCCTGTCGCCAAAAGGATTTACTCGAAGTTCAGGATACTGCAAAATTTTACTCATAGGCAATTTTGCATTTTTATTGTGTCCTACTTTTTCAGGAGCAAGTGATTTGAATTTCTGATGAGCACTGCAAAAAACATACTAACTCGTCACTCACATTATATTTTTTTACATCACAGAAATTTAAAGTACAAATATTGGTTTCAAGAGACTAAATTTGCTAGGGCTCTACTGACGCCACTGTCAACACGTCCTTAAGCCCAAATAACAACAACAATTAAATTTGCATAAACAGACAGAAAAATATGAAAAATTTTGTATTTGTATTTTCTCAATCATCCTACGGCAGTAAAACATGGAGTGTATAGGGTGGGAATCATCAGAAACTAATTGATGGCTAACTGTGTGAAAGGCAAAACACCATGTTGTGCCACACACCACCACACAAAAACAACAACAGTTTTCCAGCCCATGCTACCACATCCCTACTAGTCAACACAGTTCCTCTGAATTTAGGCGATAGAACTGGTCTAGTGTACTGATAGGACAGTTATATGACTGCATCCAGGCAAAGCTGGATTAAAACAGTGCAGGGCATGTAGCAAATGTGAAAGGCCCTCAGTTTGCTTTACTTATTACAGTTTATGATATAAAATAAAACAGCCTATTATATAAGACTGGAGATTTTCTCGGTGTTGCAAATGAATAAAATTTTATCGGGTAACTAGCCGAGTTAGTCCATCATTTAAACATGATGTTTTGGCATGACTGAGTCACTTGACAATGGCAACAGAGATTGTGACCGCTGAAACGTCGTGTTTAAGTGATAGACTAACTCAGCTAGTCACCTGAGAAAAATTTATTTAAAACAGCCAATTGTCGCAAAAAAAAAAAAAACGGTCCCAAGCTTATTCTGGGCCCCAAGAATCCTGGTGTGGGGGGCTCCCAGCATTTGCTAGCTCTGGCTACATGGCTAATCCAGTACTGCATCCAGGCTACTAGGTACTCTCCTGGTCTCAATGTGAGACAGTGCTCCAGCCATCAATTTCTTCCCTAACTCCCCTTCCCCCACTTTCTCAACTGTTTCAATTTCTCACCTGCAGGAAATCACCAATTACTGTAATTACTATTTTCATTTAATGTTCTTCCTTCCTTTCCCTCATACTATTGCCCCAGTTTGATTTTCTTACTCCACACTCCCTACCTTAGACAGTTAACTATTATTTTGTTTCTCTTAGACTTCCATTGTGCAAATGCTATGTTCTACTGCTGATGCACAGTTTAAACCCAAAAATTTCAGTGCTGTTCACCTTTGATTTTTGTGCCATCTGATTTTCTACTGTGGTAAGAGATGGTTCATTCCTCTTAATGTAACTACATATAATAATTTGCTCCTTTTCCCCCTCCCCACCAAAACCAAACCCTTTTCTATACTATATACATTACACTGATAAAAAACTGAGTCTGTACAAAAAAATTATTTCAATAAAGAAACACCACTGATGATAAACATGGCAAAACTAAAATTTGAAATTTTTATCTATTTGTCCACACACTGCAAAATGGTAATAGCTTAGCTTAAAGGTTACTCTAAGACTGGAGACTTATCCAGCATGTGATTGTAATGAAGTCTTCACGGGTGTACCATTGGATTGTGTTGTGAAAACACAGTATTTTGACGACGAGCTCTGCAGTCTTCCTCAAGTGTGAAAACATCTGCAATGGTCTGCTAACTGACAGATAATGACCACAACACCTGTGAAGACTTCATTGCCTTCAGGATACTTTTTATTCTGATTGGTAACTTGCTTCTGAATGATAAAGAAGCCAATACTGCAAAATTTTGAAATTTTTATCTGTCTGTGCAAGCATCACACAAACTAATTGTCAGGTAGCGTATGTCATCAGTTAACATGTGAAATATGATCTTTAACTTAGTTCCTGATCAAATAGGTACTAATTGTGAGTCTGTCAGTGTGTTTGTACAGCAAAAACTACTGAACAGATTTAAAAAAAACACTGATACCATTCAGCTTTTGTTAACATAAGATACAAAGGCTAAAACTGTAATTCTGAGTATTTTTGACCACTTACACACTGATCAAGAAATAAATAATGAATGGATTACAACGAAATTACACAAAGTGATACCTTAAATCATGGGGTAACATACTTTATATGCTTGTAGTTCAAAAAGGAGATGGGGTTTAATAAGAGGTACAATATTGAATTAATGTAAATACTAATAAGGTTCTATTGTAAGTGTCACCATCTAAATCATTCAAACTGTAACAGATTGATTTGGTGAATTAATTTGGGATTCTAAGTGATAGTTTACACACATATGAAAAAAAGGATATGGTTGCTACCCATGTCAGGCATGAACGCTTCAAGTACTCCTTACTTGTGAATAACAAAATTTGCTTGTGGATCATCCAAAAACACAAAATCTTCCGAATTACCTGAAGGGGTAGTAGAAACAAATAATGTGTTCAAAACATTTTCATGCATCCTAAATCCAGGAGATCCAAGAAGTAAAAACAGGGCTGCTCCTCTGCTTTTTCCTACCTACCCAACATGCTTGCAATCAGTGGCGGATCTAGGATTTTTTTTTGGGGGGGGGGGGGGGCTTGACTCGGGGAGGAGGGCTTTAGTTTTAGTTGACAGAAATCTCATTATTCCACATTGCCGCCCTTATTAAAACTGTAGAGCAAATAAAAAAAAGGTCCCCAAAATCCACCTCGTCAGAGGTGACCTTGGTGCTTTGGGGGGGGGGCTTCAGCCCCCTCCCCCCCTTGGATCCGCCACTGATTGCAATAGTATGCCTGTTAATCAACAATACGAATCACAAATTCCACAAGGACCAAGTCACGGCTACAACTACTCATATATTTAAATGTGTTAGCCGATTGCAGAAAAGAATGGGCATTTATAAGTTCATTTACATTATTCTTTGCATAACTGATATTTTAATATACAAAAAAATAATGTTTAGTTAAATGCATTTTACAGAAAACTATTGGATGTAATACTCACTATAATACTTCTTTCTTTGTGAAATATGTCAAGTCCTGAAACAAAAAAATCGAATAAATGATAACTTACAAAAAAAAAAATCATTATTTTTTTTAGTACAATATATAAAATCTGAGGAATAAAAATAGAAGTGACTTATTTGATAATATATGGTACAGATTCAAACTGAGGCCCTTATCTTCCAGTAACTGGAAGACACTTTTTTTAATTCATGTGATTGCTTTTAATATTTATATCACAAAAAAGAAAATGCGCAGTTTACTGAATTACAAGTCATATGCAGACTGTTATTTACCACATTTTTTCGGGCATTTATACACATACTCTTCAACCATATCCCACTATTGTGTAAATTTATCTGCAAATATTGTTCCCTGATGTCCATATATTCTTGGGAATATATGCAATTCATGGACAATGTCGAAAGAGAGCTGCTATTTTGGTTAAAAACTAAACCACAGTCTCTTAAAAGCAGAAATAGCCATAGTATATCTGACAAAACATAAAACATTGGCATCCATTCAATAATGCTCATAAGGATGAAAAGGGATAAGGAATGGAGAAAGACATCCAGAATAGTTGAGCCAAACATAGTATGAAGAGAGCAGAGCACATTGAAGTCAACCAAAGTTCACGAATAACTTGGTTTGGTGGAGGCGAGAGTGGAGGGAATTATCTAAAATTTTGAAATGGAACATATGATGCAAAAAATTAAAAATGTCAATGTTTAACAATGGAGTTTAGGATAATATTTTAAATAAATCTGTTAGGTTCAAAGTTGTAATTGATACATACAACATATATATATTTATAGAATCAGCATATTGACACCCATTTATTTGTATGAAAATCTAATTCACCAGTGAGGCTAATGAAGTGAAATTGATAATACAGGAGAACATGATACTACTAGAATTATGAAAAATATAATATTTGTGCCTTCGCCAGCCAATGTGAAACTATTCTATAATAAAAAGTATATCAGTATATAAGACTTTTTGCGGATTCTATTATAACCGTGGCATTGCAATTTGATGATAAATTATTATGTATCTTGATAAGACAAAATGAAAGCAAGGATTAAAATTTTTTGATATCTTGCTTAGTACTTCCAAATTAAGGTAGTAAGGTTGAGATGTGGACTGAAGCAGAAAACAATTGGCCAAACCCACAAGGAACTAGCCACTGGACATACACAATAGCTGTTATTGTTTTCTTCCTAGTGGTTATGATTATGATGAAATATGGCCTGGACCAAAATAAAAACATCATTAAAAGCACAAGGAACTATACCTTTAACCGATTTTTGACATTTGATATCTCAAGAACTAAGCGAGATATAAAAAAAAATATTTTTACTTTCGATTTGTTTCGTGGAGCTACATAAGAATCATCAAATTGCGGCACCATGGTTATGATAGTACTACCTACTTTTTCCTTTAAACCAGGCAACATTTCAATCTAGAACAACAGCTGCCTCCCTGTACTACACCACACTGTGTATTTCATTATTTGTTTGTTAGTGAAAGAAAGTGGTGCAGTTTCAGGATGCAAATATTAAATAACAGACTAACTCTAGAACATGACACCGCTACAGCAACTTAACTGTTGGTACAGGGATCATACCAAACTAAAGTATTTTGTTTTTCTTCCTTGTGGTTGTAGGCAGACTGAAATGTGCCATATACCGGTACCAGAAAAAAAAAAAAAATTCGGAAATCTCGTATGGATAATTAGGTAATTGATAACTTCATTATTTTCTGTGGCGGAATGTTATTGCAGCTGAATCGCGATCTATAATTTAACCAATAATTCTTGTTGGTAATAGTGTGAAAATTAGATATGATTGACTTTACAGAGTTGTTTAAATCTATTTTGAATAAAACTGAAGATCCACCACATCAGAAAAACGATACCGGGTGGACCCTTTCGCGTTTTGAGGTGGAAAGTAAGCCCACGAATATCAGATTTTTTTTTGCTGTAATTAAAAATAAAATCTAATCACTATCCTACATAACTCACTTGATAATCCTGAAGTTCTTCTTCTGTAAACTGGCTTTTTCCCTGTCCCATTTTTACATTTAGGGCAACAGCTATACTGCTATTTCAGCACGCTTAGGTTTCTTCATCTTAACACGTACTTTCTAATTTTACTTTGCGAAACACCATCCACACTTTGAAACTACTTATTGAGACTGACACTACTAGTCAGTACTCACACTCATCTATTGTCTCTGCTTTTCTGTTTACACAAACTCCAAAGATGTTTACCAAATACAATTAGAAGGCAAACATATAAACTCTATGACGTTCTACGATTATGGACTTTGGTCTTCTTATCAGTCGATCGTGATTTTTAGCTTCACACCCTCAGAGAAAAAGTAAAATTAAAATTTATTGTTAGTCTATCCGACTGAATTTTCCAGGAGTCATACCTAAACAATATATCAACGGTAGTTCCATTTCTTTGGAACATGTAGTTTAACTTGGAATCCTAACGACTGAGCATTCCCTATATATTACATGTAAGAGAGCCTAGCATGATGATAGATGCTTATGGAAAATCCAGCTAGTATTGGGGACCTTCACCCTTCTGTCACTGCCATTCTTATTAGCTATAAATGTATAAACTCTTTAATTAATTTTGATGCATAATGATACTTTGATTACAAGGTTGCTTGTAGGTAAATAGAAACAGATATTAAGCACTGCTGTTGGTATTAAGTGCATTGTAGTCGGGTGACCAGTAACAGCAGTAACCGTCGTTTGTATTAAATTTAGGCTATCTTTGGTGATAACTAGCTGTGGGTAATGGCAGGAACACTTAGTATCCAAGAAACCGTGCGCTTATTTATCAATACAACAGTCTTCGACGTTCTATCGGCTGATACTATTGCCCTTTGACTTTTGGTGCGGAGTACATTGCCTTGAAAAATCTGATTCCTAACAGAACTTAAAGTTATCGCTTACGTTTTCTGCTGCAGTTATTTTGATCAGTTATCCACCGCTTGTAGTTTTATACAAGAGCGTGCGCGATTCGTGTGGTTAAGTACACCTCATGTATTAACAACTTCATTTCCTAAAGCTACCAGTGATGTGTAGGAACTATAACTGAAAGATACAGGCACTTAGCTTGCATCTTGTTGTTAAAGGTTGCCGTTGCCGTGAGGGGTTGGGGTGAACATGTAGTGGCGATATCGCATAACAGTTCTCTCCTGTCAACAATTACAGCTGGTTTCCAGAGAGGGGGTTCTGTGCAACAGTCGGCTCTTGGTCCGCGTTTGGGGCTATTCCACGTGCCAAATAGGCATCACAACTGTGAAACCGGATTGATATATTGTCAGAGACAAACTAAAGTCCACATCGTATTGGCGATCGCCCAACACTCAAGGAATCAGAAAAACAGAGGATAATTCTTATAATTGGCGATATCAATTTTATACGACTTATGGATAACTTTATGAAAATGGCGGAAAGTCACAAGAAGATGTCGAATTTCGAGAGGCTTGATCCAATATGCGTAATGGAACTTCTTGGCTAGCAAATACCGGGAGGTGTGCAAACAACTACTGATTGTGGTAATATGTGTAGCCTGTGTGTTATATAGGCCACAGTATAAATAAATTGTCACAGTTTGAAAATCAGAACATGTTCTGTAACATCTGGTCTGGCATTTTCATATACTCACTGTGTCGCGAAGCAGTCAGTTAAAATTGATTGTATTAGTCACGGTGGCACTAGAAAAAATGATTCTGCTCGCTTCGCATCGGCCAGCAGAATGTAGACGCACAAGAACCAGCTCTGCCTATGGAAACGGTGTGGATATTCGTACGTTTGTGTATTTTAATGAATGGCCAATCGTGTGATATTTTGTCCGTTATGTCTCTGAACCTTCCATGATGTTTGTGAGGAGAGATCCGAATCATGCGATAAGGTAGGAGGGTTACTACCTCCCTCCTATCTACGGTGTTTAAAGCGGATGTAGCAAGTGAAGCCATCGAACTCTCCGTTACCCCAGAGCTTTATTTCTTGCGTCGGCGTGTACCGACATAGCCAACAACATGACTTTACCATTCAGCGAGGGTTCGAGGGAGCCATCGCCAATTCATTTACGGCGGGTGGGTAGACACCATGGAAGAAAGTCTTGCTCCATGGTAGACATTGCCATAGCCATCTTCAACGAAACCCAGCACCGGGGTCTGCAGCACACCACCCATATAAAACTAGGTAGGTCAGTTTGCTACATGCAGCATACCACTGGCCGTAGTGTTTAATAAAACAAATGCAGGCACTTTTCATTCTCCACAAGACGACACCAAGCGCAGAAAAGATAGGAAGAAATCATGGGGCGCTCATCACTTCACTGCAGCGTCTCATCTGTAGCAACGTGCGGGTAAAGTTATTCACACTTTCGCGACTACTTCAATCACATTTTATAAACCCAAGCGCAACCGTCATCTACTAGCGTAATCCTACTGTGGCATTTCCTGTGAAAACCTAAAATCGGGTAAATACAGTGCTGTGCTGCGAGGGCATTTTGTGTTCACCGATTTATAGATGTGGTAAGTGCTTCACATTTCTTCATCCTATAAGTAGTAAAGCCTTAACACTTTTAATCATAAAGGCTGTAACTTCAGTGTTGTATTTCTCTGTAAGAACGTTTCAACTCATGCGCCGAATTTATGAAAATGTGTTCGCGATGTTGGTCAAATATATGTACTTTGTTATGGCGCTCAAATAATACTTAACAGTTCTTCCTTTTCATCAATCGTTTAGCAATAAGAACCTATTCTTTATCCAATTATAAATATTTAACCGAGCGTAATTTGATCTTAATTTCAATGTTCGCTGTCGAACACACAGTTCATTAATTACAATTAGAGCGCAGCTATTAGGGGTATGGTTAGTTATTCATCACATCTAGGGTCTGAGATTATCCTCTTTTCCAAGCTGAAAGCTAAATGGCTAAAGATGGGTTTATGAAGAGTATTGTCAGTGCAGGGGGACCATTGACTGATGCATCTAGAAATTTCTATGGCTATATCAGAAAACTGAGGGGAAGGGAGGATGTAGAGACACTTATAGATACGGATGGAGAAGAAGTTACTGACGATTTGAAAAAGGCAGAGATTTTAAGAAACAGGTTCAGTGAAAGTATTAGGGACAATGAATCAGAAACAGGAGGGTCTAATTCGGAGAACGAGCTTAACAACACAATTAGAAATGACGATAGTAAAAAATTTGATATCCATCCTGAAGAAATCATGAAGGAAATAAGAAAGCTGAAAAAACATAAAGGGGCTGGTGAAGATAATATTACTACAGATATCTTAAAGATAGCCGGATGTGACATTGTACCTTATCTTGAAATATTATTTAAATTGAGTCTAGACACTTGCTGCTTACCACAGGACTGGAAAAGTGCAATAGTAGTACCGTTACATAAGGGAGGGGTGAGAAATAGAGTTGAGAATTACAGGCCAATCAGTTTGACATCAGTGGTAGGTAAATTAATGGAAAGATTGATATGCAACCACATCAGAAATATATGTGAGGAACGTAATTGGTTTTCAAGCAGGCAACATGGTTTCAGGCAAGGATATTCATGCGAATCTCAGTTGGTGGGAAATATACAAGATATTTCAGATTAAATGGACAAGGGAGACCAAATTGATAGTGCAGCACTAGATCTTTCAAAGGCTTTTGACAGAGTGACCCATAAAATGGTAATAAATTATGGTAAAAACTGTTGGAGTGGATGAGAAAGTGATTTGTTGGGTAGAAGAATTTTTAAAAGTTAGAAAACAGAAAGTTAGGGTAGGAAATGCAGTATCAAAAGAAGTGGAAGTAAAAATGGGAATGCCGCAGGGTAGCGAATTGTGACCATTACTATTCATTATTCTAATAAATAATTATGTTGATTGTTTACGATCAGAAATTAGATTGTTTGCAGATGATATAATGCCATATAAAAGGATCAAATCGGTAGAGGATTGTTAACAGCTACAGGGTGATCTGGACAGGGTATCTAGTTGGGTTGGTAAACATGGGATGATCATAAATGCAAAGAAGAGTTTGCTTATTAGATACACAGATAAAAAAACTAAAAGTTGATTAACATTATAAGGGGAGGGGGGGGGGGAAGAATTGTTTGTTGATGACTTGAAATTACATTTGATAACAAGCTTAACTGGGCAGGACACATTGGTCAGGTAGTAGGAAAAGGTTCCACAATTCTGAACTTGTTGGAGAGAGTGATGAGAGTATTTAGGAGAGAAATAAAGATATTGGGTTACAAAACTTTGGCCGGACCATTGCTTGAATATGGAAGTGTAGTATGGGACCCACATTTTGCGTATCAAATACAGGAGTTGGAGAGGGTGCAACAAAGGGCTGGTGGATTTGTTTCTGCAAATTATCGCAGAATGCAATCAGTAACAGATATGATAAAAAAGCTGGGATGGGATTCATTGGAAGCAGGAGGTGGATGAAGAGGGTCATGGGAGTTTACAAGTCGTATTTTGGTGATGAGGAATGGAAAGATATTGGTGTAAGAATTAAAAGCAATGCATGGAAGGGAAAGGATGACCATTACCACAAGCTGGCACTCTATTTCAGGCACAAGGGTGTAGTAAGATTCTCTTTTTTTGAGGAATGGTGTCAGGGATTGGAATAAGTTACCAAGAGAAATGATGAATAATTTACCAAAAACTTTGAAAGAATTTAAAGCTAGAATTTGCAGAGGGAAAATGTAGGTGGGTACAGGAAAAAGAGAAGATGGGTGTTTGGGGAAATTTCCCACCGGGGTACACATCGCAATTAAATTAAATACTATTATTATATTAATTTTATCAAATCTTCTACGGTTAAATGGAATTTTGTGTTGAAGACTTGAAGTGTGAATATCTTGGAATAACATTTATTATTAAATTCAACAAGGGCAGTGTTAGTCAGAGCTTACAAAATTCCTCATTTATCGTAGAGGGCGATGAGGGGATTCAATAGAGAAGTAAGGGAAATGTGTTACAAAACTTTGATTATACCGTTGTTTCAACTTGGTGTTGTAGTTTGGGACTCAGGTTTTTTTTTTTTATCGTGGAGCATCTACATCTGTTTATGAAAATTGCCACAGTTACTGATATTATGAAGGAGATGGATTGGGAGTCCTTGCAAGACAAGAGGAGATTAAAGAGAGTACTGGGAGTGTACAAGGAGTGTGTTGGTGATGAGGTTTGGAAAGATGGTTTAAAGTTGTGAATAGTTCATGGAAAAGACATGAAGACCATGGCCATAAGCTGCTATTTGATTTCGTAAAAAGGGAGTGGAAATTTTTTCTTTAGTACGGAAGGGAGTCAGGGATTGGAATAAATTATCAAGCAAAGTAATCAATAATTTACCGAAGAATTTAAGATAAAAAATAATAAGGTGCAAAAAATAGACAGATGGGAGAATTTACACTCAGATATTATAAGATAATGAAAATTAACGAGTAAGGGGTAAATAGGAGATTACCAACGGAGCATGTGCTACAATGCAATTAAATTACAGAAAATTTGACTTTGTGTCATATAAGTAGATTGCCAAGAGGAGCATTTACAATACAATGGAAGATGTTTCTTTTTTCTTGCATATTACTTTCTTGTGTCTATTCCACAGCTGCAGTAGACTAATGCATACCACTATATATTGTTTCATTAGAACCCGTTCATGTTCGCTTACCTTTACAATGCAATTGTGATCCAAAGAGCCGAAATACTGCCCGTACGTTCGACATGCAATCAGTGTTTCGTGTCTTTTAAGTGTCGAAGCAAAAATAATGAAATTTCCAATATTTTTGTCAGTCCTCTACACAACTGATACTGGAACAACACACGCAGTTAGCAAAACTGACAGTACAGAAGTTTTAACAATATTTGGTCCTTTTGAATAATAAAACGAAAAGTGAGTAAGTATATGGCGGAAAATTCAGTCGTAACTCCTTGCTTCTAATATGATCAAAATTATTCTTAATATTCTCCAAAATAATCTAAAAACAGTAATGTAAATAGTTCTTAGCAATGGATTACTTAACAAGGATGAACTTGGATTTTAATAGTAGGTATTTTAATAGTCTCATGTTTCTGCAGAAAACCTATTAAAACGAAGTAAATAAATGGGAGAAAAACAATAAGTGGAAGTATTGAAGTTCCTCGTTGGTTTCATAGATAAAAATGTAAACTGGAAGCAATATATATAATATATCAAATTAAGAATAATATATAGACAGAAACAAAAACCTGTTATATTTCGTATGTTTTCATTCGCTAGAATGCGTCACAGAAAAGTTCTTCAGGAAATAATCTCCCCCACACCGAGCATAAATAAGTTTAAAGATTTAGGTTTATGTACAAATCCCGCAGGAGCCTGGCGCACTCATGGTACCTGAGTTGGGAACTGGTGGGTGCCATCAATTCCCTAACACCGTAAGCGGCCTGCATTCTTCAAAGACCACCGCAGAGCCTGCCAGTGGAACGTCCTTTATATTGGAGGGTGGTGATCTGGATGGCGAGGATGGTCTAACTTCTATAAAAAATGTACCGTCAACTACAAGGTTTGTTATGTGCAGATGAGGTTTATGGATGGTGAGCCAAACCATTCTCTACCGTTCAACCTCAGGAGCACCAGCCGCACCCCTGTTGTATTCGGCTTGGTGGCGTAATGCGGGGGTTCCACGTCACTCGACTTCTATTTCCCCCGAACTCGAGGGAAGAAAAAAACCAGTTTCAATACCTGTGGTATGGGCGGGGCGCAGGGTATCCCAAAAACCCAAAGAATTTAACAGGGAAGGGGGGGGGGGTTGAAAGACCTCCCTTGTGAGGGTACAGGAGGTAATATGAACAACAGGAAGGATTACATTATACATAACGCCTTCGTAAAAATGACAAAGAAGGAGTGGTTTTTTAGAAGATTTTTCATCTCTATATAGAGAAAGGGCTAGGGAGTCTTATATGTGCTCTTAAATATGTGTAAAATCTTTGGAATAGTAGATTGCTGCTGGACAACTACCAGCAAGGAGATTGTCCTCCTTCTTAAGTCTGAGAAGCTCGGGTAGTTCGCTGTCAATTTGTAGTCCATAGCCGTATGGACTCCATACGGCTCTAAATTCCAGCAAAGGCTCGATCAGCAGCCGCCATGTGAGAAATTTAGAGACCATGGAACTCTTTAACGAGTGGGCATCAGGGAAAGTGGTCGAGGTTCGTCAGATCACACGAAGGGAAAATGGCAGTGTTCAAAAGACTGCCCCCTTCGTCCTGACGTTTGACACTCCTACGTTGCCAAAGGCCATTACAGCAGAACATTTAAATCTTAACTTTCACCCGTATGTATCGGACCCTATGCACTATAACTGAAAATTCAGAATGTAGATTTTAGTTTATTTATAAATTTTTACAAAGAGTAAGAAAGACAACTAGTAAACATAAAAAACTGGCCAAATGCGAGTAGAAACTTGTTCAAGTAGGATTTTCAGGAATTTCTCATATATGGTAGGTCAGACAACTATCGCGTAGTGTAAAAAATTGGGCTTGACATATTTTCAGATCACATTTCGGACTTCGATAAAAATATTCGTAAACCATATTGCAATCTGGTTGAGAGTTTATAAAGATTTTTTCGGCTGTAATACTGTTTTAAGCAGGAACAATACGGCGTTATGGTAGCTAAAGGAAGCTTTGTATACTCGTGCTGCTAACAATGTTGCCACCTTAGCGATTTTGTCGCTAGATTTAGTGAATTTTGAAGTTCGACAGTGATATTCATAAATATGTTATCCCTAAAAAATATTTGGTGATTTTTAGTGATATTCAACCTTGGAGAGTTTCGAAAAATATACTGGCAACACTGTACAGTCATGACCAGTATACACACAATAACAAGCAATCACTGACTAAAGACAATTACAGAAAAAATCTTTGGCCATAGATATAATTGTACATCTTTGTTTAGCTATGCCATGGAGGAAGTCCTCCTTGAGCTATGCCTGCTTTGAGTTACTTAGGTTATGTTAGTATTTGTTTCAGTTTTAGTTAGCGTCGAAGTTATCCAAATAAAGTTCTCCTGTTCCTGTAGTATCTATCGCTCACTATGGAAGTGCCACTGAAAGAGAAGACTGTTTATGCACAAAAATATCAGAGAGAATACGATACTAAAGACGAGTTTAAAATGTGATTGCGGCCTGTGATAAACGAACCTACAAGAGCTTTTTATACCTTTCGTCATTGTGAAATATCCAGAAGAATTGATGATATAACGAAACACTGTGAAACAAAACCCAATTTTCAAAAACACGGATTAAATTTTAATAATTTTGTCAAGAACAAATTGAGTAACAGTATGGCTGTAAATACTCTTCATAGCATTCTTTTTATATGGAGTCAGTTAAAAATCATGGAAACAACTGCAACAGTTTGTAACGTCTACCTTGTGGACGTTTATATTTGGGTCACACTGTTTTATCATTAACAAAATTATCAATTTGGAATATCAAAAGTCATACTTAATCTTCAGCTTATCACATGAAATATTATTGTAATGAATAGGAAAACTGAAAATTGGGTGTACAATTTATTATTGTGAAATTAGTCAAACATGAAGTTTGTTTTTATTCTGAGGTTAACAATTACATATCATTGAATATCAAACAGCTAGAGCAAAATCTCAGGGTCATTACTGGGTGGAACGATTGCATGAGTTTCCGTCCGGGTCGTAGCTTTTACCATTATTCACAGCCCAGGTCAGCGACCAGGCAAGACCCGCGCCACATGGGGTCGTGCAGCTTCCTCGGCCGGCCCAGCGTGATGGCAGCGTCCCCAGCTGCCGACTCGTACTCAGCGAAGGTCACTTCGGCCGTACTACCTGAAGATCTGCACCAGAGTGTCTCGTCGTCCGTTCTTCTCCTCCGAGCAAGACTCTGTACTTGTAATGCGATGTCGAGTCCAGCTCTTGGCGAATCACCGCAATCCGCGCCAAAGGACCAGCGCCACATTGGCCCCAGAACAGACAAGAAAAAACACCAACACGGCAATAAATTGAGGCGGCTTCTCTATTGGCTGGATCGTCTTCCCCTACTCTCATAAAGCACTCATTTACTAGGAAACGTCACTAAGGTTTATTTTTGCTAGTCTGCGCCAGTTTTCGGCGGGAACTTTCCGAAACGTGCGAAAATAGAAAGCGGGTCTCAGTTATTTATGGGGGTTATAAATCCGCTTAATGTCCACGTTGAGTAGGACGTTGTCAGCACCCCCCAAGGTGCGTGTAAATCTGGACGCTTTAGTTCCGTCACGTTTCTGTTCGTTGACACGACGCATCGGCAATATTCACACATACCGTGGGATAACTTAGTGCCTAATGGCACTGTACTTTTTAATTCATTACAAGTTAGAGCTTCCGGCTGATGTGATTGCTGCCATTGGTAAAGATGCTAATAATCTTTCAAATCTAAGACTGATGATTCATTTCATCCTTCCACATCTGCAAGTTCTGCACTCCAACGAAGACAAAGATGATGAAGAAGAAATGCCGGTTGAAATTTGATGTTGGTTTTTAATACAATCTTATGTTGAAATTAATGAAAATACTGACTGTAAAAATATTTTTATAATACTTATCTTACAATTTTTATTTAGCGATTTCCCAACGAATCTTTTAGTTATAAATACCCCGTAATCTAGTGAGTTTTGAGACCAAGTCTAGCGACTTTTACTTTCGTAAGATGGCAACACCTGCTAGCTGCATATTGGTGAAAAAATGCGATATTTTAAAAATAAGGCCATGCAGAGCAAACTTTTTTAATTATATCTTTGTAATTATTGGCTAATATTTTTAAGGATCTTCTATTATTTTTGCTTACCTTTTCGCCAACGAGAACGAGTCACAATCTGAGAGATTTTCTTTTTGGGAATGATTTAATAATTCCCGATTTCTCCATTTAGCAATCCGTCTTCGGTATCAATGTACACATCAGGGCCGCTGGGGCACTCGTTCAATTCGAATCATATTAACCACCTGATTAGCTATTGTATAGTCCATAGTAACGATCCCTTTCATTCCCACTCAGTTATGAGCACCTTTTATAAAATTGTGTTACTACACAACAACGTAAGCGCCTTGCTTGCCTTATTAGAAGTAAGTAATTCTAGTATTTTTTATTACAATATACAAATTACATGTTAGTAGGTAATAGTATATTTTAGAAAGACGTATAACAAAAATGGTCCAAAATTAACAACTTCGACCTTCGCGATCAGGCCTTAATTTTCCAGTAAAAATTTTGAAAAGTGATATGCTAATCGCTTACTTGGATGGTTCCAAACATTGATTATTTTGGACCCCCTATCCCTTGTTTCCATTACAACCAAAAAGTTAATTCACAATAAGAAATATTGAATTTACTCATAGTTTTTGTATTAGTGTTTGAGATTATTAACTAAGACTGCTTGTATATATTTCATCTTATTTAATCATTTATTAAACTCTGAAATTTGAATCGTCCATTTCAAGTCGTTGAGTAAGTGAAAGTTCAGAAACTGCATTTTATATTAAACTAAATACAGTAGTTTGATCTAAGATAGCATCGTTTAATTTATTGTGTCATTTATCCTTCTTTCTGTCGGTCAAAAATTTAATTTTAAATCCATTTGTCTTTAAAAATATGTAATTTACATAAATTAGAATTAACACTAGATCTCGTACAGAAACTTGTATTTTTTACCTTATTTATTTATTTTTGTTATCTGTTCCTGCTAATTGGCTGTGATTGCTGTAGGTTTTTTTTTATCCGCGTCACTAATAACTTACATACAGAACCTTATGTTGTTGGAAGAGATTGTGACAATACAGCATGTGTTGCAGTACTGCTGTATAGTCAGGTCTATGCAATCAATGAATGTATCTTGTAAAATGAGGTGTGATAGTTTGTTTCCAACTGGCCAATGCAAGGTAGTTTCAAGGTAGAGTAGAGATGGCTCTGATGAATGGTCGTGAGGCCACATGTTTGATGTCATGGCTCGGACAAGAAGTAAGTCGGCAATGAGTAATAAGACCGACGAGATTGATTATTTATTTTCAGATCCCAGGGCTCTATCAGGCAGAGCATTACGGGGAGCCCCGTGTACATTGCGTGGAGGTTTGGGAGACGTGGGCCACTGCCGGAATGTATTTAGAAGTAAGCGCGAACAAATGTTATACTAATGGAACCCATTTTTTACGCGTACTGTTAAAATTCTTCGTTCAGTTTCCAAAGTTTCCATCCTAAGAATCAAATAATTGTTTGATAATGAAGTCTGATAAGTCTGTTGTTGGTTACCTCGAAGAGTATTAATTAGGAATTGAACTAAACTGAGTATGTAACTTGACTATGTATCATCCGCTACCGAGTGTTCTCACCATGGAGGAAGGTTCTCACTGGTCATAGATCTCATAAATCCCATTATACTACACTCTAAGGAATATCACAATCCGGTGACTGGGCAAATAAAACTTTATTGAAACTGTGAGATTTAAATTTTGGCTTAATCAACCAAAATGTTTTTATATCATACAAGGTCTTTTGGCTACCATTGGTATAAAGTTGGCCAAAGGCTCTTTACTCCGAAATATCCTAACATTTGTTTAAAATGAAATGACACTCGAGATTGAAAACTTATGGCGGAAAAATTAATCTCTAAATGCAATGATGTTTGACAACTTTGCTGTCTCAGTTTTGTGCTATCCTGGTGCTACTTCAAACGTTAATTTATGTGGTGGGTAGGGAGTGGTTTTTAAGCACAATTTAATGGTGATGCGTAAAAGCTGTTTTGTCTTTTCGATTCATGTAATCACAACGGTGCTTTAAAACGATGATTTGCTGATTAAATTCTGCCGTGTAGCTGTGTTGCTTCTACTTAATCGATTAAATGTATATTATGTCACATAAAAACAGTGAATATTTCGGAAGTGAGATTAGCTATACTATTATTAAGGGCAGTAAAGCATTTTGACGTTATATCAAATAATAATGGAGAAATATTATTAAGATATATATATATGTATCTTTCTTCAGAAAAACGTTTAGAAAAAATTGGGTAGAAATCGATAAATGAGGTATCATTCTAAAGATTAAGGTCTCCACTTAGGTAAGATCAAAAAATAATAAATATTTTTTTCGGAATTTGACTATTAAAGGACAAGGACTATGAAGGTCACGCGAATGAGACAGTTCAGATCCAAGCAATAGATAGAAACAGCACATATCACAAAGATATTAATAAACTGCTTCACAGACGTCGAAAAGTATTTAGCGTGTTACCATATATAGCGCGTCACTTATCGCAGAGACATCAATAAACCGTGTTTTTTTTTGTGTACAATTAGTAGCTTTTAGGATTTTTTTTTGTTATTTAACTGTTTTTCCATACAATTTCTAAATAATCATTTTATTCGCGAAATTTTCTCAAGGACTTTGATCGCAGGAACACATATCACAGAGATATGGATATGCTGCGTGGATTTTATTCAGGTTAGTTGTGTTACGTCAAGGCCCGTGACAGTTTGTCATACATGTTTTACGTGTCAAAACGTTTTTATGGCTTCACGCCTCGTCGACGTCGAGGTCATTAGAGGCGGGATCGGATCGCGGCAACGAATGGGAAGGAAAACAGCCATGGCCTTTTTGAAGGAAGCATCCCGGCATTCGCCTGGAGTGATCTGGGGAAACCATGGAAAAAAATCTGGATGCCCGGACGGGGATTCGAACTGGCATCCTCCCAAATGCGAGGGTAGAACGTTAACCGCTCATCCACCACGCTAGATGCCAAACATTTTTCCGAATTGTTTCGTAACATATTATAAGTATTTTATTTAGTACCAATTATACTAAAGAAATAATCAATTGCCAAAAATGAGGCGGTCCTTCTTTCATCCTGTAACAAGCCACCAACCTCACTATTCATAGTATTTTATTCACGAAATTTTCGCACGGGTCATCCAGTCCAAGACATATGGTACATCTCAAATTCTCTGATATTCTGCCATATGACATGCATTTCACTTAATAACTATTTAATAATCAATTAAGTAGCTAACGCGTTTGCAATAACGGAAGCATAATACTTGGCAGACTCATTATCTACTTACTAGCCTCAAAATCCGTCAAAAATGACGTGTTTAACGGAGTATTATGGTGATTCATTTCTCTGTAGTTGCTTAACTAAATAAAACTGTTATAAAATAAAGCTCATTGTAATTTCTCGTCCTTGTGCTGTAGCAAAAAGCTTCAGTTGTCAACTTGGTTCAGGTTGAATTTCAACCACAATTTCCGCTAATATTGCGACTAGAAGAACAAAGCTTCAATCACATGCGAATTAATACATTCCCTGTATCGCATGCCAATGTCATCATGAATCGTGATATAAACTTGATCCAAAATCTTCACGGGTTCTTACACCTTTCTTTCTTATTATCTGTGATGAAGATCGTTGTTTTAATGGCTGACACAGCTTACATATGGCTGAAATAATGACTCCAATGAAAACGAAGGATGCTAAAAATAAATCTAAACAACTTACGTTATGCCACGTAATATTAGTTTTAATTATGGTTTAGGCAGCATAGATCGCGATCAATTTTGAACTTCTCTCATTCAGACCACATAATGATTTCAGTGATTAAAGCAACTGATAATTAATATGTCAGTTTAAAAGAAACACATATTCTTTCAGTGTTCTGGCAATTAATTTCTTAGGAATTGCTGAACAAAATAGTATTGTTATAAAATAAAATACAATACAATGTAATTCCTCACGCCTTGCGCTGTAGCAAAAGGTTTCCGTTTCCATCCTGGTCCAGGTTGTATTTCAAACTAACCACATACTACGGTAAACTTGCCGCCAGAAAAACAAGACTTCAATCTTACACATATTAATACATGTACTGTATCGTATTTTAGTGGGAATAATGCATCGCGATATAAATTTTTTTCAAAAATTTCATGGGTTCTTACACTTTACTTTTTGTTATCCCTGTTTCAGATCGATATTACAACGTTTGAATGGATGACACAATTACATGTTGTTGAAATAATAGCCTCAATAATATTGCCTAGTAAAAGCAAAGGAAATTAAAATAAATCTTATAAACTTACATTATGCCACATAATATTTGTTTTAATTGTAGTCTAGGCTGCATAGATCGTGATCAGTGTGCAACTATTTCCGTTCAAATGAATTAATAATTTAAATAATCGGACACAGTTTAAATTATTTTGAAAAATAATTAATTATTCATGTCTTCTGCTGTAACATCAAATGCCAGTTGTAATTCTGACCCATGCTAAATAACAATCTAATCAAAACTTCCGCTAACATTGATGCTTGAAAATTAAAGCTTTTATTTTACATATCTTTGGACAAAGAATTTAAGGAATATTTCTACATATCAAACGAATATTACGTAAATATAGGCATCTAATTATTGACATATCGATTTAAACACAATACATACTTTTCTTTAAGTGTTCTGATAGTAAATTTATTCGCGGATGCTTAGAAGTGTTATTATTTACTAAATACTGTGCATTATATAGGATTACATTTCTGGTCGTAAGTTCGGCTACGAAGGTAATAAGCGTGACTTCATAGCGCGACGTCACAGTGTGGCGTGACAGATGACGTGACAGACGACCAGTACTTTCGTTTTCTAAGTAAAGATCATAATGGCAGTAAATCAGTACTTTCTTAATCAACTTTTGTATTTTTGAAGTAGAAAATAAACACCATAGAATTTAAAAGTAGGTATTGTAATTGACATTATTGTGTAGATTACTGATATTTCAAACAGACTCTATATTATAGACTAAAAAGTATTTATTATAACATCTGGAGATCATCAAATATTTTTTGAATGCAATGATTCAACAAGGAAAGCAACTAAAACTATATTATTAAAACAACAAATGCAAAAATAGAAGCATAATGTATTTGTAGTATTAATGCGCTTAATGCTACCTAATGTACTTCTACACTTTGGAATTTGTACGTAGTAACAGTCATTAAAAAATTATATGTTTCTAATTTAGAAATAAATAGCGTCTTATAGATGTTTATAAATCCTTAAATTACAGTTTTTTTGCGTTAGACTCTTAGAGATAAGAAACAAGTTTCTGGATCATAGTATCAAAATCGCATGTCATAATGAGGTCTTTGGTATGAACTTTGTCTGGAAGACAATAATATAGCTGATTAAAAAAATCAATTTAAACTGTGCAATACTGGGATAAAAATTATTACATAATAATCATCAACAAAAAATAACTGATAAATCATCAACATTAAATTATCCTTGAAAAAAATTAAAAATGAGAACTAAATCTTAAATACATACATCATAAGTGTAAAAATAAATTAATTGCTGCCTCTAGTGTAAAACTTATAAAAATTCATAAATATTTTGTTTTGATGTGATGTAAATTACTGTGAGATCTCGTTACGATTACTCTTTGCGTTCTTCCAGGTCTGGAAACTTCTTTCTTTATTGGACTCCTCAGATGCTATAGTTGTGGTTTCAACGTTATTTTCCTCTTGGGTCTTATTTTTTTCATCAGCAGATTCACCAAAAGTGAGTCCTAAGAGATTGCTTAGCAGTGAAATACTCTCTTCAGCTGACTCATTCACAGCTGCTATTAATGCCTCTTCATTCAGCTCTTCTTCTGTCACTTCGGCACTGTGAAAAAGTATTTCTTAAAGTAATCACAGGTTTGTGAGATTTATAGTAAAAAATGTCTATGATCTAAACAAAAACCTGAAGTTTCATTTTATTTCATGAATACTGAATTTTAAATAAGAATAGAATTAAAAATGAAAAGACGAATCTCCACAGAAACAACTATCACCTATTTAATTAATTTAATGTAATTGCGATGGAGCGCACGCTGTGGAGAAAATTTCCCTTATGCCCGAAATCGAGTGTCTGCTCGTGGTCATGGTCAACTTTCCCTTCGTTGCAACTATTTTAAATCCTCCACCAATATATTCCAATGCCTTGTATACACTCTTCCAACCCTTGTTCCAACTTCTTTAACATATGATTTCAGATTTGTTATGCAGTAATTTCTTCTCTGCATCCCCTCCAACTCCTGTATTTGATACCCAGAATACACCACCATATTCAAATAATGGGCTGACTAAAATTTTGTAACCCAATTCCCTTACTTCTCTGGTACTTCCACTCATCATTCTCTCCAACAAGTAAATCCTTTTTCTACTACCTGTTCAATGTGCCCTGCCCAGTTGATTTTGTTAATAAATCTTATCCCTAGATACTTACATTTCAAGTCTTCAACAAGCAATCCTTTCTACACCTTATAATCATAATCAAACTTTAGTTTCTTTATCTGTCTGCCTAACAAGTTGTCTCTTTTTTGCTTTTATCTTCATCCCCTGTTGATCTACTCAGCTGGATATCCTGTCCAGATATCCCTGCAGGTGTTCACAGTCTTCTACCGTTTTTATCCTATTATATAGTATTATGTCATCTACAAACAACCTAACTTCTGATAGTAAACTATCAACATGATGATTCATTAAAATAACTAATAACAATGGTCCGAATACGCTCCCCTGTGGCACACCACTTTCACTTCCAGTTTTTTTGGTACTGAATTTCCTATCTTAATTATTTGCTTTCTACCTTTTAACAATTTTTCTACCCAACAAATCACTTTTCATCCACTCCAATAGTTTTTACCTTATTTGTCACCATTTTAGGACTCAATATGTAAAAAGCCTTTGTAAAAGACTTAGTGCAACATTCAATGAAAGTTTCACGGGTGTCCAGTCGGATGGTGTCATAAAACGACGACGTTTCGACAACCTGCTCGGTTGTCTTCATCGGGTCTATTTAGATGTTTCTTCTCGATTCTTGTGATTTTGAGAAGAAACATCTAAATAGACCTGATGAAGACAACCGAGCAGGTTGTCGAAACGTCGTCGTTTTATGACACCATCCGACTGGACACCCGTGAAACTTTTATTGAATCAATACGCCGGGAAAGTCTCCATTTGCATACTAGTGCAACATTGTCAGTTCGGCCTCCCTTGTTCATTTCATCCGAAATATTTTTCATATAGCCTACTAACTAAGATTCGCCATGTTGTTAACTTGAAAACCACATACGTTTCTCACAAGCTTTTCTGATGCGGTTACACATATATCTCGTTATTAGTTTACCTACCACTGATGTCAATCTGATTGGCCTGTAATTTTCGAGCCTATTTGTCATCCCTCCTTTATGGACCGATACTACTGTTCCATTTTTCCAGTACTCTGATAAGCAGCAAGTATCCAGCAATCCAGCAAAGCGGGATCCCGCATCACTGGACAATCTGGCGACTCCCACACAAAATTAAGCGGATCCGCAATCCGCAAAATGTGGCGAAAACGCGTGTCAGTCTGCGTCACTCGCTTCCCCACTCGCTCTCTGTCCGATGTATTGCACTGTTTTCCTGTACCCTAGCAGTTGGCAATTGACTCGTGTGAACCAACGTTTGTTTTTGTCAACCTCCGTCATCAGTAAGAAAATAGATACACTTTTACGTATTCATTAAAACTTACGTTTTGAGTGCACATTTCTAAAATTTGAGTTATGTTCCGTATTTAGCACTATTTTCTAGCTATGTAATAATTATTTTTTATGTATCTACACACTTAAAGCTTTTTATTCACGGTTTCATTATTTCCATTTTCTGTATTTGCAGATAAAGTAATTCTGACAACTTCCTGTATTTGTGGCTGAAAATTTGATTATTCTTGCTACCAAACTAATGTTATCGTAATTTTAACGATCGCATACCTATTTATTTAGCAGCTATCAAAAGGCAATTGTATATCCTTGGCCGCCGCCACGATGCGTTTGAAACACATGTTCTTTGACGAAAGCCGTTTGCTTACATGTGTCGCTAAGGCTTTGGATTAATCCTTCTTGGGATGATTTTGGATATATGATCTTTCAATTTCTTGTTATTATTTTGACTAAAGGCAAAAAAGTTATATAAAGTCTTCACGGATGTATCGGCGAATTGTGTAGTAAAAACGCCATACTTCGACGGCTGCCTCCGCCGTCTTTCTCACGTGTGAAATTTCGTGTTTTTACAACGAAATCCGGTGATACACCCGTGGGGACTGCAATGCAATCATACAGCGAGAAAGACTCCTTTCTTACTAAAAAAAAATAATAATAATTTCCACTCTGAAAAAGTTATAGTGACAAAAAGTTATGAGATGTTGTTCTGAGCCAAGTCTACACTTACAGAGTATATTCACTTCACTTTGTGAAATGGAGTGCTTTCAATCGGTTTTATGGAACGTTTGTTTAGAATTTAAAAAAAAAAAATCTCTGGTAACTTGGCCATTATGCATACCACGTTTTTAAACTGATGTGATGTATTGTGAGACATAAAATATAACCTAAGACTGAATATTTTCCATTTTTGATTATTTATTTAAAAATTGGTGTAGATTTAAAAACAAAAATGCAAAACCTCTTAATAAACGACATCATAAAAAAATTTAATGTCATTTTGCCAATTAAAATATTGTTAACTGTTAATTTTTATTATTTAGCATTAAAATTGATTTATTAATTTAATTAACAGACGTTTATTATTTAATTTATTAACGCTTTAAATAATTATGTATTAAATATATACGTTAAAAAAACTATTGGCGAGATCCCGCGGGATTAGTGCAAATCCCGTAAAAATCCCGCGGGATTGAAAACACTGCGGGATTGCAATCCTTAATCCAGACTAAATTTAAAAATGTTTCAAGATGTCTCATCCTACTATCATAAAGACATCTGTAGTAATATCATCTATTTCGAATTTCTACTGATTTTCATACAAATAACAAGAGCAAAGTCTTTCTCAGCTCAAGAATTTACTCATCCGTTGTAATTTAACAATCTCCGACAAACCAATAAACAAAATGTGTTTTTATTTAAACGATGACTATCCACACAACAGCGTTGAATGAAGAACGAAATTGGTAAAGAGAGCAGGGAATATCCGCGTATTTTCCATCACAGATTGTTATATGTTTTGAAAAAGAAAGTCTTTACATGTTAGCTATAACCATCTCAATTGACAATATTTGAATTTTATAATCATGAACTGTGGATTGAGAGGTACCTGTTCATTTTAACGAAATGCGTTTTGACTTGAAAGGAAAAGAGATAATTTTTCAAGTGGATTTCTAAACAAGAAATTAATACTGCAGCCTGAAGGAACGAATTACTTTACGCTTGCCAACAGTCTACACGATATATGTTTTAAACATATTGCTGCTTACCAGAGGAGTGCCATAATAGGACTTTTTGTGAGGTTATCTCTACTTTTCAATTTACGTAAAAGTTTCTCTATCTTTATTTTCTATTTATCATGTTGTTGAGATGTCTCATGTCGGTAATAACATTTCCCGGTTGGGAGGCGGCGCGCAAAAGTAAAGAAACTGACGCGAGAAAGCGAGCAGTCAAGAACAATTAAAAAAATGATAAATAGTACAACATAGTAGAGATAAGTTCAATCAGATGCTGATGCGAATGATGTGGTAGCGATTTGTGGGGGACAAGTAAAGTTTATTGCTAGTTATCAATCGTATATCTATGAAATAGTAAATAATTAACGTATTTTTTTTTTTGTTGGTGATTTACAAGAGAGGAATAAAGTATGTAAATATAAACGCGGCTGGAGAGAATCTGCGCGTTGCCTGGAATAGTGAGGAGAACTGGCTAGCCAACTACTCTCTACCGAAGGTCGCCTAACTGTCTCGAAGCGAGTTGGACCACTTGGCCACTAGAGGTCGGGTGACCAAAACACAACACGAAAAACTATTGGTTCCTCATCTTATATCATTTACTGAAGCTTACTCTTCAACGGATGTCAGCGATAAACGAATTTAACTGTTGAAAACTTAAATTGTTTAATTCTTTAGTATTATTGGGTAATAGTTTTTAGTAACATGGTGTGATAACTCATAGTGTGTACTAGTAAGTGTAAATTAATTGTACCATTTCGTATCATATAGGATTTGTGTTTATCTTTTAAAATTTTATTAAGTATAAAATATTATTATATAATTATGAAATAATGATTCGTTGTAGACACTAGTTAACGAACTATCTGAATGTACAGATAAATAAATAATCATTTACATATCAGGGACATTTGAAGCAGGTTGTTCCGATTTTCTGCAACATATTTACCTGTGAATAAATAACAGATTTATAAGAAACTTTTTGTTTGATTCCCACTTATGAAATCATAATGAGTTTAGTTAGCTTTAATAATTACTCTCTTACAGTTCTCGCAACTCGCAAAATCTTGAAAAACGTATGCCTAATAATTGTGATTAAAGTGATACGTTTAACAGCAGTAGTTTGTTGAAAGCTTTTTCTTTAATTTAATTTAATTTAATTGCAATGGAGCACAAGCTCCGGTGGCAATTTCCCAACACACCCATCTTCCCCCTATCCTGCACACACCTACATTTGTCCTCTACAAATTTTATCTTTAAATTCCTTCAAAGTTTTCGGTAAATTATTCATCATTTCTCTTGGTAACTCATTCCAATCCCTGACACCCTTACCTAAAAAAGAGAATCTTCCCCACATCCTTGTGCCTGAAATCGAGTGCCAGCTTGTGGTCATAGTCATCTTTTCCCTTCCATGCACTACTTTTCATACCTATTGCAATATCTTTCCATGCCTCATCACCAGTATATGCCCTGTACACTCCCATGACCCTCCTCATCCTCCTCCTGTCTTGCAATGGATCCCATTCCAGCTCCTTTATCATATCCGTCACTGATTGCATTCTGCGATAATTTCCAGAAACAAATCTAGCAGCCCTTCTTTGCACCCTCTCCAACTCCTGTATCTGATACCTACGTAAAATGAGGGTCCCATACTACACTACCATATTCGAGCAATGGTCTGACCAAAGTTTTGTAACCCAATTCCTTTACTTCTCTCGTACATCCCCTCATCACTCTCTCCAACAAGTGCAGAACTTTGAAACCTTTTCCTACCACCTGTCCTATGTGTCCTGCCCAGTTAAGTTTGTTATCAAAAGTAATTCCAAGATATTTGCATTTCAAGTCTTCAGCAAGCAATTCTTTCCCCACCTTATATTCATAATTAACCTTTTGTTTTTTATTTGTGTATCTAATAAGCTGACTCTTCTTTGCATTTATCTTCATTCCATGTTTAACAACCCAATTCGATATCCTGTCCTGCAACTGTTTACAATCCTCTATCGTTTTGATTCTTTTATACAGCATTATGTCATCTGCAAACAATCTAATTTCAGATAGTAAACAATGAACACAATTATTCATGAAATTTGAAGTTTATTGTTGTGCACATTGCTTTTAAGAGAGATAAAACCAACTATATGAAATAATCTTATGAAATTTTATATCGAGCATCGTATATCCACTTTTTGTTCGTTCTGAATTTGTTTTACTATTGATTGGATAGTATTAAGAATTAATTTGGTATATGATTTGTCAGATAACCCCCATTTCTTTAGGGATAGTGAAATTGCAGACAGCTCATGCTTACTTTGTATCAACATATCGGATTTGGAAACATGTTACATTGTCTGTAAAATCTATATTTTAGGTACAGATGCAACAGTATGATGGCTCTCCTTGTAAGGAGACTGCTGGAGGTCGGCAGCTCAGGTTTCAGAGGTCTCTAACTCATTATGTACGACTATCAGAATACGTAAAGTATGGTAGAATATTTCGTGGTCCATATTTCACGTAAAACTGTAATTCACCTTTACCCGGTGCGATAAGCGGGCTAGGTAGGACGGGTAGACGGGATGCGGATTGTGATGCTGGTAGAAACTTTGTGTAAGTAGCTAGTCGTGAGTGACCAAAGTAAGCGCCTATACAATTTTTACTTGTCATGCAATTATGACGGCACAACTTGGTTATATGCGAAATTTGGTTGCTTTCCAAGCTAAAAAGGGCCGAATCTGATTGACGACATTCTCCAACACACATTTCTGAAATCCTTCACAGTTTGATCGGATACATGGATGAAGTTTATGCAAAGGAAAGTGGTTTGCATTAATTTTATTTGTTTTTGACTTTGTAGTCCATTGACGACGAGATCATCACAGTAGGGAGACGATAGTGGACAAGCAATAGAAAGGATTACGGACATTACGTTTTTGACCGAATTATACCGGCGTTCATTTGTCGTGATTTCATGAAATCATAGAGAACTGAAATTTTGAAAGTGGGATCGTGAAATTAACTCCAATCCTCCCGAACACTAGGTTTGAATGCTACCGCTCACCCACCAGGTTTAGTGATTTGAAAACAATTTCCGTTCCAGATGCCCCCTTAAGGTTCTCATTATAAAACTTCACCTTCCTCAAGGAAAGCTTTGTCGTCAATTTGTAGAAACAATGCTGGAAACTACAGAATAAAACTATGTCGTAAGTCTTTCCTCTGCCTTTTACAAGTTCGACTTACAGGACAAAGTAAGACAACAAGAAAGCAGACATGACATAGACTCGCTGTTACCTACCGTCACATTATTTATGACGGTTATGACGTTAAACAAATGGCTTTTATAGACAGAAATTAAGATTGTAATCTTTTGCAGTTTATTTCATTTAGTTTGTTCTGCATGAAATCCTCAAATACCAACAACCTTTGACCGTGTTTGTAATAATTTTGAATTAGGTTTGATCCGAGATTTGCAGGTTCGATTCTCTTCAAGATCTAATCAATTTTCTCTCCACTAATATGGTGTTTCGAAACTTCTCATTATGCAACTATTATTATTATTTTAAAACTCAATCCGCTGCTAAATTAATCTTGTCTTGTTCGTTCGATTTTTGTACCAACAATTCTCTCACAACTGACCTCTTTTTTTTTTCTTCAGAGATCCTACTATCTTTTCTAAACATATCGGAGAAAACAATATATATTCAACCTGCTATTCTTTTTCCTTTTCCCCTTAAGCTTTTAATTTGCTAATATTATGAAGTGCTATGTTACACTATGGCTTCGCCCGCGAACTTCCAGCTGATTTCTCACGTTTGACGCATTGGTGAATGACTATGGGGTACAGGTTGGTTGCGCCTGAAGCTTTACATGGACTAACAAACAAACTTTCAGACTTCGAGTTTTATATAGAAGCTATTGTGTCAGAGGCTTGGAGGCTAATTCCTTTCTTCAGGGGCCCGCAGTTTAACGTGGAATCAGAACCACGGAACGTCCCGGCGTAGCTCATATAATCAAATAAAACTCCTAAAATCTCCTACTCACAGCGGGATTTGAACCCGCGACCGGAGAGAGAACTTTCTGAAGTAAACGCCTTAACCGCTGAGCTACCAGATCACCTTGCTTTAAAGTATACGTGTGGTAACTACTATCAAAATCGGATAAATACTGTAGGTTTGTATAAACAACGGTGAGAGAAATTAAGGTGAAGGGGGAAAGGAGGAGGGGGTTTAGGTTTCTGTAAATCAAACGTAAACGGTGTTTTTCTATTTGCTTTAAAGTATATGTATGCAAAGTTCCATCAAAATCGGATAAATACTGTGTTTTTGTGTAAAGATTTTGCGAAAAGCGTCCAACGCGCATATCAAACGCACAACAGGTGGACATTGTGGTGACGTGACATCACGAACTCGCAGATTTACCCCTGTCTAAACATCGTGTAGCGCGTTTATTGTAGTTTTCACTTCAAAAAACCTGTATATACAAGATGGAGGACAAAATAATACGAACACCTGTGAAAAAGTATGACGTATTTCATACCTGCAGTACAGCCGCGCCACCCGCAACAGAAGTCTCCCACCTAGTGAATGGGAAGAGGAAGGTATCAGTCTCTCAACAGCAGTCACCTGCGTTGCATGCGTCTATCGAACTGTCTGTGATAAGTTGAAATGTCAGAGCTGTCAGAATTCCAAAGAGGAATGATTGTCAGAGCGCGTTTAAGTGGAGCATCGGTTACGAAACATCAAACCTTTTGGGGTTTGCAAGGAGAACGGTATCAGCCGTTATGACAGCGAACACGAAAGAGGGTAAGACGGCGTCTTCAAAGCCCAACAGTGGCCGAAAGTCAAAGCCTACTGATAGGGATAGACGGGTCTTGAAACGCATATCTTGGCGCGGTCTTGGACCACTTGTTATTCTGCATGGTACAATCAAATCCAATCACTATCTAAGCATTCTAGGGGCTCATGTCCATCCTTTTGTCCAGACTGTATTCCTTGGAGATCGACCGCTTTTTCAATACGACAACGCCCCTATACATACTGCTAGGTGTTCGAAGAACATGACGATTAAGTTGAGCATCTTGCCTGGCCCCCTCTGTCTCCGGACTTAAATATTATTGAACATTTATGGGAATATTTGGAGTCCAAAATTCCCGATTTCCTCCTCCACCCAGCCTTTCGGAATTAGAGACCGTTCTGTGAGAGGAATGGCTTAATATACCTTTAAATATTGTCCATAACCTTTATGCATCTATCCCACGTTGCATTAAATCTGTACTTCAGTCAAAGGGTGGTCCAACCCCCTATTAATAAAGATTTTCCATTATTTCACAGGTGTTCGTATTGTTTTTGTCCTTCCCCTGTAGCTGCTAGAGATATATAGGGTTACGCTGAGTACTGACGTGGTGTTTAGGGGCTGTGTGTCGCCGCTGGGTGGGTCTGGCACCATTCCGTCAGGCCCCATGCGGAAGCAGCCGAGAGGCAGCTGTGCCTGGGTGTCTCCCAGCAGCACGGGCTCTAGCTGCAGGCACCACCGCAGACCGTCTGCCGTGGCCGCGAGGTCACTGAAGCGGGCGCACATCTGCGCCAGTCCGCCCACCATGTCCAGGCACGCCGGCTCCGGGTTCGCACCTGCGGCACAACCAAACATTACAATACGTTCTCAGACCTTCTGGAATCGGCAAGGAAGAGTGATTGGCAACATTAGCATTTTTCTAAAGGGATGTCTCTCACCCGTTCGCTTCAGACAGTGAAGAGCCACTATAACTATAACTATCTCCACGAAACCTCTCATGCAGCAGAGAATGTCAAAAATTTGTTCATCTGTAAGGAACGCACTAGAGAAACAGTTTCCCGGCCACACTACCAGCCAGTTAAGTCTCCGCTCAGTCATTCTATGATGTAATGAACGAGGAGGTATCAAAAAATAACCGGAATAGCATAGCCGTAGTGTAGTACGCGTTTCTGCCGCTAGGCGTTTAGAGCGCAACTCATTGTCAGTTCAGCGCCGCCTTTGTTATCGACCTGGCTTGTTCTGTTAATCTGCAGTGATTGTTTTTGTTATCGCTGTTTTGTTATTGTTTCGTTTTTGATGATGGCAAGATTAAGTTAACAACATGCAGCTGTGAAATTTTGTTTTTTACTCAGCAAAAATGCTGCTGAAATTGTTTTAATGTTGAAAACAGCTCTCAAAGATGACGTTATGGGAAAAACTTAAGTGTACGAGTGGTTCGCTCGATTTAAAAATGGTGACAGGTCGATTGATGACAAACCTCGTTCTGGACGTCCATCAACTGCCCGAATCGACGAAAATGTTAAAAAATTCGAAAGCTTGTGCTCTCAGACTGTCGACAGACGATTGATCAACTGTCAGAGATTAGTGGGTTATCTTGGAGCTCAGTTCAGCGAATTTTAACCGAAGATTTGGGAATGAAAAGGGTAGCTGCCAAGTTTGTTTTTCGAGCTCTGACTGACAATAAAAAAGAACGTCGAGTTGAAACATGTCGTGATTTGAAACAACAGCTCGAAATTGATCCAGATTTTCCGTCAAAGGTCATTTCTGGTGATGTCATGGTGCTATGATTAAAACCCAGAAACAATTGTCACCCCATCCAAACAATGTCATCAAGTCAAATCAAACATCACAACAGTGCGCACTTAATGCCAAGGAGGTAGTTCTTCAGAATTTGTTCCCCCACATCAGACCGTAAATCAAACCTTTTATTTGGAAGTTTTAAGAAGATTACTCAACAATGTTGGTAAAAAAAATGACCCGATTTGTGGCAGACAGGAGACTGGTTCTTCCACCACGACAATGCACCTGCACACACAGCTGTCTCTGTTAGGCAGTTGTTTTTTGTTTGTTGCTAAAAATGGCATGGTTCCGCTGCCCCACGCACCTTACTCGCCTGACCTGGCTCCGTGCGACTTTTTCTTATTCCCATCCATAAAAAGGGGCATGAAAGGACAACAATGAAGACGCCAAGAAAAAAACAAGGGAGGAGCTGTCAGCCATTTCTAAAGATGACTACACCCAAAATGCATAACAACGCACATTTTCTTGGCGTTGAGAATATAAAAAAATTTCTCGACGGACTAGCCGAGTTAAAGGATTGTTTCTTTGTTTCTGCGTCTTAATCATAGCACCATGACTCATCACCAGAAATGACCTTTGACGGAAAATCTGGATCAATTTCAAGCTGTTGTTTCAAAGCACTACATGTTTCTACTTGACATTCTTTTTGATTGTCAGTCAGAGCCCGAAAGACAAACTTGACGGCTACCCTTTTCATTGCCAAATCTTCGGTTACAATTCGCTGAACCGAACTCCAAGATAACCCACTAATCTCTGACAGTTGGTCAATTGTAAGTGTAATTACAACATTCCTTTAACTCGGCTAGTCACCCGAGAACAATTTTTATACATCCAAAATGTTTAGAACAGTGGAAGCACCGGTGGGACAAATGTATTAGTTGTATTGGAGAGTATTTTGTAGGGGAAGAGGTTGTTTTGTAAAAAAATTGAAAATATATAGTTTTAAAAAAAATAATTCCGATTTTTTTGGGTATCTCCTCGTATGGCAGGAGATTAATTTTTATTGATTGTGTGGTGACCAGTATGCTGGTTCATTTTGTGTTATCCAGGGTGAACCACATAGAGGTGAACTAGCTCTGCACCTCTCGTGGAAAGACAGATAGGAAGTATCCTCATATCAAACCACATACTTTCTGCCTTGCATCACGTGTAAACCGCCTGATTTTACCAACCAAGAAGATTATCGACTGCCTTAAACAGAATACGCTCAGTGTAAATGCTTTGATTTATTCTTTAAATGCGGCTGGTTGGATTCTTCTGAGTGTGCAGACTGCATCATGTCGTGTTGGAGTGTGACGTCAGTGCAGACTTCATCTATATGAGTGACACAACAATAGAAATAGACTATTAATTTGAATTTTTGAAAATCGAGTCTCTCTCGTGCAATTTTTTCTAGTAATAGGAATGTAATTAATGTAGTTTGTAATAGATGTGATGTACTTTATTGTGACCATACGATGAATAAAATAAAATTGATCATTCTGATTAATGCTTTGCTTTTAGTACCATATGCTCCTAAATTTGATTCAGACTGATAAAAGTGCGTACGCTGATTACCGTGGCCTATCACTAGTTACTTCCAGCTGGAAGCCAGAGAAGAGTTTATTTATTTTAGAGATGTTGACAGTACCTGACAACAACACTTTCGAAGATTTAAAATTATTTACCGGTTGTCACTACGTCACGGAGAATATTCCTGAAAACGTCTTCTGAAATAATTTGTCTGGAACAGTTTGTTGATTATATAAAAATTGTTCTCAACGCCGAGGAAAACTGCGTTCTTATGTAGTTTGTTGATTTATATTCATAAAGCACACTTTAATTGTAAGGGCGGTATTGTCAGTTGACCTGTGGTCGGGTGTAAGTGACATCAGTCCATTCTGATTTTTGCCCTTACGAAACATAGTGTTCTGGGTCAGCTCGATGTGCGGCATGTTTGACGAACGTTTTTTAAGCGACGTAATTTTCGAATGGATAAACATTTTTAAAATAAACAGAGCTGACAAGAATCAATTCTAAAACATCCGGAATGTAGCTTAACGTGTGGAACCCTTCCTTCTTTGTCAGGTAGACCGAGGAATTCAAGACAGAAAAATAAAGGAAGGAGTACATTAAACTTCTTCAAAATATGTTTTGGTAAGTTTTCATTACTGTGAACCTTCCTACTGTCTTCACTTGTATGATCAGCTTCCTACTGTCTGTTTGTTAATAAGCTATGTTGCTAACTTCCAGCGTTAATCTTTCACGAAGATTGGCTTCGATACAACAATGAATGATAGTGTAATAAATTAATGTGAGTGTAGGTGAAATAAAGACATTTGACGCTCGAATTTCGTTATGTAATTAACATTCCTACAATAATAATCATTACATTACAATTCCATTGGAAGAACAGACACAGTTGCAAGATGAATTTTCTGTCCGGATTTAATATGAAACTGGAGAAATAATCTATACGTTTGAAGTAGGAACTAATGACTTTTTGTAAATTTTAACAGCTAATAAATGCTATCAAACATTTCTAAGACTGTTAATTTTTTAAAAAAAATGGGCCATGATAAGATTAATTTACAATTTGTAAGCTTAAGTAAATTTTAAGTAAAGTCACAAAACGATCTTCCTAACTTCTTAACTTTCAGTGTTGGAAATGTACTAGCGAGAAAGTATAGCATTTTTATTTACTTTATGGGAGGAATAATAAACACATAACAATTCTTGTGTAGTAATATTAGTAATTTAAAACAGCAAAACGCGGTAAGTCGTCTAAAAACTGTTCATTGTGATAAATATTTAAATTAATTGGTTTAAGTTGATAGATAAAGATATTATTTTCCTGAGAAGGACAGCTAACGTATCATACCCAAAAATCTGCAACTTATAAAGGAAATAAGTCGAATACAATAAAATTTGGGAACTCCAGTACTGATTTCTAGACTATTGAATTAATCACAAAATTTATTTGATAAAATTTTGAATGAATTACTACTGATAGGTGGTCTTGTATCCCCATGTTATGAAGTTGATCAGATAACACATATGAATTTCATCATATTGAATCTCATTGTTACCAGTAATTCTGTGTGGAAACAAATTTAGGCAACGAGAGAATTTTAATAACAGGAGGAAGTCAACTTACCTTTAATTGCTTCGCTCAGTAGGACATTTTCTCCATACGAAATGTTGACGTTGATTCCCTCAGCAGGAGAGATGTAAGTCATTTGAACACAGCCTGCAAATAAAACAGTTTTAATTGAACCAAAAATTGCATTTCTAACATTTTATTTATTTTAGAGATGAATAAACGTCAAATGCGTAGAATATTTTCTTCAGTAGTATGACATTACTCACCAAAATGTATAGTAAAATAAATGCGTATTTCATATAAATCATTAATCATATATTGATGACGAAAAATAAAATTTAACTAATAATATCTTATCCAGTTCCGTTATTAATTAGTACGTTATGAATGATAATTATAACAGGTTAACAAAATTAACCAGATGGGTAAATGAAGTTTATCTGGGCTCTGATAGATCTGTACAGTTTATTTTTAATAAATATCGATGTCAGTTTTATCAGTTGATGTAATATAAACACGGGCATGTTTCTTAATTTCATGAAGAAGAAAAACCACTGTGATTTAATTTTTTTAATTTTTTTTATTGGAATAAATTACGAAAATATCTGGATGAAGTAGAAGTTATCTTTTACCTGGTCCTCCCAGGTCGACGTATGTGAAGTTGAAGTCGACACAGCAAGTGCAGGCGGGACCCTCGCAGGAACAGGCCCTTTCCAGAGGGCTGCCTCCATCCACACCCTGTCGTTGCTCAGCTTCGTCCCCCAGGCTCAGGTCCCACAGGAAGTCTGTACAGAGATGTGTCCCGCGAACGTTCAATGTTATCTTCTTTCTTATGCAGCGCATTGATACTTGTGATCTGCCTTAAGGCAGATCTTAAACTCCAGTAGTATGGTACTAGTGTCTGTGGCAAGGTTGACCAACCAATTTTGGAGGCTGGCCACAATTTCGATTCTAAGTTAGCCTGTAGGCCACATAATACTTATCTACAGTTACAAAAGTTATTTCAATATAAGTTAACACAGTTTAATCACAATCAAATAGTAAAAACCATCAATGAGACATTTGAAGAGGTTTTTTTTAATTATAATCAAAGATAAAAAACATCAATGAGACATTTGCAGGGGTTTTTGAGCTAGCAGACCGGTGCTGCTGTCGGTCGTGGGCTTGGGCAGCCTTGGTCTGTAGAATATGTAATGGCCTGGACATGCCCTCTAGGTTCTAATATGAGTGCAGAAAATTGTTTGTGTTGTACATGACTATGAAATAAGAGCCAGGCTCATTGGAGGCATTTAACATGGGGAGAAAGAGATCACGGGGACCAAGCGTCATCAGCAACGCCATGAACCCATACTTTTTGCGGAGACGTGAGGATTAAACTCTTATCAACGAACTGAAAACCACATTCTTTCCTACCTGTTTGGGCAACTAGAAATAATAAAAATTTCTTCCTCAGCACAAGCGAACTTACTACAGCTTAATGACCCAAGCTAAGAGGCGGATGTCTTTACTACGAGGGTTGTGGAGAGAATTGTGCCCGTTAAAAATTCCGAACTAGCAAAATAATGGAGAGAGTTGCTGATATTGTACAGGAAATCGTTCACTTGACAGGTTCGTATTTGACTGGGGATACGTCAATGTCAGTACGTAAACTCGACTACTTGCAGCTACAAATTTGTCACTCTCTGTTTTGAGTTTTATCGTGTTTGATTTTTCACTGTTACAGAGCGAACGAGAGAAGACAGATTTCAGCCACTTCTGAAGAAAGTTCAAGCAGTAGTGTGTGAGTGAAATGAGTCACATTCAAAACAATGATTTTTGTGGAAGGATTTTCCTTGAATCAATAGTGCATCAACAAACCTGACGTTTAAAAGTGGAAGGTCAGAATGGGACTGATGAAGAATCTATCTGCAACTACAGAAAACTAGACGGATGCGCCGACATTGATCACTCAATGAAATGTCATTGCTTTTTATTTCTGCAACTGTTACGACGTTAAGCACACTCGTGTAACTTATTACATAAGAATTAACATCTAAGGTGATAGAAAATGTTGCTGAGCGATCATTAAATAAAATACAAAGTTATCATTTATCTGTCACCCTGGCTCAGCAGTAGTGTTCTAGATTACTGGTTAGGTTTGTGCATAACTCAGTTTTCGTCCCAAATAAATACTGATTAAAACCGTTACGGCTCAGAAATGCTATTTTGCCGTTCACACGTACACAATTATTTACCAGCTTATCGAAGTGATGGGTTAGGCTTAAAAATTTTTGAGCTTTACCATAAGTATTTCAAGTATTATCTTATGTTTTAATGCAAAATAATTTTGATTAATGACGCAATATACTTATCCTTACTTTTAAATTGTTGTCGCATCATTTTACTAAAATTTCATATTTTGGATTTTTCCACATCTTCACCACTCATGCTCGAGGAAAGGAACTCCACAACTACGTTTTACATCATGCTTTTTTTTTATCGTGACCATTGATTTGTGCCTAATATCAATTTTCACGCTTTTACTAAACACATTAAGCTAACTTTAGAGGTCATAAATTAATACAAAAGTTCTCAACCCGTATGATGCTAACTGATATCTGTTTTCACTCTACCTCATACTATGAAGCAAAGAAATTATCAATTGAAATTCGAGATAACAATGCAATTTTACTACCCCAAAGGGTCACCATTAACCAACTACGGTGGAATTTATGTGTGTCTGATCAAAAGACGATTCTGAAGTAACCCAGAAGTTACACTGCGCTACTAATGTTAATAGGTAAAATATGAATAATGTTTTTCGGAAAAGTTCTAAGTTTCATGGAAATTTGTTTATGCCAGTTGACTTCAGAGCTATAGGTGTCATAAAATATGATAGATGCGTGAGATTCAGTAGTTCAATTATACATTTTAACTACAGGATGAAAATCACTAAAAGTACCCATAATATTTTAGGAACTTCCTAAGCGAAGAAACTACGTGCCAACAGACTCCAGTTCACAAATTTTTCGGTGAAATGATTTTCAATGCCTTAAATCATACGAAAAAGCCCGATATGTTTATGGCTTAACTCCATACGTAGAATTTAAATTTATGAGATGAAAACTTGTGACAACTACCATTATTTCCATTCCTTGCATTTAGTTTGCGTTAGTTGTACACAAAAACAATATTATTATGATTACATGAGTTCCAATCTTTTTCGCAGTCTGCCCCTGTCACCAGCAATAATCATTAACATTTACAGAAAAAAAAATTTTCTTGAAAATCCCTGATAAGGCTATGGTATCACTTGGATGTTTAAGGCATATCACCTTAATACACGTGCTGAAAGATATCCTAAATTCTTCAGAAAATAATCATTCTTGAAAAAGAGTGAAGAAAGACTGAACACTATACATCTGAGATGCTTAATTTTTAATGAAATGAAAAATTTTCGTGTAACAAAAACTTCATATTTTAATGCCATTGTCATCGGCGTAAACTGATCGCTTGTGAATCGTGCCTAAAATTGTATTTTTTAAGGTTCTTGTTAATTAAAGTAAGTAAATTCAGCAAGATAAGGAACCTACAAATATCAATGCCAGAGCCTTGCTTACCCAGGAATCCCCTAGCGACAGAGGCTGGCCTATGCTGCTCGTGGGCCGTGCTGGCCCCTGCGACCGCGGCCACCAGCAGGACGGCGGGCAGCAGCAGCCGGGGCCTGGAGATGGTGTCGGCTCGAGCCATTGTGGACGTCTGGCGGCTTGTCCGGGACGCCCGCTGGATGGGACCGTCTTCAGCAACCGGGTCAGCGGGACGGTCGTGGGCGGCGGGGGTGCGGGAGAGAGCGGCGCCGCCATTCTCAACATTACTTACCGTCCTTTGCCTAAAGGATGGGTCAATTGTTATTGTTCGCTTCAATGACTGGACCTTTGACCCGTCCGACCTCTGTCCATAGCGCGAATAATGTTTATCTTTTCAGGCGCTTTGTATGTTCTCACCAATCACTCGAGAATATTCTATTCTTTTTCTTCACATGCGCGTTGTATGTAATTTTCAATCACTCGAAAATATTCTGTTCTATTTATATGCTGTTTCGATTTCTCTACTGGTGGCCATCTTGCACTGTTGGGTATGCGTTTAAGTCTTAAAGGATGTCCTGATTTCTCATTCAGCCTTATTTTGCTAATGGTTTTAATGTTCCTAAAAAATGTCGCTCCTGCGGCCTGAGTCTGTTTTTTCTCTTTCGATAGCCTATGCTTAATTTTATGAAATATAGTATGAACTTCCCTCGCTTTCTAAAATTTGAGCCTCTCTCTTAACAGATATAATCTCGTCATGAAATCAGATAGTTTTCGACGCCCCCGAATACCTTATTAAGTGATTGATACATTCTTATAGCCACAACAAACTCCAGTCATACGATTCAATGAAAAAGCCTCGGAAAGAAAGTGATCATTCAAATATTTTTTGGTTAACATAACAATAGTTGAGGAGCAAATAAATAGTTTTCTAACTGTCTTTAATAATTGCTTCATAGGATTTTAAAAAAAATAATAAAAAATTAAGAAAAACAGCGGTGGAATAATTTTGAACGTCGAGGTGTGGTAAAACATAATTCCAAGGCCACAGAATTACGTTATGACGCTTTTTGAATTCGATCTATGTTAGTAGAGGATACTTTGAGGTCAGCACATACACTGTATTTAGGACTTCATGAGTAGTTTCCTACAGAACTGACTGTATTTCCTAATTTCAGAAGAATAATACAGAACTCCTAAACCATGAAAGAAATTCGCATCCTATGAATGACAAAACAGTGAGAACATCAGCAACAAGCATGAAAATAATATAACAAAATTTCTTTCCTGTTTAATTTTACATGACCAGGAGTGGCTAAAATGTTAATAATGCAAGCGCTAAAAAATCACTTAAAAAAAGTCTTTTAATGCAACGATTTGCTAAATTTTTACAGACGTAAATGAAAAAAAAGATCTTAAGGAGATTATATATTTCCAAATAGCAAAAGTAACATGCGATTGTGTGATCATAAATATTTATTTCTCCGATTTTATACTTATCTCTGGAAGCTTATGAAACAAAAATAAATAGCATTTAAATCTGAAACGATCTTTTATTCAAAAAGATGCCACTGCTTTTACTACTTTAATTTATTGGTGTTAATATAATTCTAGTGATAGAATTACGCTAAAACTATGGGTGTATCGCCATTATATGTTTTTTTTTTTGTTTTATTTTTGAATTAGAGAAATTGAAGTAATTGTTTGTAAATCATGTATAAAATAATTTCAAAAACTTATTTTAAACTCTTGGAAAAAAACACTTTATTGGTACAATACCTTCTGTTTGTCATCTAAGTGAACAATTATTTTCAACATGAACTATGCATGTGTATTTGAAAAATGTTTTAGAAGATATTATACACTAGCTGTTCCTGTGAATTCGTATAGATGTATTTGGAATTTTATTGCTAGAATTGTATGTAGAAAGCTGTTACAGGAACAAAAAACTAATGGGGGAGAGAGTTGAACTGTGGGAGACTAACTACCACAGTTCCTCCGGCAAATTGTTTTTGGCTTTGCTGTCCTTCGGTAAGATATATAGCCTTTAGGGGTTGGGAAGTAATTGTAATATTACGGTCTCTGGAAAAAAAACGCGTATTTTCTAAATATACCCCTGCTATTTTCCGTGTGTGTCCCTGGTTTTTATTGACAGTCACCGCAAAGGCTAAACAGGTCATACACAAACCGACTATAAGAGAAACAAAGCCTTAGGGACTGATATAACATTACAGAGACTTGCAGACACTATCCGTCTGTCTGCCACCAAAATTTCTGGACAAAATATGTTATTTATCCAGAAAAAAATATCCTATATATTTCCTAATGATACATAGTATTTCCTTATATTAAATTTCATCAAGATTGATTTAGCTGTTTAGTCATGGAAACATAAAAAACAGATAGAGAGGCAGAATTACTTTCGCATTTATAATATTAGTGTGGATGTAATTAATTGTAGTTGCGTCTCAGGTGGTAGGCTATAGATACGCCGCTGCTTTCGAGTGAACCTGTGCTCAAAGATGTTGAGGCTCGGAGCGAATGACTTCTGGGTATATAATACCTGTTTCCCGCTCGTAAAGGCTGATCCACTTCCCAAGCGATAAACTACCAACAGGTTCATTGACTCCATAGAAACTGAAATGATGCCGGATGCGTCGTCTTATAGGTAACGGGGCTGCCAATGTTGTTCTCGTGTGAACGAATGATATGAAGAATTGTGCTGACATTGACGCTTATCCGATCGTCATGCCGTTTAATGAACATGACTCACTTCCAACTCGGACAATAACCCGCGGTTAGATGGAGACATTGCCCTATTGGATTTCAAACCCTCTTTTCCTCCACCTGTCATGCTTAGTCAGCAATGCGTTGGCTCTGACACGAGAGTAACGTGCTGATGTAATGATTTTTCCTAAACTATCTGCAAACTATAGAACTATTATCCCACATTTAATTAAAAAAAGTTACGTTTCATGAACAGGGCGTCAAAAATAATCTTACACATTTGGAAGGTAGATGGCGACAGTTTCCTCCTTCGCTTTTTAATAGAGTCCGAATAAGATAACGGTTAGACGACTTAGTTTCCCAATGGGTCACATGGCCGAAAATTGTAATTATGTTACCAGCTTGTGGAGGTGAAACGGTAAGCGTAATCGCATACTGTGGTATACTTTAAATTCACCTAATCAAATTACCGGGCTGACGTAAGGTCATAATGCCATTGTTTTTTAAAATTCTCTTGGTCGGCAATGGGCTTAAAACCAAGCAACGGTTACTCCTCATGTATAGTTCACACATGGCACAATCAAACACTCTACCATTATTCTTCGAACATCTTGTTACACACCCGTTTTCGTATCAAGATGAATAAAATGATCGAAGTTGCAAAGCCAGAAAAAAGAACTAAACGAAATATTAAATTTTTATATACCAATACGAACATCCCAGTGTCTTTCATTATCAGAAGCGATGACTCATTAAGTGGTCTGAAATACCAGCTTTACCAGTTGCATTATTGGTTTCCCAGTACTGTTCTCAAGAACCAAAGAAAATATGTCCAACTCCATCTACACTAGTCATAAAGGACTACTGAAAAGGTTTGTTTCTTTCTGATGTACAGGAAAACTGCCACTGAGCCTAGGTATGATTAAAGTAATTTTCCTAGTAACTTTGAAGTGCCATTGTCACTTTAGAATGTATCAATAGTATCACCGTTTGATCATACATTATTCCAAGGCCCCCATGTTTGTTCTTCACACCGGTGCGACGGGTGACATTTTTACACCATCCGTAATCCAGCTCGCATTAGGTAGTCAAAGTGAATTACAGCCTTTGAGATTAGTGATTGGTATAGGTTAACAAATGCTTAATGAGAAATACGCTACATCTATTAAGCTCTAAGTTTCCTTCGGCGTTTCAACCATGGCTTCCGTTCTTCTTCAGGGGTCCAACCTACTGCTACGATTGCTGGGGATCTTGAATATATATTTATACCGATAGATTTAATTATTTCACCTTTAACTGACATTTTAAAGGTTTTAGGTCTCTTCATTAGAGCGGAGAAGAATGATAACAAGAACATGGAAGTAAATTGGTCTACATCTACATATCTACTCTGAAATTCACAAAATTGTGGGTGGTAGAGGATGCTTTGCACCAAAACTAATCTCTACCCTGTGCGTTACAATCCCGGATGGCAAGAGGGAAGAAAGAATTCACATAAGCATTAGTGCGGTACCTTATTTTTCTAATCTTATCATTACTGTCACTGCGTCCCAAATATGTTGGTGGACGAAGAATCTCATCGCACTTGTAAATGAAAGTGGGTGTACGCATGTTTACCAACAAGCTTAAACGAAACCTACATCTTCTGTCTGCTAAAGAATCCCAACCCAATCCATGAGTCAAATCTATCACGCTTTCGTAAGGACTGTGACAAGTAGTCACGAATCGAGCGGCTCTTCTCTACACTTTCTCTACGCTGTCAATCAACCCTGTACGAAACGAATCCCAAACGGCGCAACAGTAGACCAAATGTGGCTGTACGAGAGTTTTGTACGCTATCTCGTTTGGATAACTGAAAAGAAGCAGTTTTAACCTGCCAGTCAAGGTTACCGCTAACGATCTGGAGGTATCCAACAACGAAAGTGGAGTGAGTTTGCACTAATTACTTTCACTGCACAGTGACTGGCAACAGATTAGTTGCTCTGTGTGATCACGAATCTGTAAATCTGCCAGTCACGAACAACGGCGAGAGCAATTCTGGTATCAGTGATACATCAGATTTGCGTCTCTGTGTTAGGTCTATTTGCTTTGACATTTTAGTATTAGCAAATTATTATTTAAAATTTGGTTAACTTCCGACACAATTCCGTTTATGTTTAATATTTCGATAAAGTAAACTCATGTGGTCGTAATGACCTGGTTATAGGGTTTCTTATCGGTTGCGCAATCTGTCCCTATCGTATCCGCCTAGCGTAACCAGGAAGTCCTACCGGGTATAGGGGACCTACAGTATAACGTGGAATCCGAAGCACGGAAACGTTCTGGTGAAGGAAGGGATAAGGCACTATGAAAATCCTCTCTGAGGCAGGGATTCGAACCGGTAACCTTTCGATCTCGTTAGACGCCCAAACCGCTCTAATTCTGCGTAAGCATGAGCCTAATAACTGAAACCAACAGCGATGGCTTTACGCCGACGTCGAGGTCATTAGGGGTGGGATGGGGACAAGGAACGGGAAAGAATTCATCCATGAAATATTGAAGGAAGCAACCCCGCGCTCGCCTGGAGTGATTTAGGGAAATCATGGAAAACCCAAATCTGGATGCCTGGACGGGGATTCAAACCGGCTTCCTTCCGAATGCGTGGCCAGAGCGTTAACCACTCACCCACCACGCTCGGTGGGTTTTACAGAAATAGACCGTAGGGAAATTATGAATTGGCATTTTTGCTTAATTTGCGTATAGCGTCAGATTTTGGTGAACAAGATTAATCTAAAGTTTTGATCCTAGTCTGATTGGGCTTATTAATTGTATTTAAAGTTCTGTTCCGCTTCTATACTCTTCATTGGTTCAACGTATGCATGGATTCTAAAGCCATTCAGACACGCATCATACTTTGAGAACTGTGGGGGGGGGGGGGGGGGTTAAAAACAGTTCTGAGTACTAGCCTAACGCAGAATTCCTACTGCAAACCATCCAATGCCATGTCGGATCTCTTGCAACTGAACCATCGGATCTTTCAAAAATAGTTAGGCGTGGTTATACAGTTTACATCCCTCCCTTAATTCAGCAGTACCGGTCATGAACTTTGTTTCGATATCAGTAAGATCATAGAAACAACATTCTCAAAAAGCATATTATCTACTACTCCTAATGTGAGCCGGTACAACATAGTATGGTAAGGGTATCTACTGTCGACAACGCACGTATAGTCGGTATGAAATTGTATCAAGTTCGAATTTAATGAAAATCGTGCATAAAAGCAGCAACACTGTAGGCTTTACTCTTCAATCTGAACGAGTTCAAAATTCGCTGATGGTCTCGTCTGTCGATGTTGAACAATTGTTGTATACAGTATGTTCACAGCAGTCGCAAAAGCCATTCTTCTTAGCGAAATCGTGAAGTCGGTAAGTACGTTAACTATCAGTTAATGTAAGTTTCATTTACCTCGTACTGAATGTGAGTATACAAATGTGATCACGATGGTAAAAATAAGCGTATTCTTTCGTAGGGTTTAAACGAGAACATTTATACTAAGTGTAGCTTCTGAGTTGAATAAGTGGACCCAAGTTCAGCATGTTCCTTAAATCGACAGGAGTGCAATTTATATTCCTCACTAAATTTGATATGCAAATATTGGTTAAACGAATCTTATTTGCCATTTACAAAAACTGATTTTTTATACGCTAGGAAGTGGCGCTTGGGTCTTAAACTCGACAAAGGGTATCGTTTTTCGATATATACATGTACAGTAGCCTGTAACCACGCGTATTTTGTCATATGCAGGGAGTGAAATCCATCACTTGCTAAGTACTTCATGTAAAGCCAGCAGATAATTGTCACATTATCTGACGCTTCTTTATTTTTAATTTTTTTTATGAAGGGACTTAGGGTACAGTTCCTTTTTTAGTCCCTTCGAGAACTCATGACTTCTGGGATTAGGACTGGCACTCATGGGCTCCCAAGAGTCCTCATGTGAGCCACTTTGTCCATGCCTCTTCAGTCAACTTTACCTTCGATTTCTGATCTTGATGGTACTTTAGGGATTGGATATGATGTCGTCTACAGTTACAAAATGTGTTGGCTTTAGGATGCTGTCTAATTCATGGTTTTGACTACAGGAATAAATGCAGAAATTCATTTTTTTTAATTATATGAGTTTGGAGTTAAAAATTTACTAGCACCTTTCATGCACACTGTAATAGGGGCGTTCAGAGGACAGAAAATGACTTTAGAAAGCGTCTTTATTAATTACTGTGGTCAGAGGCTTTGAAAATGGAAAAATAAATCCTTAACATGTTGACAGTTGATGCGTTCATCCTAGTCCAGTGTGCGTGAACCAGTGGGCTTAGTGAGAGTTGAGTTCTCTGCCGTGAAGCTACTTGGCCCGCTTAGTACACAACTGAGCGTCGAACCCGAGCACCGCCAGAAGTGAAACGACGCCTGTCGTGCCGGATGAGCGTCCCACTTACCGGCAACGGGGACACTTGCTGACCGCTCTGTTTACTATCCACTACTGCGGTATACTCGAACAGCGTAAACAAAGCTGGCACCAGGCGTAACCGGAGACATTACGCAGTTAAGAGCCCACCACTTTACGCTATACTTAACGTCACCATTTATCTTTTTCGTCAGAGCGGGACGCCTAAGGAATTATTTTCGTCGGAGCCTTAGAAGTTTTGTAAAAAAAAATGTTGTTTAGTTTTTATTCAAAAACGAAGAACACTAATAATAAGTACAAAGTCACCGGCCTCGGTAGCGTAGGGGCTAGAATGCTAGCTCCGCGTGCCGAAGGTCGCCGGTTCAAGTCCGGCCGCGGGCATGGCTGTTTGTGTTTTATGTGTTTGTGTGTCTTTGTGAATGTTCTGTCTGTCTTGTAGTGTCCATATTTAGAAGATTCAATATACAAACACTGGATGACGACTGATTCACTGTAAGCTATAAATAATCACATTGAGCTGGCTGTATGGCCTCAGTTGCCGAAAGCCATTACCAAAAAAAAAAAAGTATTACATGTTAGCTGAGTTACTTAGCCTTAGTGTCTAACATCTAACTAGCCAGTAGTTTTGTATTTACGCGGGGAACAAATCAATTTAAAACTATCGGGTCTAGTTTTCAGGTAGAAATAGAGCTCGTTACATGATTTGTTGATGGCTTTCAATACTTGTGCATATTTTATTTATCAGAAAAAAACTTTCGACAGGTGCGTTACTTCCAGGCAGACACTTAACATACTCGATAGTTATACGAAAGTTCGTAAAGTTGAGAGTGTTAGCACGGAGGGGTTAAAATAATTCCGCCCAACGATCTCCAGCAGCAACATTCTCAGGTTGTGTTTTTTGATATGTGACGTAGTTGGAAATAAGCGAAAACTCGTCGAACATTTACATATCACCTTGCGTGATCAGCAGTGGTCCATGCGTCAACTCTACCAAATCGTCTGTTTTATATCTTAATTGATAGATATATTAAATTGTCGTTTTGTTTGCAGAAGCGGGACATTTTTATTCTCTCTGGGGACAGTGGGACAGACAGCCTGAAAGCGGGAAGTATGGTCACGTTAGCTATACTGTAAAAGATTCCTTTTGTTGGTGATTATTTAAATTATAAATATGACGTCAGGTGGATACGTTGTCTGTGGTCAGGATGGGCGTTAGCCAGTTTTACTTACTTGGGGCGTGTCTGCTGCTACTCCCGTTCTTGGTACTCCCATCTCGGCTTTGGCTATCTTACTTAGACTATGTACCTGAACCTGGATATCTCTGACTTGCACTAATGAATGACACTAAGTGCGTACATAGATTTATTCTTTCATGGCGGGCTGTTACATTCGTCCATTGGCCACGAGCAGGACTCCAAGCACTTAGTAATATAAAAGACTGATGGACTTACATTGGTTATGGCAGATCAGCTGACTAGCGGGCAGAGCTGGCCTTCGTTCCCAACTCAATGTTTAACGCAGCATAGTGGCTGCTTAGTCACTCGAACTTGGCTTGACCGACTTCCCCCGAGCCTCGGTGAGCTCGCGCTTATATTTCGTCAGTTGCGTACTCTGTCCCCGTTCTAAGGGCAATCAACTGACAGCTAGCGTTTCTCGAAGCTTCTACACGAGCCCAGTTTCCATAACTATTGCTCGCCGACCTGGATTTATTGCTGAGCTGTCTTGCGACATCCCACGCCAGGCGCTTACTGCCAGCGAGTGCCGCCGCTCATACATTATCATTATAAATATTTTTACATCTCCCAAAATATACTGTAATTATTAAAACGGTCCACTACAATACTACTGAAGCAGTCCTCTCCCAGGAAGCTTCATATTTAATAATAAAATATTACTATTGCACATGGTTCAGTGTGAAATAACATAACGACTTGATAATACTGCTGACGCAGTGAATGGGTGTTTTACGAAGTGTGCTCCCGCAACTTCGTAACAACGAACAGTGAGGGTAATGAAACGGTCCTCTTTCGGGACGCTTCATATTTATTAGGAAAACATAATTAAACGCCACATGGACAATTTTATTTCGCCCTGTAAACTGAACGCGCGCGTGCATGGAATGATAAAACTACTAATTGATGATAAGCTCAGACAAGTTTTGTTGTTTGTTTTCATGCGAGAGACGATTGCAGCTGGATCACTGAGACGCCATTCGAAAGTATAATCATGGAATGTGTGCCAAAGTAAGTGTTCGTCCAGTGTTAACACAGTGCGACAATTAAACTTTGTTTTGTGTGTGTTGAGCACAGAAATTTCATAAGATCGGACAGCGCTGATCTCTAAAGACCTCGCTGTTAAGAGACGTTAAGCAGTTAAAAAAAAAAAAAAAAGACAGTGCTGACTTCAACATAAACATCAACTAGATGGTAATTACATAATTATTCCGCAAGAACAAACTGCGTCAGACTGTGGTGCATAGTACCTATAAAGAGTTGTGCTCTCTGAATTTATTTTGAGTTAGTCGGACGTTGTACATGATCTGTCATTTCATTGTTTATTTAATCTTTATTATATAGATTTGATTTTCTTGTTATGTGTATTAGTTAATTCAAATCACCTTTCTTTATGTTTTGACATCAATATGTGTCAGTATAAAAAATTAATACAAATTTCCTTATAATTAAAAAAGCAAATAATTATACACTACTGGAAATTGAAATAAGAACACATTGACGCCGGTGTGTAAGACCCACCATACTTGCTCCGGACACTACGAGAGGGCTGTACAAGCAATGATCAAACGCACGGCACAGCGGACACACCAGGAACAGCAGTGTTGGCCGTCGAAGGGCGCTAGCTGCGCAGCGGTTGGGCACCGCCGCAGTCAGTGTCAGCCAGTTTGCCGTGGCATACGGAGCTCCATCTCAGTCTTTAACACTGGTAGCATGCCGCGACAGCGTGTACGTGAACCGTATGTGCAGTTGACGGACTTTGAGCGAGGGCGTATAGTGGGCATGCGGGAGGCCGGGTGAACGTACCGCCGAATTGCTCAACATGTGGGGCGCGAGGTCTCCACAGTACATCGATGTTGTCACCAGTGGTCGGCGGAAGGTGCACGTGCCCGTCGACCTGGGTTCGGACAGCAGCGACGCACGGACGCACGCCAAGACCGTCGCATCCTACGCAGTGCCGTAGGGGACCGCACCGCCACTTCCCGGCAAATTAGGGACACTGTTGCTCCTGGGGTATCAGAGAGGACCATTCGCAACCGTCTCCATGAAGCTGGGCTACGGTCCCGCGCACCGTTAGGTCGTCTTCCGCTCACGCCCCAACATCGTGCAGCCCGCCTCCAGTGGTGTCGCGACAGGCATGTATGGAGGGACGAATGGAGACGTGTCGTCTTCAGTGATGAGAGTCGCTTCTGCCTTGGTGCCAATGATGGTCGTATGCGTGTTTGGCGCCGTGCAGGTGAGCGCCACAATCAGGACTGCATACGACCGAGGCACACAGGGCCAACACCCGGCATCATGGTGTGGGGAGCGATCTCCTACAGTGGCCGTACACTTCTGGTGACCATCGAGGGGACACTGAACAGTGCACGGTACATTCAAACCGTCATCGAACCCATCGTTCTACCATTCCTAGACCGGGAAGGGAACATGCTGTTCCAACAGGACAATGCACGTCCACATGTAACCCGTGCCATCCAACGTGCTCTAGAAGGTGTAAGTCAACTACCCTGGCCAGCGAGATCTCCGGATCTGTCCCCCATTGAGCATGTTTGGGACAGGATGAAACGTCGTCTCATGCGGTCTGCACGTCCAGCACGAACGCTGGTACAGCTGAGGCGCCAGGTGGAAATGGCTTGGCATGCCGTTCCACAGGACTACATCCAGCACCTCTACGATCGTCTCCATGGGAAAATTGCAGCCTGCATTGCTGCGAAAGGAGGATATACACGGTACTAGTGCCGACATTGTGCATGCTCTGTTGCCTGTGTCTATGGTTCTGTCTGTGTGATCATGTGTTGTATCTGACCCCAGGAATGTGTATATAAAGTTTCCCATTCCTGGGACAATGAGTTCACGGTGTTTTTATTTCAATTTCCAGGAGTGTATTTCTAAAAGTTTATTGCAAATTCTGGAAGGACTCTTTCCATGGCGCCCAGGCAAGATTGAACAAGGTATTTTTATACACAAAATTTTAATGATAGATTGTAATAGTAACTGGTGGCAATACCTACTCGCGGGTACACCACATAACTTGTCTTCCGTCAACGAATATTCACCACCAATGTGAGAGTTAAGTTTTTCCCGGTGTATGGTTGACAAGAATTCTTCTCGGGTATTCTGCCGGATAAGTTCTTCTGTCCACAACGTTTCGGCAGCAACCTCCGCTGCCTTCAAGTGGACAGAAGAACTTATCCGGCAGAATACCCGAGAAGAATTCTTGTCATTCATCACCAATTTAGTGAAAATGATACTTTTTTCATCTAAAAAGATATCTATCATTTATTTAATGTTACACTCTAACTCACCTCGCACATACAGGGCCACCGTTTATAGGGGAAAGGGGCGGGGGGTAAGCGGGTCAAATGTACCCATGGCCCACAGGCTGTTGGAGTCCGATCATCGGCTGTAGGAGCCCCCTAGGCCCAGAATCCGCCCATTGTCACCAGCCAGGTGTAGAGCTTAAAAAAAAGTCGCCCATCTGGCCTGAGGGAGGTCCCCAACCGGTTACGTGACTGCTAAGAACGCTTACCCCGGGCCCGAGAATCCTAGCGCCGGTCCTGCGCACGTATTCGTTATAAGCTTATCCCCCACACAGAAAAAGAATCATCTATTGATCTCGCAATCCGCTACTTTTCTTTCGGGAACCACTACGAGGCAACCCAGCGTGGTGGCTGAGCGGTAACTCTCTGGAGTACGCGTGTTCAAATCCAAGTACCAGATTTCTATTTTCCCTGGTTTCCCGAAATCACTCCAGATCGTTAGTTCAAAAGGTCACGGCAGAATTTCTTCCCGTTGCTTGCCCCTAATCCTCTCCCGCCTCTAATGACATTGCGACGAGGCTAAAACCCCAAAAAAGAGAGTGGATAGCAACAACTAACAAGTCTCCAGAACATTTTATACGAAAGGAAAAGTAATTGAAATTTTCAAGTCTATCCCTCCCCGATTCTACCTTCTATCTTCTTATAACTGCATAGGTAAGGATGGAAAGCATTATTGAAGAAGTTCCAACGTGGAAATTTAGAATAACTTATTTGATAATACCCGCCCTTAATAAATAGATTGATTATCCATTAATAACTGTAAATTCAAAGGCTGATACACAATTTTAGGTAAAATACTCACGTAAAAGTTTAATGCTGGTTGACAAGAAGAAATGTGACACATGATCGACGATTTCCTAACAACGCATTGGTCTCATTCATTAAGTTCCTCATTCTCTTCATAATGATCCATATAATTTTTCTGATAGTTGAAGGGCAGCTGAAGAAATCCTGATAATGATGCCGATTATCTCCAGTAACAATTTCTATACGCCTCTTTCAACGCACTATGCTTTTTTTTTAAAAAAATTAATTTACCATTTCCGATATATTTTTCAAAACAACGACAGTTGTATCAGCCCTCAAACCTAAAATTAAATGTAATTGTATTTTATGAGGCATTCGTAGTAAGCTAGAGTTTGGTTGAATATGGTATTGTATGTTTGGTTTTCAATTAACTGTAAATCAGTGTATATAGACTTTGTTTTATGAAAAGAAATTATTTAGAGGCCATTTAATATGTTTAAGAACAGAATTGTGCAAGAGAATTGCTTAAATGTACGTAATTCCAAGTATTAATGCAAGTTACGATATCTAAAGGACAATTTGCTACCGTTTAAAATGATTTCTGTGGATAATTTTGTGTTTAAGTATCTTTAATTTCCATTTCTGACCATTTTGAAATGATTATGTATTAATTCTGATTGTTTTGAATATGTTTCAACTGTTTAAGTATAGTTAATGTTCGAGAAATATCTGGCGGAACCTTTCGTAGTGTTCTAGAAATTTCGATGGAGCCTGTATAAAGAAATCAGCAGAAAGACAGTAACAGTTTATACAGACAGCGAAGGACTGTATTGTCTGTGGAAGGAGTGTTGTATGCAATCGCTGGATTGTATGTATGCATGTAACCAGTATCTTTGACGTCGTGTTTTCTTTGAAAATAAAAACAAGTTTAAAGTGAACTGTATGGTGGACTGGTTATTTATCAAATTAATTAAACCACGAACAATCCAATACAGTCCTTAACTCCCTAATGTAAATATTAAAACTTTTTCTCCCCCTTATTCATGAAGTCAAATGCTAGATTATTTTCATGGTACCCTTTAGCATAGAGCTAATTATTCATCCTAGATCCATCCATGCCAAATTACTAAGACACATCTCATATAAGCCTCTTTATATTCCTCCTCTTTTCCAATAGCTTCCAACCAGGGCCGGATCCATGGGGGGAGGGGGGGCAAGTAATTATGTCACTCAGTGCTTTCAGTATCTCCAGTATACATTTTTTCCACTTAATTAGACACATCACAGGGCGGACATAACATTCACAGGCACAGCGCTTAGGTGCCCATGCCCGCGGCCGGACTCGAACCGGCGACCTTCGGCGCGTGGAACTAGCGCTCTAGCCCCTACGCTACCGAGGCCGGCCCTATATATTACCAGTTACCGAGCGTCTTGTACGTAATTTTCACATCTAAACCTAGCTGTCCTCCTTTGCACTCCACCCAGCTGCTTCTTTCTGAACATACATCATGTGTTTGGACTGACGTTACCGGACGCCATGTGTGTTGATCCACTGGTAGGTGACTGCAGCGATTTGGGCGGTGTTACCTCGCCCGGTCAGACGACCCCGTCAAGGCCGTCTGGGAAGGTAACGGTAACGGTACGGTGCGGTGAGGCCAGGTCGTTCACTGTGGAAAGCTCGCGTGGAGGCGTAGTCACAATACGCATTTCGAGGTCGGCCAACTTTCTTCGTCGCTTCCACTCTTTCTTCCGCGGCCTCCACTGGATTCGGCACAACCCTGACGTACTCCAGCATCCGGCATGACTCACAAAAACCAGCCTCAACGTTGAGGCGAAAGCCAGCTTTTTGTTTAATAACTGGGGAGATGACGTCACGTCCCACGCTAAAGAACACCAAAGAAAGCATAAAACACAGAATTCTTGCTGCATTAAGTGGAAAACGCCTTGTAAATTCAGCAGCGGTAAATTACTCGGTATGGGAGAGGTTAGGTGCCTCAGTGGTTTGACTGCATGGCTGGTAATCGAGAGATACTTGGTTCGAATTCTGTTCATGGCCGGAATTTTTGGGAACCCTAACATTTACATCTTCAGAAAAGTTGTGTTTTGTCATTTGAAAGTACGCTTAAAAGGTCCGTGGTTCACTTTCCACACTAACATTTGGAGATCCCTTTTATGCTTTCTGATACTGTTTTGTTAGGATTGTCACTTGAACCCAGAACCACCCTTCGAATTCTCCCAGCAATACTATAAGAACTTGCTTTCGATGGGTGAATGATAACGCTAGAGCTTGGCACTTGGAAGAACCTTGTTTTGATTCGTCGTACAACCATCCAGATTTCTGAAATCATTAAAGATGAGCTCTAGAAGGGTCCTTTTCCTCTCTACCAATCTGCCATAAAGGATCACGTGCACCTAATCTAGCGTTATAACGGAAGTTATCTGTGCGGATGCGGATACGGATGCAGATGTTCAGTGCTTGACATTCGCGGATGCGGAGGTGGAAAAACAAATTATAATTATTTAGATTTTAATATTTTATCAAAAATAAACTGAAAATCAAAATAAGTACGTTTTTATCACGAATTCTACATTTTGCACGAGTCTATTTCCATTTAACACTGCCATACATATATTTTTTTGCCTTATGTTTCAACAACAAGAAACGTCGGATGGTTTAACAAGTTGTAACCATTTTCCCCTTTTTTTGTTAGTCTTGCTATTTAGTGCACGTGACGGTTATGCGTGCACACGCTTACGAATTTTTGTTTTTGGTTTTACCTTTTACTTTTACACTTACCAGACATTTGCCATCTGTCATCTGGCTTCTGGCTTTCAATATCTGTTACTCATTCAACACTTTAACATCCGAGAAATCCTAATCTTAATATCGTTAGATATTTACTTAAATATTTTCTCAAATAATTCACTAAATTGTCTTTGAATTCTCAAAAATACAATTTTTTTTATTCTTACATTAGTTTTATAATTTATTTATTTATTTAAATATACAATTAATACTCATCTTCGGTACATTTATTAATACACCATTTCCTACTGACACACAATACTCATAGGTCATATACTAATTATTTTTCTTTGCCCCTGTGCTATATATACGTTATTATCAATTATTAAAAGACTGGTCAACTACAAGGAGACATACAATTTCATTTTAAGCTTCTTTTCTTAAAGCCTCCTCTTTCGTAAAATTTATCTCATGTTCGTGCTTTCATAAAACCATTCTTTTTTCATATCTTCTCTTAATTTTCCTGTTCCGATACTCCAGACCGTCACTATCGATTTATTTGACCTATCAACTAAACTGCCAAGGTTAATAATACACTCTATGACTTTATTTTTATACAAATTTATTTCAAACATGAACATAATTTCCTCCATACAGGACGTGTTCTATGTGGTTAGACTCCCAGACAACCAACACGGGCCCCTGCCGTTCAACAAGCTATGTCGTTGGATCTTGATTGAAGGAAACACCCTTCAAGTGTGCGATAAGGACACTAGTGAGCCGCTAGAAAGTACGAGTGGAAAGGACTGCTTGGAGCCCTTCTAGTAGCGTGAATGGGTGAGCGCACCCTTCGGTAGTTCTACACGCAGGTCCTACAAGTTTGACCCTCAATAGGTCGCTTTACTTTGCGTGCAAGTTCAAACTTGTAAATTCGTGAATATGTAATAACACCTTTCAATTCATTGTTACTTTTAACACAATATAGTAGGAAAAGAAATAACCACGTTGTTGTTAGCTAAGCGACGATGGGCCGATTCTCATATAAAGAGAAAAGAATAAGACATAAATATAGTAATGTAAACATAACATCCGTTATACTTCCGCCTCAAAAGTTGCGAAGCGGAGGTTCGGCACTTGCGGATGCAGATATTGAGCTCCGTTACCTAAACTATTAGAGCAAAGTCTTGTGTTGCCATTTGCCTAAAAATCGCAATCAAGACGGCTGATAGCAGTGAGGTAGGGCTCGTGCCAGGCCCCGTTGTACCTCCAGCGTGTGGTGACTCAGCGCACTCAGCCACACTGGTGGGTATGAAAGTTTCTTTTATTATAGAACTTAACATACTTCCATCAAGTTCCTGTCAACAAAACTAAACCTGTTTTATCGACACCATTATTGTTGTGCCCAAAATTAGAAAAACCATGAAGTGTATACTTACTGACATATTGAGAAGCTGTCACAATTATTTCCTTTAATATTTCTCTCTCTCTCTCTCTGTGTGTGTGTGTGTGTATGTGCGAGGGGGACGGGGACTTATCAGAGTGCTACACCGAGCGTGGTGGTGTAACGGCTAGCGTTCTGGCCTCGCATTCGGGAGGACGGCGGTTCGAATCCCCGTCCGGGCATCCAGATTTGGGTTTTCCATGGTTTCCCCAAATCACTCCAGGTGAATGCCGGGATGCTTCCTTCAAAAGGCCATGGCCGAATTCCTTCCCATTTCTTGCCCCCATCCTTTCCCGTCTCTAAAGACCTAGTTGTTATAGGAGACGTTAAGCAGTTAAAAAAAAAAAAAAAAAAAAAAAAAAAAAAAAAAAAAAAAAAAAAAGCAGAGTGCTACAGAAGTTTGTGCCAGTAATCGACCATGTCATTAGTCGAAAAACAGTAATTCTAACAAAACATGTAAAAATATAATTAGAATTATCACACTAATCTTCAAACACTGATCAATAATCCGAAGTATCACCGCCAGCCCGGTAAACACTAAGGCTTGACTTACTCGTCTTATGCTGTATCTGGCGTTCCAAATTGGGTTACATAAACTAAACAATTATCGCGGTATTGTGGCATTCAGCGCCTGATCTGGTTCGAGTCCATGTGATGGAAGAAACAATCACCATCAGGACTTGTTGGAGAGGAGGTTGTGAACACTTCCTAACCACTAGATTCTGTTTCAGAGTTCTCCGCAGTGTGTATGGACTGAAGACATACGACGCTGTTGATGATAAGCCTGGTGGCTCCATAATATACACTCCTGGAAATTGAAATAAGAACACATTGACGCCGGTGTGTAAGACCCACCATACTTGCTCCGGACACTACGAGAGGGCTGTACAAGCAATGATCAAACGCACGGCACAGCGGACACACCAGGAACAGCAGTGTTGGCCGTCGAAGGGCGCTAGCTGCGCAGCGGTTGGGCACCGCCGCAGTCAGTGTCAGCCAGTTTGCCGTGGCATACGGAGCTCCATCTCAGTCTTTAACACTGGTAGCATGCCGCGACAGCGTGTACGTGAACCGTATGTGCAGTTGACGGACTTTGAGCGAGGGCGTATAGTGGGCATGCGGGAGGCCGGGTGGACGTACCGCCGAATTGCTCAACATGTGGGGCGCGAGGTCTCCACAGTACATCGATGTTGTCGCCAGTGGTCGGCGGAAGGTGCACGTGCCCGTCGACCTGGGTCCGGACAGCAGCGACGCACGGACGCACGCCAAGACCGTCGCATCCGACGCAGTGCCGTAGGGGACCGCACCGCCACTTCCCGGCAAATTAGGGACACTGTTGCTCCTGGGGTATCAGAGAGGACCATTCGCAACCGTCTCCATGAAGCTGGGCTACGGTCCCGCGCACCGTAAGGTCGTCTTCCGCTCACGCCCCAACATCGTGCAGCCCGCCTCCAGTGGTGTCGCGACAGGCGTGTATGGAGGGATGAATGGAGAAGTGTCGTCTTCAGTGATGAGAGTCGCTTCTGCCTTAGTGCCAATGATGGTCGTATGCGTGTTTGACGCCGTGAGCGCCACAATCAGGACTGCATACGACCGAGGCACACAGGGCCAACACCCGGCATCATGGTGTGGGGAGCGATCTCCTACACTGGCCGTACACCTCTGGTGAACGTCGAGGGGACACTGAACAGTGCACGGTACATTCAAACCGTCATCGAACCCATCGTTCTACCATTCCTAGACCGGCAAGGGAACATGCTGTTCCAACAGGACAATGCACGTCCACATGTATCCCGTGCCACCCAATGTGCTCTAGAAGGTGTAAGTCAACTACCCTGGCCAGCGAGATCTCCGGATCTGTCCCCCATTGAGCATGTTTGGGACTGGATGAAACGTCGTCTCACGCGGTCTGCACGTCCAGCACGAACGCTGGTCCAGCTGAGTCGCCAGGTGGAAATGGCTTGGCATGCCGTTCCACAGGACTACATCCAGCACCTCTACGATCGTCTCCAGGGGAGAATTGCAGCCTGCATTGCTGCGAAAGGAGGATATACACGGTACTAGTGCCGACATTGTGCATGCTCTGTTGCCTGTGTCTATGTGCCTATGGTTCTGTCTGTGTGATCATGTGTTGTATCTGACCCCAGGAATGTGTATATAAAGTTTCCCATTCCTGGGACAATGAATTCACGTTCTTATTTCAATTTCCAGGAGTGTATTTTGGAAGGGCTGGCCTGAATGGGCCCGCACTGGGTTTCACCCTCTACTTTCCTTCCTCTTTCATCCATGAACAACGCAAACAACAGACTACACTAAACATACATCACAGTTATCCAGGAAACAGTAACACATGTGAATGCCAAGGGGAAACCATCCCAGAGGAAGCTAGCTGAAAAAGTTGGAATATTTTGAGGAAAATAGAATTATTACGAGTAAAAATGTAAAAGATGACTTTCATCATTTTTATTCAACCGGCGTAGCAGTGAAAAATATTATGTTTTTTAAAGTTTATTTTGAGTGAGACACTTTAAACGAGTTCCGTTTTCTTTAAACATAATTTTAAATAGGGTTTGTTTGTTTGTTTTTTTTTTTAATAATCTTTCCCCGTTTTTTTCGTGAATGAATACTTTTCTATATTCGCTCCAAGTAAGGCTGAGCTTTTATTGAGGCCAAAAAAAAGAAGAGAAGTTCCGTGTATGTGAGACCAGAAGAATGTTGTTAGATAGGGATGCGAAAGTACCAAGATAATTAGTTGACGCTACACACATTCGGTGAAGCAGCAAATACTACCAATATTCCGCTGTTTAGACAAAGTCATCGATTAATCTGCTCCTATCAGAATTAGTACGCCTCTATCATTTTGTCAAAGAGAACGTGTGTATTGTCCATCACGATGCAACATATTCAATGATTGATAGCAGCAAAACTGAATCATATGTCGTCCAAAGTTAAAGAATTTGTATTCTAAATTTTGTTATTCATTGTTAACCACGCGGGGTTTTGTTTGTTTGTTTTTTTGCTAACTGATCTCTCTAATATTATTTTTTTTCTTTTGTTTTTCCTGGTGAAACATTTTAAAATTCATAACGTCAGAACAGTATTTGTTCATGTTTTTCGTCTATAATGTTTCGTAATCTAAAGTAAAACCCTGTCTTCTAAGCATCTTCATAATGTTGCCGTTTTTATGGCGAAAAGGATGTCAAAAGCTGTGCTCGAGATGTGATCGTTGTCCTGGAGGGAGGATGCAGCTCCACTGGCCTAGATGCTACCCTGTCCAGTTCAGTGTTGTAGTCTGCACAACCCGTTCGGCAACTTGGGCCCAGCCTCCTGCCTTAAGAATCTGCATTCGATTTCAGCGGACAGGACAAATAGAAGTCTGATGTACTGAGCAAGCAATAACTTCGCTGATGGCGGACCGACCGCTAAAATCTAAAGCAATTCATAGGAAACTTACTGGCATCAATATCTTCGAAGCACATGCCATATGAACGAAACTGAATGTATGAAGTGCAGTGACCTATCACAACTTATTAGTGCATTTACGGTCAATAATTTTTGACTGTACTACAATAACGTGTTATTTGTTGAGAAACTCACTGCCATGATCCAAAAACCTGGATGTTTATATTACATGCCACCGTCCACAGGAAGATATGGAGATGTGCTAGAATCTCTCTAAATATTTCGTGCGACATTCTATCAAACGTTTATTATTCCAATAACCCATTTTACTCTACTATACCATACTGTACAGTTCTCCATTCCTTTACATCTATTTGGATTTAAAATATCAAGATAAAATTATTATTTTCAATAAAGTGAGGTCTTCGTTCTGAGTTTAAAAAGGTATGGATTTAATATTGCACTCTCAATATTTTACAGAAAAGATTTAACAGAAGCTAAAGTTTTTTTTTTTTTTTTTTTTTTTTTTTTTTTTTTTTTTTTTTTACAAGTAACAGTGACAAATTGTAGAATGTTAATCTATTTCTAGTGAAAGAGGTCCAGAAAATTTAGTTGACAGAGAGACTCCCTGCCAAATAAACAAGGCTATGATTTTCCTTCGAAACTGAATGTCCGAAACGATCCTCGAGGCGTATCCATTCTGCAACGAAACGCCGGGTAGATGATACTATTCACATCATCCCAACGCGAGGGTCGAGTAATCACAGCTCTATATCTGTCAATTACACTCCAGTAGAAATTGGCCAGTAAGGTTGCTTCCCCTATAACGATACACGTCAGAAAGTAGGTAAAAGTGTTTTATACTGATCCATCCGAATAAGCAAGTGGGTTAATGTGCTATGCAACAGATCATTGGTTTTTTATCGTTTCAAATGAAGAAATAACATCTGATAAGTAGTTATTCATTTATTTTGTTCCTTTAATGTCTTTTTATAGACTAGTGGGCAAGTGTGGAAATTCTCCACTTCGGAGAAAGGGTATTGGCCCACCTAAATGCAAATGATTTGAAATGATTATTGATTCTGCGTTGTCCTTTGAGACTAAAGTACGACGAAGCGTTAAAATTTAATAGCTAAATTGTAGCTGGATGAAAAAAATAGCATTCAAATTGTAATCATTACTTTCTATTAAAATAATAATTGTTCACAAGAACATAATTGTTATCTATTTATCTATCTATACTATTATAAGTCTGTAAGCAAGCTGCATGTGTCTCTTTATTTGAACGGGACTCGCGCAGAAACTACCGCAGCAATTAGGATGGTGTTTTCAAATTTTTACAGCTAATGGTCCAAATAAAAATCTGCGGAAATAGCTAATGAGTAATGACTTATATGTACCGAATGAAGGAGAAAATATTTAAATTCATTTCTAGATCGGTAATTGGATCACACTGTAGTTGAGATGTTCACTCCTTGCAGAAAAACTGAAAATAAAATCACAATCTCTTTTTTTAGGATCATGTTTCGTTATCTAATCTGTTATCAGAAATTTAAAACATTAATATTAATGGAATATGAGACTAAAATGTATCAAGCGTTAATAATACATAACTTACTGTAAGCACAGTCGCCATGATTATTAACAACTTTGACAGTTAACAAACTTTGTCTCTGGTACGACATGTTTTTAAATTTTCGCTGAATGCCGTACAATATTAATGAAAACCGCTAATGTGTGATATGGATGCAGAAATCAGTTTTTTCTCGAAGAAAGGTGCCTACAATAAACATTAACAGGTAACGGTACGTATTTATTATGTGCAAACATTCCGTAATAATATCGCACAAGGAAAGTGTTTACAAATTTTGGCTGCTGTTCAAACCACAGCCGGTAGAATATTTTTTTGTAACAGTTTAACGTCCCTTTTTAACAACGTGGTCTTTAGAGACGGGAAAGGATGGGGGCAAGGAATGGGAAGGAATTCGGCCATGGCCTTTTGAAGGAAGCATCCCGGCATTCGCCTGGAGTGATTTGGGGAAACCATGGAAAACCCAAATCTGGATGCCCGGACGGGGATTCGAACCACCGTCCTCCCGAATGCGAGGCCAGAACGCTATCCGTTACACCACCACGCTCGGTGCCGGTAGAATAAACTGTTATTTTTATTAAATGTCAATTAAACCCCTAATTTTGTAAAGTTGTTGCTTTTATCGCCTTAGAGTTGGAACGAATAATGTGCTATTGAGTTTTTGACGGCAGCAACATGTAACCAATTCATTATTCACGCCAAAGATAGTATCTGAACTCTGTAACAACGAATTTAAGAATGCTGGGAGTTTTAAAGATGCAAGTATGCGATTAAATTGCTCGGATGTATTTAATAAAGCTTACTCGTTGCATAATAACAAAGTATGCACCTATCCACATTTTGACTTACTTTACATGATTCGTACATAATTGTGGTTTTAAGGTTTCTTTGATAGTTTAAGCTCGCTTGATTTTTCGGCCGTAATACACTGGTTATACCAGAAGAAAAATGTTCATTGGCACCGCAATTTGATGATGCATTTTTATATAATTCGATGAGACGTTTCCAGACTTCGCTTTGTTCTGGAGAAATAGTGGGTATCACATAGATTATGTTGTTAGGTCGAAATGTGGCCTGTATCAGAAGAAAAAATTCCGTGACACCGCAATTTTATGATGTCTTCTTAATAGATAGATAGATAGATATGTTCACTTTGATCCCATGTGAGAATAATCTCGGGGATGTGGAACAGTACATACACTTATTAGTAATGTCAATATTACTATATAATTGATAATATTATATATTGACAAGAAGTTAGTTACGACCCATTAGTATAACCAATATTTCCTGTAATCTACAAATACAATCCCGAGTTAGTTAATACTTATTATGTGGAACAGTGTATAAACTTGTTACCAGCATCTAACAACCAGTTATTTTCTTACCAACCAGTTACCACAACTCATAAGCAGTCAATTACTTAAAAACCTGTTAGTATCATAATTTTTTACAGCAGTTTTTGAGTGCATGCTATCCCATGTTAGTTACTATATATGAGTGAAATTTTGCAAACAGTGTAATTACTTCATTTGTCAAAAGTTTCAACAGAAAGAAAAACCATATATCATTTTAGTAATTGTGGACAACTTTGTCACCTTCCCCTTCCATACACCATATATACTATTTTATCAGTCATTCTTAGTTACCAAATTCCAAGAATAAAATTCTTTCACAGAGTAAAATGGATTCTGAAGCAGAAACTTTTTCAGTTTGGACTTAAAGTAGTTGGGTTTTTGTAGATAACATTTAATTTCTGTTGGTAAGACATTGAATAAGGAAGCTCCAGTAAATGTTAACCCTTTCTGTACAATTGACAGTGATTTGTAATCCTTGTGAATATTATATTTATTCCTAGTATTATGGCTATGTATGTCAGCATTAAGATTGAAGTGTTCAGGATTTTCCACTACAAATGATAGTACAGAGTATATATACTGTGCTGGCATTGTTAGTACACCCAGGTTTTTAAATAGATTTCTGCACGACGTCTGTGGGCTTGCTCCACAAATACTTCTTATAGCACGTTTTTGCAATTTAAATACCCTCTGTGCTTGTGACGAGTTTCCCCAGAATGAGATGCCATAAGTGAGCAGGGAATGAAAATATCAAAAATATACTAACTTTCTGGTTTCTATATTAGCTATTCTAGATATTACCCTAAGTGAAAATGTTGCAGAATTCAGTTTTTTAAGAAGAGCGAAACATTTCGACGTTTCGCTTAGTTCCAGCCATATCGTGTGTCAAAGGTTTTGTTAATTTGTTAAAATGCGGCCAGGAACATTCTTAGTTTTAGAGATACGTTATGTCAAAGGCGATGCGATGCGATTATGATGTGCGACCTGGACAAGGAGTAATATTTCCCTCTGTGTCATGAATTTAGGAATATTTTGAATTAAAATATTTAGAAACCTAGGTTAGATATCGAAAGATTTTGTTCTTTACTTCGATATTATATTTGGCGTGAATAACATATTGGAGATGGTTATTCTGTACTATTAATTCTGTACCGCATCGTAAAATATCTGTCGCATCAGGTCTAGAGTACCTTTCTTTTTACTTTTATATACTCTTTTTCTAGAGAAGTATGTATTCAAAAATGGGTATTGCAAATTATAAAGCTATGGCACTTCCAATTACCCTTCTGGTACAGGTGGCAAACGTAATATTTGAGCCAATATATCTCGAGAACCAAGCGAGATATCAAGAAAAAATTATTCTTTACTTTCGATTTGTTTCGTCGAGTTCTATAAGAATCCATAATCATATTGTGGCGCGAAGGTAGTGATAGGACTACCAATTTCTAAATTATACCAAAGGACACGCGCGCAAAGCAGCGGGCAAATGCTAGTACTATAATAAATCTGTAAGTAAACTGCGTGTGTCTGAGGGGTATGAATAGGTATCACACAAAAACTACCACATCAATTTGGATGGTGTTTTCAAATTTTTAGAACTAATGGTCCGAATCAAAATATGTGTAAATAGGAAATGACTTGTATGTACCGAGAGACCGAGCAAGTAACTGAAGTCATTTCTAGACGGAAAATCATGGGACACGGATTTGAGACGACACCTCCTTTCACGAAAAACTGACAAAAGATCACATAACTTAACTTAGGATTCTCTTTGATATTTTCACTTCGAATATTTAGTTTTTCAGTTTTCTGGAATGCTGTAAATAAACTGAATGCCTGAATCGAATATAATAAGCTCCACTAATAGTTAATTTACTGTAAATATCATGCGCTTGAAGAGGCTGACATAAGATGAAGGTACTAATCTTTGGATTGCTAATATTGAATTTGGATTGTTTATATTGAATTTGTCTATGGTTATATTTACTAGGTTTTCTGAATTTAAATTTAACTAAACGGAATTCGTTAATCAATCTACTACATAATATATTAACTCTTCAGTAAGAGTATCAGAATTGTAATATTTACACTAAGTAACTTTGTGCTTGGTATCGAAATTAAAGTTCTCGAGATATCGGAAAATCAGTTATATATATAGTTCCTTGTGCCTTTGACGATGTTTTTAATATGATCCAGGCCGCATTTCAACCTAACCACAACCACTAGGAAGAAAACAAGTGTAAAGTTTACATCGCGATACTGTGAATGTATTATCGCACCTGTTTAAGTTTTGTTGCAGTTGAAATTAATGGTTTTAATTTATGCTACGCATAATTGAAATCCTGAAATAGATAATGTTGTCATTATATATAATATAGTTAGTAACGTATTTAATGTGTATAGGTAGGTATATCTGCATTGTTTGATTTTGTAATGGCAATATCATTATAGTTTGTGGTTAGGTTGAAATACAACCTCGACCAGAATGTTCTTGCAACAACATAAGGCATGAGGAATTCAATTATTGTTAGTAACTAATAAGCTGCTTTAATGAGCGTCATGTAAACTACTCCCGAAAACAAAACACCCGTTGTTCATGTCCAGCCTGTATTTCCTTGTGATTTTGGTGAAACGTTTTTTTCTGGTCTAAGCCACATTTCAATCTAACCACTTCAATTTTGAGATACGATGAAGAAAAATGGCTGCAAATGTGGGTAGTTATTAAGCAAGAAATTCATGCTTGCGGTATAGGAATGTATTGATATGGTATTACGAAAACTTGTCAGTGATCTTACATTGGTTGTCGCAAATGTTATCGTTGGCGGTAATGATGTGTTTAGAAATTGCCGCCGCCTGTACTGCAATCACTGTCCCAGACAGTAACTTTCGTGTTGTCTTACGTCCGGGGTGTATTGTTTTTGCTTTAATATACACTTTTTATCGAAAGGTATGTCCTCAGGAAAGTGTGTATTCTGATCTATAGTATAATTGATTTTCGGTAGGTCCTTATTGTACCGTTAGCGATAATATTTCACGTAGCTTTAATTACAGATATTTCATAAATTACTCTGTTTTAAGATATAAGTCTAACAAAAGAACTTTAAAAACATAAGTACGAAATCTGAATCTAAGATAATAACTAAATGATACGATTTTTTAAATTGAAATTGATATATTTTGCTTCTCCATGTTAATATTTGGTACTAAAATAAAAAAGGGTTATGCGTTTCTATACACGCAAAGATCCGCGTGTGAGAAGCAACGCGTAAATGCTAGTGTGTTTATAAATTTGTTGAACGTGTTTAGTGAAATTATTAGCCTATAGTATTAGTAGCCGTGGGAAAAAGAGCATGTTTCCCCCCATGCGGTGTAACCGGCGAATAAACTCTGGGTCCAAATTTTCGAATTACTAATAATACAATGCGCAATTCCAAGTCAACAATTCATGGTACCTCATTTATCGATTTTTTGATCATCGTATGACGCAGGAAAACGAGCGTATCATGGAAAATCACCTTTTGTAAATAGTATTGCTATATAAGATTCTGAATCTTCTTACATCACCACGAAAACAATCAAATGGGCCTAATCGTAAACAAAGCAAATCCCGTATAAATTTCGGGCCACATTCGGAAGGGCTTTTTTTTTTTTTTACAAAGTACTTAGATTTCACTAATGCTGTTACAATCCTGACAGCAAACTTTAATACAAACAGGGATCTACTGTGAATGCAAGGTGACATTCATTATGACGCAATCAGTTTTTCCGTACTCCTTCGGTAAAATGGTCGGTGCCTGTTGGATTGTAACAAACCTAAAGGAACAGTTTTTAGCAAAAGTATTGGGGTGGAGAAACCAATGAAAACTAATTTACTCTTGAAAATTTAGAACTCCATTAAGGATATTAAACAACTAGCATTGTTAAACGCTACTTTGACTCTGACTCAGATACTACCGGGAGCGAAAGTGGAAAAACATTCGCTACCTGAGCGAAAGAGAGCGCAAATTATGTTTGTGGAGCGAAGACACTGACCCCGCCTCTCATTAATATGCAGGAAACCGTAGAGTGGAACTGCTTAAAAGCAGGTCACCGAGTGTCTAATTAGGTCAGCATTCTTCTCGCAACTGGACTGGTCACCGGCTTTCCCCTAAGTAATAAGCGTCTATGTAATATCCTAGAGAACCGTGTGCAACAGTCAAAGCATTCCAAAGAAATTTATGTTTTGACCTGCGATATCTGATTAACTACTAACTGTATCCCTTCAGTTTGTCTGTGACGGTTAAATGCGCCACTATTTGGGTACGGGGAAGTACAGCAGATTCAACCTCAGGCCTCACTTACGGGATATCCTTATTAAGTTTTCCGTACTTACTTAGGTGAATCCTGAAGTGGTACTAATCTCTCTTCTTATTAACTAAGCATTTTACAAACAGAAAATAACAGGTTAGCGCTTTGTCCTGCCAGCCGGTTTCAATCCCCCGTCCGGTGATTTATTTTTCAGGATACAATCTTTTCCGAAATGACGCGAATTCCGGAATTTCTTTGGAAAAAGAAGCCATGGCCAATTTCCGTGCCGTTCCCCCCCCCCCCCCCCATCTTGTCCTAGCTCTAATAAACTCCACTTCGACAAGCCGCAAATCAATATATATATATAGCAGATGACGATACTAGCGTCACCGCCTTTTCCTATCATCAATGATAGGATTTCCTGACAAGCCGCTTGGCGCAAACATTTCTGTCTTACGAACACGTGATAAGAGTTTCGTTTTGCCATGAATTCCCCGCTGCCTTGGTTGGACCAACAGTTTAACCTGCAATCTGAACGATGAAGCATTCTGGCGCATCTCACAAAACAAAAATTATAATAGTAATAATAATAATAATAATAATTAAAAAACAGTTCTTAAAAATTTTTGGCCGCACGGTGATTTGAATCCATAATCACAGGTTTTGTATTTTTTTTAAAAAATGTAATGGTATCCGGAAACTGCGAGTCAGAGGTGCAAAAACATCTTATAGACTGCAGTTCTCCGCAAAAAAAAAGTATGAAGCTGTAATTACAATTCGGAAGAAGGATAAATCTAATTGGTATGTGCGGAGTTGAGAAACTGAAGAGTGTAGAAAAGTTTAAGTAAGTATTTTGGAAGTATATAGAAAATAGAAGAAACAGGACGCAGTAAATAAAAGATGCAGAAGAGCACAAGAATTTTACAGGAGTATCAGAGGCCTGATCTGGAGCAAGGAGGTGTTATAGGAATACTCAAGGCTTATTATGTATTCACTACTTTGTGCCTATACTGACATACGGTTCGTAAGCAAGGGTGATGAACGAATGTAGTAGAATTCGGGTCATTGAGATGAAGTTTCAGAGGAATAGGGTTGATGCAACTATACTTAATGTGGAATGAGCACGTGGCGAAAGCATTTGAGGAGGACCCTGTACATGATAAGATTGGAAGATGAAGACTCCAGTTGTATGGAAAATACAAGAGGATGAGTAATGGAAGGGTGTCAAAGAAAATGTAGAATTTTGTATTTGAAGGAAATATGTCTCCATGCAAACTACAGAATAGATGGATAAAGGAAATAGAAAAGATTGGACAACTGACCGTGGTTCTACCGAGACCGTAACGAAAGAAGAAGAGGAAAGCAAACTGGACTCTAGTGGACGAGGAAGAATCGTAAAGTAGGAGACGCTGAAGAGGATTGTGTTCCTAGTAGACCCAGCCAGACGCTATAAACTGACCAGAATAATAAATGCTCTTGAGTTTAATAAGCAAGCGCCCTAACTATTAAGATAAGAAAGTGTAACATCGCAGCTGGTAGTGGAAACGCTTTGAAAATATCGAAAGTCCTCGCTTCTAGCGCCGAGCAGTACGTTACAAATTTATAGTACAAAGCCAATATTTGAGCTTCTGTGTGTTTACGTTAACAATTTCAGTAGCTCGACCTTCCAGAAACTGGACGTACACCTCAAATTCAACTTATCTGTAAATTAGACACAGTCCTTTCAGAGAAAATTAATTTATTTAATTGTTGGTCGCTAAATATTACTTTGAAGTCTCTCTCGCAACTTTATTTGCTACCAATAAATTTCTATCCCTTCTAATCTAGATGGTAAAAATAAGAAGATCTCACACGATTGTATACAAGTGTAGAATGCTTAATAACGAACAGGATGAAATGAAAATATAGTAACATCATATTACAGTCTTTATTTGACATCTAAAATACACAATTACGCATCCATTGATTTACATGCGTAATCGAATACGAAGATTGAAATGAAACACAATAGGGCATACATTATGTTAGTTGCCAAATTACTAATTACTCGAAGCTGGAAAATTTCCAGTTATCTTATCAATTCGTAGACGACAATACAAGGTGTACGAAACATGCCGAGCCTTTGTTGGCCCAGCTATTGTTACATTACTTTCTGTAATGTGAATAAAATACCACGTTTTTCCGGCTGTATCATATAACAGAACAAACATTTTTTGCTCTGTATCATAATGAATGTCTCCATTATTTGTTCTTTACCTATGCAAATAAAATAAGACAGAATCTTCGATAATGCCTTGCTATGTATGTAATTATTAACAGAACATTATGTCCATTGCACAATTCTGTAGCCTGAAAGTACTAATTGCAAATCATTATCGTAGGAAAACAAACTACCTTTTTTTTTCAATGGGATTCGGCGTCTAGACCATACAGCCAGCTCGACAGTAATTTTTCCAGTTAATTAGACAAACCACAGGACGGACGTGACATTCACAGACGCAACACTTAAACACCCGTGCCCGCGGCCGGACTCGAACCGGCGACCTTAGGCGCGCGGAGCTAGCACTCTAACCCCTACTCTGCCGAGGCCGGCGAACGTACTATCTTCTTCCGATTAGACGAAAGAGTTTCAGTAACGTCGCACAGATGGCAGTAGCTCCCTGTCCTACAGTTAAGCATATCTCTGGCTCTGAAATGTCATTAGCAACATGAAGCATCTATTCAAAAATATCCATATTTTACTGTTATGAATTACTCTACTTCCAATTAATACTTTATCCACAAAGTTATTTTGTAAGTATCTATCTCCCTGAAGTTCAGTTTCTTTTTGGCACTGCTTTACTTCTTGTTGACATGTCAGAACTTATTACGAATTATGTAACCGAATGGAGTAAGTAGAATATTTGGAACCAGTCAAATAATTTGAAGGAACCAGCACGCGATTTCTATTTAAATGGTAAAGTTCTCACGTGACATATTTTATTGATGACAGTTAAATTGTATTAAACCGACTACAATATTTTGTACTGTTTGCGAGGCGTATGTGATCGATTTCAGCTGAGTTTAACTCTTTATCTATGGGTAAATTATGCAAGTTCATGCATAAATTTTTTACGCGTATGTACTTTATTTCTCTATTTTTTGAACAGACAACAGAACGGACAACATAGGACGGACCGAGCCCTTAGTTACGAGAAAGAGCATGGATAAAGCCGAGCTTCTGGGGAAGTAATTTACTGTGCAAAAGATCTGCAAATAGTGACAAAGGCTGCTGATTAAAAGTTAATTTTATTTAACGTCTTTCACGTTCCCGAAAATGAACAAGAAATTTCGAAGAAAATATTATCAAGCTGAAGAAAGAAATAAAGAAATGAAGTAAACAGGAAACGCAAGAAGCAAGGAATTGAATTGCGCTATGTATAATAGATATGACATGATGTAAAATAGGACAAAATTTATGGGGAATGTAAAGAAATGGATGTATGAATTGAAACCTCTTACACACAAAGAAGAAAAAGCTGAGTGATGGAGGGAATATAATAAAGAAACTATATGATAAAAAAGTCTGGACCGCAGTATGTCTGGAAGGGAGGAAGAGATCAAGAATTCGACAGTGGTTTGAAAGATTTAAGCTTAAATAACTTCTGACTGACAATAGTCGAGTCACATCTCAAGAACTGCGCAACAATTGGTTAACTTTTTAGTGGAGGTAATAGTTGGGGGGGGGGATGAATTCTAAGAGAAGACAAAGATTACGATATATAAAGTAGAAGACGTCGATACGAATAGGTGTGTCGATCCAAAGAGATTAACTCAAGATAGACACAGGTCGAATATTGCCGATCCCTCTCGAAGCATTCAGAAGAGGTGGAGGAAACGAAATGAGTTGAGAGGATATGAGATGCTAGTTAAGTTATTACAAAATCGATTCAATTTACAGAGAACTTGGCAGCATGTGCCCACTTATCAGCATGAAGTTGCATCTACATTGATTCGGTTACCTAAAGCCGTTGCATCATCTCCTGAAAGTTACGTCTATCTTATCCGATGGACCCATGTAACAGGCAGACGCCTAACAGGAAGGCCTCTGTGCTTGGGGGGCGTCCCTAAATTACGTGAGGTGAAATAGGGGGGAGAGTCCGTCGAAATCTCACCAAGAGGAAGGGGGGGGGGGTCAACGGAAATCTCACGTGATGTTTTGGAAATTTTTGTTGGACTGTAGAACTAAAAAAAGGTCAAAAAATGACGCGAAAGTCTATTTTAGGGGGGTATTTCGTCGAAAAGTGTGGGCGTTGGGAGGGAGAACTAAAAAAAAAAAAAGTCTCAAAAAGTTGAAAAAGTTGCGAGGGCGATTTCTAGGGGGGGGGGGAGGGGAAGGTCTCACGGACCAGATCTCACCAGAGGGGGGGGGTCGGACCAGATATAGCGAAGTCTCACCAGAGGGTGGGGGAGGGCCGGAAATCCGAAAAAACACCTCACGTAATTTATGGATGCCCCCTTCGAGGAGCAAGTTTTGGTGGCTCCCTCATACGAGAAAAAAAAAAATCACCTGAGGCAGGCTGGCTCACAACTGTCGTAACTAATCCTGGATACCTTGGATACTGGCACTGGGACGGAGTTGACGTCCGAGCTGGTCCTACACATGTTCTATAGAGGACAGATCTGCGGATCTTGCTGGACACGGGAGTACTTCAGAATCAGCAGACAGTCCATAGTGTTACGTGCCGTGTGTTGACGAGCATTATCCTATGGAAAAGAGCTCCAAGATACTAACGCATGAGGGGTAAAAATTACGGACTATGGGTGACCGTGACGTATTGTTGTGCTATCATAGTTTTCTCAGTCACTACCAACCGTGATGTGAAGTCATACCCGATGGCTTCCCACACCATTACACCAGGGATAATACCGCTGTTCCTCACCAAAACTTTGGAACAATGGGACTTGTCCTCAGGTTACCGCCACACTCGCCAACGAAGGTCATCTGAGGTAGTGCAGAACCGCGATTTACTGGACTGCTGTTGAATTGCGCCACATTGATTACGATTATGTAAGAAAACTGTTGCGATCATATCGAATATTTTGAAACACCCTTCCTATAGTTGAGAAACGGAGAAGGGACAAGGCAGAAGAAAAGATCAGGAAATGGCAGTGTTAAACATCTATCACTGCTCGAATAATATTTTCGATGTATGAGAGGACATGTGGATCGAAGGCTGACCTATTCAGCAGTTTGTAAGTTATTAGTAATGTTGATATGATACATTAATTTGTTTGCCAGTGATTGACTGACTGTCCCTTACACTGGGGTTGGTGCTGGAGTAGTGATCCGGTTTTTGGCGAGCGCCTCTCTTGGTGGGCCGCCGCTTTCTCCACTGTCCAGAGGCCTCACCCAGCGACGCAGGGTTTTGTGTGTCAAGGCGGCGCCGGCCTTGACCGCTCCAGAGGACGACAGCCACTGGTCTGGTCGGGCAGCGCCACCACACTGGCACAACGGCCCAGGTACAAATCCCGGGCACGGCGTACCGGCTGTCCCGATTGCAGTTTGGACGTCAAAATATCTTTTGGTTCATTAAGTATGGTGATAGCTGGTCAGACTTTCTCGTGTTACAAAATACCGTCAGATTTGCCTACGAGACTGATATTGCGTTAATAACGGTTGAGCCTACAACAGGTAGAGCAAGGCTGCCCAACCCCAGGCCCGCCAACAGCAGCGGCCTAGAATATACTAGCTCAACCCTTAGCTTACCCTAGTAGGGAAAGGGTTAAAAATCCTTCACCTGTTGGAAAGAGTGATAAGGGGATGCACTAGAGAAGTAAAGGAATTTTGGTACAAAACTCTGGTCAGACCGCTGCTGGAATATGGTGGTGTAGTATGTGACCCAAAGTTAGGGTATCAAATACAGGAGTTGGAGGGAGTGCAGAGATGGGCTGCTAGATTTGTCTTTGGAAATTACCGAAAAACACAATCGGTGACTAATATGATAAAGAAGCTGTAGCGGGATTCATTGAAGGATAGAAGGAGGGTGAAGAGAGTCATAGGAATGTACAGTACAAGGCCTATAGTGGTGATGAAGCGTGGAAAGATATTGGTGAGAAAATTAAGAGAGGTGCTTGGAAGGGTGAAGATGACCATCACCACAAGCTGGTTTTTGAATTCAGGCATAAAAGTGTGGGAAAATTTTCTTTTATAGGAAAGGGTGTAAGGGTTTGGAATAAGTTGCGAGGTGATGAATAATTTACCGCAAACACTAAAAGAATTTAAAGTAAAAATTGGTTGAGGGCAAAATTCGATTGGTGGAGATAGGGAGAAGGATGGGTGTGTAGGAAGATTACCGCCGGAGCATACGCTCCATCGCAATTTATCAATTATTACTATTATTAAAAACCTCTGCAAAGGTCTCATTGGTGTTTTTTTACTCTTTGGTTATAATTTAAAAACCTCTGCATACGTCTCATTGATGTAACAATGTCACCAGAAAATGGCGACAGAGTTTCCGATCGCCGAAATATCGTGTGAAAACACTCTGCTCAATCAGCTAGTCACCTGGGAAGACTATATTAATTCTGAACGCCGGAAGAAACTTCGATCTTATGTCTCTTTGAATTTTTTAATTTTTTTTATTGCATGTAAGCTATGTTAACTTCTATTTTTGTTATATTAAAATATCTATTGTAACTATAGGCAAATATAATGTGGCCTGCAGGCTAACCTAGAATCAGCATTGTGGCCTGTCTCCAAAATTGGTTGGGCAGTCTTTAGGTAGAGCTTGTCTGTACGAGTTCGTCGTGCAGCGTTTGTTTTACCTGTGACGTCATCGGACTAGTATCAGTGCATGTTGGCGATTGTTCCGAATTAGTTTTGTTAAAGTTATAAATTAGTGTAGCGCGAAAACGCTTTCAGCTAGGACGTTGATTCAAGAGTTATTTGAAGAGCTCGCGAAGCAGTACTAGGAGTTAAAGTGAGATAAAAAAAAAATCATCGGTATATAAGGAAAGATCGCTATTAAATTAAAAATAACAAAAAGAATAAAGATATCGCCTCAGATGAGTCGCAAGTATGCTCGGAATTATAGAAAACGCAGATCAGATGAAACCTAAAATGTCCAGGGCCGAACAAACGCGTGAGATGCGACAGCGTTGAAAATAACATAAAATGAAGTGTACTTTAACTGTCACAGACCTTTAATTCATGCGATAGTCTTGTAATTTATCTATTCTATAACTGTTATACTACTCTATGTAATCATTGTATTAAAGAGATTGGTAATTAAATTACATATTAATACAAAACACTTGTTATGATTTTATCACGACGTTTTCACGTAAAATCTAAGGTGCGCTCTCGGACAGCGCCTTTCTGAAACGTTTTAGCTGTTTCCCCGCAATCACCTAGGCGGATGCTGGGATGGACCCAAATCTCCGCTACGTAGATGACGTAGTTTACAAACAAAAATTTACGCTCGTCATACAGGATATAGGTTGGCACATGTTTCACAAACACCTTATTTTTCCACTAGTATAGTGCTCCCGGAAGAGAGGGAAGACGCGGCGCAATTATGACTCTACTACTAGTATCGTACTTATAGGGATCTTAAAGCCATAAAAAAAACTTTCCTGTCACACGCTACAGTATTGAGCATCAACTACATATGAAGCTTCCTAGTGATATTTACGAGACAACCTAGCGAAATTACTACTTCCCCGGTTGAGTTTTTCAGAAACATTTCCGAATAGTTTAATTTCATTTTCAATTTTAGAAACATTCTCTTAAATGAAGAAATAAAATTTCTGAAAGGTAGACATAATTTATCATAAAATCACACAAAAATTATTTTATAATTTTCTGCATATAATGCAACCAGGCAAAATTACAATCAATTTCTCTGTGAATACCCATGTTTTTCTGTCCACAGTTGCTGTTTTGACTATTTGCATAATGTTGCTGTCTCTGGATGTATATAAATGATTATCTAGCTTAGAAATTGTTCTACGATCATATCATGGTACAGATACTTACTTTATCCTGAACAATTTTGTTCACCGCTGATTAAGTTGGGATGTCCAAATGGAATCTGTAAAATAATAATCATAAATGTTGTCAGAGGTATAATTTACTCTTAGGTCCTCAAAAGTATAGCAACCGGAACTTTGATATGTAACTTCTACTGTAAACTACAGTCCCAACTCTGTAACCCTCATGAATGTTAACAATCGCCCATGTTATGTGAATATAAATAATGAATATCTGAATTTGAAACTGAGTGGTAAAATACTCCAGCGCTTGTAAATTACAAATGTAGTTTGAATTTTTTTTCTTCATATTTTAGCATTAGTGGAAATAACAACACCATCAATAAATTTTGGCAATGACTAGAAACCAGTACCATATGCGAATGATTCACACTTGAGAATAACAATGTTGGTCTAGCTGTGGCAACTCATCCTAACATCTTCCAGAATGTATGTAAATAGAGGGATATTATGAATCATACACGAACTGAACCGAGAGGTTCATGTTTCCTCAAGATTCAGGACAGCTCTTTTCTGAAGAATGCTGCAGTATCAACAACTACGTGGATGAATAATAATTCTTAGTAGAGATAGATTTTTTTAAATTAACAGTCATTCAGTAGGCAATTCCGGTAACCGATATCACTAGACGTAAGCAGCGTTCTGAAAACACTTGGTTTGTCCCAAACACAAAACATCGCGAGGTCAAAGTAGCAACCGTACAGCACTTCAATACTGATGGCGTGTTATAAGAATTGGTCAACAGGCTAATAACAAATACGACGTGTGTGTTCCCGGAGTAAAAATTTGTGAAAAAAACAACGTATAATAGCATTTCTTTATCTCCAGTGGAGCACTGCACTTTGCTTCATCACATTTTGAACGCCGTCTATTTCAGATCTTTTGTAGGTAGGAGTTACGTGACATATGGTATCATCGATTTGTTGAACCATAAAAACAGTATTTTACAACGAAGCACTCTTTATTTAGTCTGTAATTAGTGTTTGCGCTTTTTCCAGAATATATTTTAGACATTCATGACGAACGTCAAGTTGCAACTATGATGAGCCATTGACTACAGTATTTGTATAGTTCGCGATTTCGGCTGAAGAACTGAGATCAATCTCAACAGCAGCAACTACTGCATATAGCAAGTCATGGGGCAGGCACCATACCATTCCTCGAAACTAATACTGGCACAGCTTTCTAACAACGGGATGTGCGACCATATGTTGCCTGAAACGGTCATGCTTACTTTGCAACATGACAGTTGTCACTTCTTGCTAGTCATGCAGGTTCCCCGTATAAGTTACTTCATAAACATGAGTCTGATATGAACATCCTGCGTAGCTAAAGGCGGTTTCATCAAATACCAGTTTTCACACTTTTTATCTGTTTCATTGTTCTGAAAATGTGTTGGTTTATAAGACGGAACAGATGTGATTCTCATATGAATGTTAAAAATAAAATTAAAGTATGTACGTGTTTTTTTATTATTTTTTTTAATTTTTGGTAAAATAAAGAAAAAAAGCGAGTAAATAATAAGGCGGATATAGTGACCGAAAAGCAGACGATGAATACCCAACTTTTTTGCATTTTGCAAGTTTCCCTTCCGTTTTAGAATCGTCGTTAGATATTTTTTTTTTTTTTTTTTCAGATTTCGTACAGAATATAATTTCATGTTTACGACATTTTTGAATCCAAACACTGCGTTGGAAAGGAAATTGTTAAAGAATGTTCAGATATCTATGAGAAAAACTTTTTTAGTAACTTTAGTGATTTCCTGATTAATGCCAATGTTCTCATGAATATTTGAAGCTAAAAAAAAAAAAAATTCAGAAAGATCATCTCAAATACCAAATCCAAATTAATAGTGATTCGCCTTCTACTGAATTTTTGGTCTTTAGAGTGTAGTAACATGTGCATGAAACACGCAGGTCAGCGTTACCAGAACTGACCAACTGAACTGAACTGAACTGAACTGAACTGACTGTTGTTTCTAAGGAAAGGCAAACGAAATCGCAGGTAAAATTAAAAAGGAATTATAGGCAGGGTAAGGTAGGTTTTTTTCTTCAAAATTGCCGAAACTATTCAGTTATTTAAACATTAATTTGGTTTAAAAAATAGTTTGCGTTAAGATTTTTAATGTATTCAATAATAATTGTCTTATAAACTGATATTAGTGGAACTGCAGTTACTAGAATAATATGCTAGTGCATTTTTTCTCATTATTCAACAAAATTTTGCTGTTTCATATCTACAAATTACTTTGTAAATAGTGCCATAAACACAATAGCTGTTAATTAAATGAGCGGAAGTTTTCGATTAATTAAACCTCTTCTAGATGTAATATTTCTTCAAGAGATAAAATCATTATGCTTTATTGTTATTTAACTGCATACATACAACAAAATTAACTGAAACTCCGAAATCAGCGTAAAAACTTCATTTTAACTTGACAGCTATAATTCCAGCTAAATGCGAGAGACTTTAACGCTAGGCGAGAAAGCGAACATGCAGCATGAATGTTAATCCGTGCAGTTCATTAAATTTTATCGATAGGTAGCTTGTTTACATCTTAACAACATTGATGTTGAATCCCAAGTTTCTTCATCTGCTAAATTATCTCACTTTGAAGAAACAAGTCATTCATTGAGTGATGTAATTCCTACACAGGCTGAATCATATAAGATCGCACATAGAAAATACGAGTATCGTTCATTTTCCTCATACGACAGAAAAAGAATTGTCAATTAAAAAGGTCACTCGTATTGTTTAACTTGTTTCTCACTATAATTTTGATATTTTTCTGCCAGTTATTCGAAATTTGCATATCTTACAACTAAACTGTTATTAAAAATATTAATTAAAAGACGCTTTCTGAAAGTTACTTCCAATAGCTTTGGTCGTAATTCACATACCCAATGGATTTGTGTGCGTAAAGGATTTTAGTTTACCTCCTGGTACATCATTAACCAGAATCTGTGATTTACTTGATAACAACATTTCGGAGATATCTAATACAGTTGAATGAGATGTTACTTGACATAATAATATCTACCATTATTTAGAATATATAAAAATCTTTCATAGTGCCTTTCATTGAGTAATAAAGTATTTAAGGAGTTTAGAGTCTAAATCAATCCCAACAACTTATTTTTATGAACCCATAGTTTTTAGTAATTTTATTTCATGATTTGAAAGCAAAAACACCCGTTCAAAATATGGCAATAACGTGTTTGACTGAAGTTCGAAAGATCCACCGTCTGAGTAACAATTTTCTCAGGTTCTTTTTCACAGCAACAGCACTGGCAAATTACTTCGTGTACGTGAAACAAGTTATAAAGTTTCCGTGGTTCCGATTTCACTTTAAGGTGTAGGTTCAGCCAAGTAAGAGGCAGCTTGGGAGTAAGTTAGCATAGTTATAACATTACTAATCTACTTCCCTATGGGGAGCCACAATGTATCTGACTGTGATGCATTGAGTGGATGTCCCTGTTCAAGACTAATATATATATATATTTCTTCTGATATACTATGCAAGTTAATCGCGCAAAGTTTCTCTTCTTTTCTTCCAAGTAGAAAGTTTTCTTCGAAGCACGACGCAGTAAGGAGTTATTTCGCGGTATGTAATCAGTTCCAGCAGAGAGAGATTTAACTTCTTAGAAGTCCTATTTCCAGAAAAGTATTGGTTTCTGAATCAGTGGAACTACCACCAGCAGTGATAGCTGGAACGGGAAAGGGCACACGTTATATTTTACTATCTGGCAATCTCTCTTGAGCTCACTCTTAATATATATATATTCTGATAAGTTCTTCAGAAGCAAAAATTCAGGAATAGCTATTAGCAAGGTTTTATCCGAAAACATTAACAGACTATAGAATATAAAATTGGGATGAATTATAAATAAATGTATTAAAATTCCAAAAAAATTGTCTGCCGAATTCAGATGAGTTTGTAAGAACATATTTGTTGTAATTTAGCAAAATTAGGCTTTAATTGAAACAGAAAAATAATGTTCCTTTCACGGTAACTCAGAATTTTTGCCTGAAATTACTGTTATTGTTCGTAGTATCTAGATATCACCTTTTTAATTATAACGGTACTAAACTTTTGTAAGAAGATATCTCTTACTTACCTGTTCATAAGTCGTTCCCATAGATACTGCAAGTTTCTCAATAAGAATCGTCGTTACAACTAACAAGTGATTAGTGTTCACTACCTACTAGTAAAACTCTTCAAATTACTACGCTGTTTCTTACATGTTTGGTGAAACCCAACGTACTGAGAATGAAAATGGGGTACTCACTAATCAAACCCCTATTGATTTTCATAACCTGAACTGCTTATAACTAGTTTACTTAACACTACTTTTAGTTTCTGGCACACTTAGACATATAGTATGTGGTTACTGTTCGCGGAAGCCAAATTAAGATGATTATATTACTTGCTCTGTTTTATGTGTAAGATCATCAACGAAACAAATGAGGTGTTTGCGATTCTCATGACGCGTGAAAATTTGTTGTTTTTGAAAACTTCTGTTTTACGTTACAGCTCAAAACGGTTTGGTCATGTGCAAGAACAGAAGTGATGTAATTTAATGTACTTTCGAACTATAGCGAATATCATACTCATCCTTTGCCTGCAGAATATGTAAGCTTTCACTAAGTCTTTCACCTTAATTTGTTCATGACATGTAAAAATTTCAACCGAGGTGTGAAAACCGCTATCAGCATGACTTCTGCGCATGCGGTGGAATCCACCAAAGTCGCGCTCGCTAACAAAATTCGCCTGAAGGGTGAGCTTCCTCCATTTCGGTCGGGCTGACCTCTGTGGTCGCGCCGGGTAAGTAAACGACCCACATTTCGGTTTTCCATGGTTACTCGAAATCACTCCAGGCAAATGACCGGATGGTTCCTTTAAAAGCTCAAAGCTGAACTCCTTCCTATTCCTTTTCGGTGGAGAAGACTCAGATGCCTATAGCCGCCAGTAATGTGGCTTAACCTGGGGCGTTAAACATCCATTATTATTTTTTTAATTCATATATTATTTGAAACTTTTTTACTGACTAAATATGTTACAACTTTATAACTATAGCCATTTCTTACATAACTTACAATCTACAAGGTAATACATTTCTTGCTGTATGCCGTAAGTTACTCATTTCCGGAACTTTTTTTTTACTTCCTTATGAAATAATTTGTAATATTAGAGAAACCAATCTCACAAAAGACGTTTTGTATCATTATGTGAACATACTGCGTTATGCTTGCTGGGAGAATACTCCGAAGAACTTTACCGACTACTTCTGCACTGTGGTTCAGCACACAATACAAAAGCTAAGGCTTAAAACAACTGATAGTAGCACCGCAGCAATAATAACTGAATGGGTTTTAAAAAAAACATAGGATCTCAGTGAAATTTATATGGGACCACTTTGAAAGTATACCTTATCCAGTCTAAGAAACTGATTAAAGTTGGTTCACAATTCACAATTGGCGAAGATATCGCTGAGCATACATAAAAAACCATTCAATCGAATAGAGAACCTCTTCTTTTTTTGAAGTCGATTAAAAAATAATCTTCACAATTTCAGGATTTCTTTCATGTTGAATGACTTGTACGTGTTTGTACGTCCTCGTTGCGACCATCACAAATAATTTTATTATTATTAGTATTATTATTTTTAACATTTAGCCAGTAGGCTAAGCTTAAATTCTGACTGTTCTAATAATCGAACCCTCTGGAACCGTACTGACGTAACCGCGATATTCTCCATAGCCAGTTCAATTTCATGTTGTTGTTGAATTAAGCGAATATTAGTTTAACCAAACATTTAAGAGACAAGTTACAAAGTAAATAATGGGGTTGCGTCTCTCCTAAGTTTTATATAGAAGCTTAAAAGTATATATTGGCGGAAATCAATATTATGATGAAGTAACAACGAGGAAACAAGCCTGATATGGTTAGTACAATTACAGCGGAAGCAAGCGTTTACACAAGATACAACTTTTCATTAATCTAAGAAAACTAGAAGGCCTTAAAGTTACCTAGAACCATAGAATGGTAGTTTCCACCTTGTATTGTTCATAGATAACTGTAATGCCCTAGTTCGTAAATAATAAAGAAGAACTTCATTTGATGGGATTAGAACAAGAAGATGCTTTCAATAGAGATCTTTATCGGAACGTACATCTTGAACAGAAGAGCGCAAACAGGCGAATTCAAAACGAATAAAGGACTTATGGTCCCAAAAGAAGATGAAACTTGCTGCCAAATGCATAAAGACTTAACGTGGTTCCAGTTGGCCTCAGCGAATGTAAATATTATATATATATTTCACGATCAGTAAGGCTGTGTACCTCAAAAGCTGTTGGCCTCAGACAATTGGCATACAATGCCTCCGACTTTCATTTTGGACCGAAGTCAAAAGTTTCCCCGCTTACGTACGTGCAACGTGGGAATTATAATGGAAAGAGTGGTCGTGGTCGAATGCGAATACGATGTAATGCGGTGCCGGATGCCGCGTGCTGCCCCCGCCTCCTCTGACCGACTTGCCCGCTGACCTGGAAGGCTCCTCCGCCGCTGTCAGAAGCTGCCGGATCGTCGTAGGAGACGCTACGCACGCTGACAGCTGACAACTGCCGGCCGGCCTGCCCACGCGCTGTGAGTACCTTAACTTTCGCCTCGGAATTTAAAAACAACAATGCTTCTCACCTAAATGAAAGAGTGTATATTGGTGCATTAGTTTGGACCCACATGTTCGTTATTAATCTGATAAGCTTCTCTGTATTACAGAATCATTGTTCACAATTTGTATTGGGGGTTAGAAGGTTTCCTCCTTATTTACAAATTAACACAATTATACTTTTACTATTTCCAGTATCTGATCAGTGTTACAAGATTTTTATTTATCCTCTATATCCATTACTGGGTTTAATACCACGGCTGAACGTAAATTATCTTTTAAATGAAGTCAATTATCTTTCAAATATCAACTCATATAGTTTATTATACCTTCACAATAACAATTACTATCACTTATCTTTTGGTATCCAGTTTACAAACAGTATTCTATTTGAAACACAATGGTTACAGTACATTGTTGCAATTAAACTTTTACTCTGCCGTCGGGCTTAGCCTTTTCAATATTAAATTACAAATTTGCGTTCCTCCCACCAAGATTTTGGAACGTCTTTTTTCTTTCATGCTTCTCAAGCCATCTTTTTTTCAACACCCACTAGTAACCAGAGATCTTCTTTCCTCCAGGTCGACGCTCTCTGACCTTGAAACTTAAACTACCAAAGTTACTATATATATTAATAATTACATATTAACAAAAATATTCTTGTAGTAACAAATTTCACAATTCGTGAGGTTGTGTACTTCACACGGTACGCATGATGAACAGATGGCTCACGTTAACATTTATGAACATTTAAATTCTATTGTTACTTAAATACAATATGCATGCTTCTGTTCATTCCATGAGAGAACAGATTTGAGACCTGGAACAGTCTGTGAGGTTATTTAAAAAATGTTTAGTGCTAATAATAATTTGCTGAATGTTTTTAGATCAAATCGTCCACATACACATTCGATTGACACACACGACTTTATGTCAATCATTAATTTTTCTGCTTAGTTTCTAGAGAGCCGTACAAGCAAATAAATTCCATTTTCTTTCTTGTGATAAATAAACGACATTTTAAACCCTCTTTTTACTTCCGAAGTTAAGGGTGAGTAATTATTTTACGTAATTAGCTTACATCTCAATCTAAATTAGATTAAATTTTAAATATTAAACGTTAATGTGTTTTTAAGCTCCTGGTAGCGGTATAAAATTCTATTCCCGTGAGTAAAACCGTAACAAATTGCATATTTTATGGGTACTGGTTTAATTACTGGTATTAAAGCTACAGATATCAAGAAGCCAAGTGTCCAGATTGTTCTTTTACGAAAGATAGGAAAGTGTTTATGTATTGTGCCGATATTATAGATGTACCTTAGTCTTTAATTGGAATTAAAAATTCTTCTTTTTACTCTAGACTGAAGTTTTTGTAATATTGTTTATGTTTTCCTTTCAGACTATTTTTTTTATCTACGGGCATGCATTTAACTGGTGCTAATAGTTTTACTAACCATTTTACCAGTCGTTCGAACCAAACTCTTTTTTTTGTCAGTTTTTTTAATTGAACTTAAATTTGTCTTAGAGCAGGAGTTAATTTACCAGAGTTAAGCCACCGCTTCCTTCAGAGTATCATTCGAAACATCTTCTAGATCATTGTACTGACAGACTTCTTAGTGACTTGCATTCGTCATTACGAAAATTGTCACTACGAAATCTGTTTGTTCTACAGTAAAAACTGAGAACGGAAGATAAGTCACGGGATTGTGGAACAGTACATATAATTATTAACAAACCAGAAATTTTAGTAATTATTGATTGAGAATTATTGACCTAACATACCATATTTCCTGTATTAATTGCAAATAAAATTTTCAGACAATCTTATTAATTGCTACATTTCTAAACAGTTCAAGGAAAAAATCGTACATCATAGCTTCGTATAAGAGATTAATTTTTCTCTCCATTTTCCTGGAGCTATAAATTATAGTCTAACTCATTGTGTTATATAAATTATCGGTAAGAATTTAAAGTACAGAAAAATCATAAACTGTACAGTGTTACTAATTTACGAACGGTTTCATTTGCCAGAAATTTCCGAATTCACGTTTCGCTTGAACTTGCATAGTTGGACAGTGGAAATAATCATAGAATCGGCAATTTTGTGATGTGAATAATTCGTTGATTTCGCCTAAAAACATCGTGCAAATGGTGATATTAATAAAATATATGCACTTGAAAATAAATAATACTCGAGAAACTTAAATATGTGCAAATAGTTTTCTAGACAAATTAGAGCTCTTTCTCAGACTCCGCTGATGAAATACAACTTATGATGCAAAAAATAATATTTGTTTACAAAATTTTCACTCTTTAGAAGTTGCAGTTACCTGTTTTCGTACTGAATCATATTTCCTGATTTTATATATATATTAAAGCAATTTTGTATATTAAGTAGTTTCACCAAAAATACTCTGATCTGTTTTGTACTGTAGATTCAGTTAATCCAATCTTTGTCCGTTCATATACAAAACATTCCATCTTACCGCAGTTTTTTCTACGAGTGAAATCTCTTTGTTTCTTCATGTTTATTTGTGTTCTCATAGTTAAACTATTGAACGCTAAATAAGGAACAAGGAGAAATAAAGACTTGGAACTCTATTGATTTTTCGATTATGGAAGAATAAAATATAGCAGTAACTTTATGTTATGTTTTTGTTAAAACTTTTTTTTTCAACGACCTTGCTGGTTTAGCTTACTATTATGGGAGAATTATTGTGAATTTCACTTACAGCGATAAATAGTATTATTCGCAACTCTTATTTCCCATTTCTCAGTTTCTTGTGTTCCACAGATACTTCATGAATCTGGAGTTTGTGGTATTTTCCTGTGCATTGTTCAGACAGAGTCTATATGAAGAATAGATTCTGTGAACGAACTGTTACATTTGGGAAGACTTCAAAGATTACTAGAACGAGAGGGTTCGAATTTATAGAAAGTGTAACATTATCAAATATTTAATTAAATTATTTTTCAACATAATCTTCCTCCTTTTCAAAGCATCGGCACTATCTTGCTGATAGCTTATATATCCCTTAAGAAAATTATTCTTTCTGCTGTCCTTTTTTTGAGACGTTGAGAATGCTGTTAGTTCTCAACCACTTCTTTGAAAGCTTTACACCGTTTGTAGATTCTTATATTTGACAACGTTTCGCTACCAAAATGTCTTTTTTGTTCGTTAGCAAATTTCTGAGGGCTTCAGGTTTCCTGTTGTAAATTAAATAATAATGCGTTGTTCGAAATCTGGATACACTTATTGGCCAGTCAACTTGTCAAACCCTTAACACTACACACTGCTCGCTGAACGAATGAAACATGTTACCAAGCCCAGGGGGTAAGCGGTAACAGTAGAACCTGGCATTCGGGCAAATTCAGATTAGGCTATCCATGGTATCCCAAAAACACTCACGACGAATCCGGGGATAGTTTCTTAAACAGCCCATTACCAAATTCCTCTTCCGGTTCAAATGATTTCGACGTCGAAGAGTTGTGAAGCCCGGAAAAAAAAGAAACATGTTAGTACTTCTTCCTGCGCATTACGCAATGCTACAAACTGAGTGTTTCTTTTATCAAGAAATATATTCAAACTATAACATAAATTCCATAGAACGTACAATTACTTGTTTTCAGTTTGTAATTGTTCTTTTAACGTTATTTCATAAATAATTATAATCCGTAATGTTTATTTTGTTGGTTGCAATATGTGCCTATAGCGTTAGATATGACATCTTGTGTACGGTTACTAAACAATGCCTATAAAGTGTACAATTTTTGATGTTAAATTATTACCCATCAAATCACAGGAAAGCAAATTTAATCAGTACTATCTTTTTTTTGGTTGCTGTCATCAGTCTTTCGACTGGTTTGATGCAATCCTCCATCCTTTCATATCCTGTGCTAACCTCTTCATTTCTACATACCCCATACAACCCACGTCCTCAATTATCTGCTTCATATATTCTAATCTCTGTCTACCTCTACAGTTCTTATATTCGACTGTTCCCTCCACCAGCAAATTAACTAATGCAGCATGTCTCAAAATATGACTTACCAGCCTGTATCTTCTTTCTGTAAGCTTATTCCATAAACTTCTTTCCTCACCCATCATTCCAAAACTCGTTCATTTCTTACTTTGTCTGTCCACTTAATTTTCAGCATTCTTCTGTAGCACCACATTTCAAATGCTTCAATTTTCCTTCTATGAGCCTTAAAATTCTTGCAAAACGCGAAGTAAGAAAAAACGATGGGAAAATTATACTTGTTCGATGTTAGTTTAATCTTTTTATCGTTGATACATTTCATTCCTTTCCCTGCATGAATCACGAGCCGGTTGAGTTTTTGTGAAAAAGGACAAATTTACAGGCAGTAAAGGATGTGAATCTAGTAGTCTGCTGTACCGAGAATTTTCTGCTGTACCAAAAATTTTTAATTGGCATATCAGCCACTTAAGGTGGGGAATATTGCAGTTACGCCTCCTCATTCCCTTTCGAGAGTACATGTGGCCTGCTGAGCTGTTTGTCTTTGTTATAGGTATCTTCCTACATCATAAAACACCGTACTCCGCTTTAAGACTCAGAGACTCTGTAAAAGTTTGTACCAAACATTCTGATATTTCATTTTCTTTCTGAAGTAGCACTGTAATATTTCCATTGAAACTTGCTATAATGAGACTGATCCGATAGCAGTGGCGTAACTATAACACTGAGACCCGTCGCAAATTCATCGAATGGGTCCCTCCTTCAGTGCCAGATCTAGACGGATGGAGGGGATGCAAACCGGTTCATCCATTCTAATGGGCGACCTTTTCGTGTTTTTTTGTTTTTGTTTTTTTTTTTTTTTTTTTTGTTTTTTAAAAAAGAAAAGCTCCACTACTGCCTAGGGCAGCGGCAATGGGTGCGGTCTGTTTGAAGGGGTGGGCCACTCGAACTGGGAGCCCCCTCCGGCTGGGAACCCGTGGTATTTTGCCCGTCCTGCCACCCTATTGTTACGCCACTGTCCTCTAATTGGACTGATTTATGAAGCTGTGGCCATATAAGGTTCTCACAAATCTGTCGATTTGTGTAATATATCACCACTGAAATAATTATTTTTTCATGTTTATTTTTAGTTCGTTAGAAAAAGTATTGTCTTTTACTTCAGTAATAAATGGATAAAAATACTGTGATTACCTAGATTATCACATACTACCTATGGTCTGGAGTCACGAATACTCAGAACTAAAACAATGGTTGAGTTCTTTTGTTTGGGAAAGACGCTGGATAGAGGTTGATCCTTTAAATCAAGTTAATAACGACACTAAATACCACAGGATCAGGAGGTGATAGATCATGCACGGAGGTTAGTCTGTTAACGACCTACCTGCTGCAAAGACAGTCGTCCGTATTACCCAGTATTTAAATATTCACTTTGGGATTTTTCAGTTGCTGAGAATGTTACCAGCAGCAGACCTCGCTGTTCCCGTTAGAGAGTGCGTTAATTTTTACTGCGTATCCGGCAGCGGTAGAAAGTGTCCCTACGGGCAGTGAATGTGGATCATCTCGCTAGGCCACTGCTAGCACACTGACCAGAATGAGAGGGGCAATCTCATTAATAACCGCCAGGCGAGAAAGGAGAATAAACATTAGTCTTCAAATAACAATTATTATGACTCATACTTCTCATCAGTCCACTGATGGCTAGAAGGAGAGGTATCTGGGTCAGTGTTTCGCATTCCTATTTTGATAGTTGTATGTAGTTCCTAAGGGGGCGTCCATTAATTACGTGAGGTGAAATAGAGGGGGGGGGGGGCTTCCTGCGAAATCTCACGAAACCTCACGTGAGGTTTTGAAATTCTTGTAGAATGGTAGAGCTAAAAAAAAAAGTCTACAAATGAAGTGAAAGTCGAGTTTAGAGGGGTAAAAACAGACTTTAGAGGAGCTGGTATAACCGCCCTTTTGAGCATGAGACCTAAAAAAAAGGTTTAAAAATGTTGCTAGGTTCTTCATAGGGGGGGGGGGGTGTCCGACCAAATCTCACCAGAGGGAGGGGAGGTCCGACCAAATCTCTCGAGGTCTCACGTAATTAACGGACGCCCCCTAAGGCAGAATAAATGTTTCCCATTTATCTAGTCGTCAGACCAAACGCTAATGATAAATGCCACAATACGGCAAATCATCTGTGAGGATCACAATATCAAACAAAGATAGCGATGCAGTTGAGTTTTTGGTGTGTTTTGCGGGGAGATATCCGCCCCATTGGATTTGGTAGTTACGAAACATTATGGTTTCCGGGGCATGATACAGGGTTTGAAGTCCTGTTGGTAGTAGAAATGATCATCATCAAGAATTGGCCGGCATGATAGGAGATGTGGTGGTACAAAATTTCTAACCACCACATTGTGCACCAACTCCTGGATTTTCCCAAATCACTCCAGGCAAATGCCGGGATGCTTCCTTAAAAAGGCCATGGCCGAATTCCTTCCCATTCCTTGCCCCCATCCTTTCCCGTCTCTAAAGACCTCGCAGTTGAGAGACGTAAAGCAGTTAAAAAAATAATCCTGGATTAAATGCCTCTCCGCAGTGCTTGTTAAGTGAGATACTGTTGAGGGTTACTCGTCCGTCGAATGGAGACGTTAAGTTTGGCGGCCCGGGGAAGACAACGGGAAACCACCCCAATTCATTTTCCAGTGAAGCATGCGCCCATATTCCGGGAATGGCACACTCTTTGGCTTTTATATTGGCAGGTAACACCTTGGTCTAACCACAACACTCATTTCCTCATTTGCGAAGGTCAATATTAGGAATACGGAGCTCTACCTCCGTAAATTATAGTGGCGACGTTCGTAAATTCTAGTCGCGCAGTTCATTGGGCCTGATCGCGACTTCATCCATGCTACCTTAGTGAGAAATATTTCTTTCTGGTTAAACTATTCTGCTAGTATCAAACAGACTGCTAATTCGCAACATAAACTACTAGATAAGATTTCATTAATAGCTGTTATACGTTAACCCATCTGTTAGCATATTGACTGACTTTCAATTGTTTTTTATATCAAAAAGGATATCTATCACTTAGTCATTGCATTTTGTTGAAACTAAACATTTAAGCCAGTATGAGTCTTAATTTTTTAAATCTAAATTACATTTAATAAAACTTAGGTTTCCACGATTAATTACAAAATGGTAACACAACCTGGAAATCAAACTAACCATGGCTGATACAAAACTAGGGTTTAATGCTGCAGGACACCGTAGCTTTGCACCAAACATATCAGTGAGTATCGATTTGCCACTGATTTCAGTCATGGCTTGATTGAAGGAACGCATTTTCTACTTATTGCTAGCACAGTCAATGCATTATAGGGGCAAATTTTTATCCTTCTCTTTCCATAGTACTCATATCTTTACTTTCGTTCAGAGTGTTTCTATAAATAGTAACAGGAGGATATTGAATCAACTAACAAACGAACTTTGTTTTCTACGATTTTCGCCTCTTGGGAACCAGTTAGTAACTATCATTGCCGAGTTTATTACATCCATCCTAGTTACTTAGCATTAAATTCCCCATTTTAACACATCATACTAAAATTTTCCACCCAATTTCTGCGAAACTAGTACGGTTTCCCAAACAAGTTCTTATCATGAACAAATCATCCCAAATTTAATAATATTTTCTGCCATTTTTACGCATAAAATCATTTTTGGCTAGGGAAAACACTACTTCAACGGTTAATAAATTCGGTGATGAAAGCGAATTTGACAAGCGATCCTTCTGAGTTTGTTTATACCCAATACAGTGATTAGCATCTTTCTTGATAACCGAGGACAGTACCCCTACGTGTAGAGGACCAGAGTAACAGCTGTGTTGGCCGTGACCTAGAGCTGGCTGGCGGAAGTGGCGCTGCTACATTCCGGCACCTTATACCATACACAGTGTGTCTGACTCGCTTCCTGTCTCATTGGCTCCTAATGGGGCCTCCACTTCCATCTGCTACGCAATCACTACGAGCGCGGGCTCAAAGTTTTTCGGCCTAGCAATCAAATAAAGGATTTATAATCTCAGATATGTTCCTCTTTTTTCAAGATAAGTAGTTTTCCAGAATGTTCGCTGAATACCTATCTACCGGTGCAGTCACCATTACAAGGAAACGCTGAACTTTGTTCATTGGTATGAGATCTGCGGAGAGACATAGTTATAAATATTTTATTTTGCCATAGACAAACACTTTTGAGGACGACTTTTTTTAACTTGTGGCTTGACGCCTCATCGACGTCGAAGTCTTTAGAGGCGGGATGGGACTGGAACATTGAACGGGAAAGAATTCCGCCATGACCTTTTGAAGGAAGCATCCTGGCATTCGCTTCGAGTGATCTGGGGAAACCATGGAAAACCCAAATCGAACAAGAGGACAAATGTAGCTACGTAGTTTAGGGACGCTCCACAAGAACTGTCAACGGTCCTGAGGTGGCCACGGCAGCGGAATGGTTAGCATAGTATTTGTCACGTTCTGCGGTCTTGGATGATTTTATTCCTGTTCTATGTTTCCAAGTACGTTGAACTAAGTTTCAAGATTACCTTGAATGAGTAATTTACGTAGTTTTTTTTTTTTTTTTTAAAATGGTAAAAGTGGGTTGATCAATCGAGTAATTTATTCTGCGAAACACGTTTTGCTTTAAGGATTATTGATTTAAGAAGCTAAAACAAGTACAAAAACCTTTTTTATTTCTGAAATATAAACTTAAGTTCATAGACAGTGATTTGTGCCAACTACGCTTTCGACTGTTATGAGAATCTCGTAGACAAGATTTTCGCATAAGAAACGGCGTGACGCAGAAGGTACACGTAAGCTGTATTCTTCGGAAATGAAAGCTCCAATTTTTTTGTATCAGTCTTTAAATCTATACAGACTAAGTTGCGAAGAAAAATTTCTCAACAAGCTGTTTCCATTAATCTCGATTTGTTTTGCTGCTGTTGAGGCAGCCAGAGATGATGATTATACGGGTTGTTGCAGGGCGACGGAGCAGGGTCGCAGTTATCTCAACACGAGTCTTTCACTTCATAACGGGCGGGCAACTGTTTGTTTCTCTTCACAGCTGGCTGCCGGGCCGACGAACGTCTCGCTACAACATCACAGAAGTCAAAGGCCGTAGCGGCACCAAGAATGCCGTTAGGTCCCGTAACGAACATTTTGTTGCCCTGTGGAGATTCGAGCCTCCACATGTTAATGAATTTCGTAAGCGGAAGCGATCCAACAACAAACCAGTCCGAGATTTGGTGGTTAGTCTACATTTCAGTGGTCTTTAATCCACTTCCACATGTGCTATTTTCAAGGTTACCAACTTACAGGCTATAGAGGGGAGAATTTTTGATAACATTTTATAATTCGATGTGCCGGTTAGGGCTGCAGGATAGAAGTCGGCGTGACTATTTTTTGTTTCCTCTTCGGGCTTTATGCCTTGTCGACATTGAGGCTATTATATGCTGGAAAGGGTTTGGAACAAGGAATGGTAGGGAATTTAGCCATGGCCTTTTGAATGCGCCATCCCGGCATCCACCTGGAGTGATTTAGGGAAACCAAGAAAAACCAAATCTGGATTGCTGGTCTGGGTTGGTCAGTTACAGCCGCTTAGTGGTTACGCAACATCCTGCCCGCGGTTATCGTCTCGGCGATAACGCATGTCTGGTATTTCTCTGAGGTTAGTGTTGGAAATTGCTGACTGCGAAGTCGCCATAATCCACGAAAATAGCTCATTGCTGCTGATTAAATATTTTAGCGTATTGTCAAGATGAACAGACTAGTGTTTTGACAAGACGTGAGAGAGGGTTCAGACAAATTTTGAAACCGTAACCATTTGCTAGATTCCTCCTGAACACTTCTAACTAAGCGCTTGTTTGCTTTACTTCAGAATCCTTGATAAGCAGGTGACAAGTAAAAGTTTCCATCGTGTTAAGTCTGTGAACATCAGATATACTCTCGATTCAACTCTACTTTATTGGTGATTCTTAAAATTCTGCAAGATTGAAACGTGAAAGTATTGTCTGAACATAGACAGCAAATTGCAGCGACAAACTGAAATTGCATTTGCAGTGGATAACAGTAAAGGATGAAGTAGACAGTTCTTCCAAAGTACACAGAAAACTGTAGCGTGTCATAAAGTTGAATGAAGAGGGGACGAGCTTTATTCAACAGAACTGAATTATAATACAATTAATTAACTAATTATTCATGCTTATTGTTAACTGTTATTATATACATGTTGTATCGATTGTTAATATCATTTGACCCTAAAGCAAATCATGAGTAGTTCCTTACAGACTGACATATTTCGAGCAACCTGCTGCAACTTCATTTTAAACAAATCTTGAAATGTTATTGTGAAATTATTTTGGCCTTGATTAGAAAATTGGTAGTATAATTGAATGTTTCAATAAGTTTATTTTCTCATGTTTCAGAAATTTCGCAAGAGGAGCTGAATAATTTCTGCCAGTGACATAGCAGACAAAATGCGTATCGCCTTCATCTTAGAGCTATTGCTCATATTTCTGCTACTCGCCTTTGCTGCTTCCAGATCAGTAGGTAAGTAGCCGAAAAATTATTTCACAAAACTTAAACCTGGCAGGTTCACTCTACAACTGTCATTTATATTTTTTAAACGATTAAAGATTTGCCGCTTTACCACCTGTTACCTTGCTTGTCGTGAAAGAGAGTATAGTGATAAAACTGTTTGGAAGTGATTGATTTAGTTCTCTGTATATCATTGTTAATCCTAGAGTGATCCGGCAGTTAATCCTGTGGTCTTGTGACCTGGCGACAGAGTTTCTATTTGAGGCGCTTTCCGCCTCTGTAGTGGCTGGCCCTAAACTTTATCGTGGAATCCAAACCCTGTAACGTCCTGGCGTATGATCAAATGGAACTATTAAAAATTCCTGTCTCCTCCGGAATTTGAACCGTAGACCCTGAATTCTGAGAGAAGGTGTTTTTTAAACACTAAACTCAGACATTATCATAACACCCGCTTTGGAAACGCATGGTCCTCGATTCAATTTCCGATCATGGCTTAGTTGGAATTTTTACGAACAGCTATCATAAACTTAACTTCTAACAAAGTTACTTTGACTATATGAACCACGCTATTGTTACTATTATCATTAATCTTAAAACACGTGTTGACCGACTTTGTAGTCGCCGGGAAGGGAAGGGCCGTGGTGGGAGGTACCTGAAGAACTAACCCTCCTACGTCTCTCCCTGCATACTCCACCACCTAACAAAACTATCTACCACTAAGAGGGCAACGTCTAGAGGGGAAAGAGGCCTAGTCCTAGGGAACCTCTCCCGTTGGCACTCTTGTTTGCAAGACTTTCCTCGTTCAAACTTATGTCGTACGATTAGCTTGTCCATCTACCAATACAATCAAACGAATTTCTGAAGGAAATGTCCATACTTTCTACTGTTTTTAGAGCCACGACGGCGCGGAGACCAGCGTAAGTCTCCACAGAGGCAGCAGCAGCAGGCGGGGGCGGCAGTGGAGGCGGCGGCGGCCCCCGGGGACGGCGGGCCTGGTCCGGGTCGCTACTGTACCTGCGCCAGCCTGTCGTGCAGCTGCTGTCGAGAGTTCGCCTTGCCCCTGCTCAGAGGACCAGGTAACAACTCTGTCTTTATACTTTGTATTCGTTAGAAACTCTCATCCTTCGATATAGTTACACTCTATCATTCCGGCGTCGTTGATTTGCTCAAATTGTAAATTGAATAGCAAATAATAGACTTTCACAGCATAAGTAGTGTGTATAGATGTTTGGGTAATTTTAAGTCTTTTGTAGTAATGTAATTTTTTTTAGTTGGTTCTACCATATTGTTGGTCGAGAAAGAAGGAAGGTATTAAGATGGCGCAGAGAGACCACGGGGGAATGTATTAACTGGACAGTGACCACTATGTATAGTGTTGTATGAGTATTTAAAGTATTCAATAAATTGTGCAGATAAATGAAAATATTTGTGGAATTCATTTAACATTAACGTCCGTTGCGCAGGAGTGTGCAATTTAAGAGCAGTTTATCAAGCAATAATAATAAACTAGGTGATAGCACTACCGCAAAAAACAACACTTAGGCCATGTTTTAAACTTGGCGGGCTATCTACCTTCGACTAATTAATAGTAAGAAGGACCTAGCAACGTATAATATATGTTGTTTTTAAAACGTGTTTTTTGCTGACGAGCCACTTATATCCCTTGATACCCAACCGAAATCAATGAATGAGGATCACTTTGAAGATTAATGTCTCCACTTTGGTAACATCATAAATTAAGAAAGAAATTTTCGGAATTCAGACCTTAGAATGCGAAATTAACGATTAAGGTCACGCGTATTACAGAGTAAAGCCGCTAGGCTTCACTGGCGCCAATAAGATTTGAGTACGCACCATATAGCACAGAGATACTGTGTTTGTTTTCTACAGTAAGGAAGCATTTGTTTTTCTACACAATTCCTATTAAACATTTTAATGGTGAAATTTTTGCACGGGCTACGATCGCATTATAGCTAGATGGCAGCACCGCATCACAGAGATATATACATCACAGAGATATCAATATACATCACAGATATCGATATATATCAGAGAAATATCGATATATATCACAGAGATATCGATATATATCACAGAGATATCGATATACATCACAGAGATATCGATATACATCACAGAGATATCGACATACTTTGTGTGTTTTGTGCAGCTCAACTGCGTTCCAGAGAGGTCTGTGACAGTTCCTCTTCCGAAAGGAATAGCTTCAGGCGTTGGACAAAATAGAAGGCTGCAGGATCGGATACATTGCGTGAAATCAGAAAGATATTGCCACAAATGAGTCGGTTCTTCTTTCATCATACTACAAACAGCCAACCCCGCTATTCGTCGTGTTTCAAACCCGAAATTTTCGCACTGGTCATCTAGTATTGTTACTAATATATGTATTGGAAATGGATGGATGAATCAAGGAAACTCTTCATTAGGCGTAATATAGCCTCGACAACGGAATAACCGAGAGACGGTTTAACATGAATGCTGGATTTATATTTATTACAAAATATGGGATTAGCACAAAGCAGATGCTCTCGTCTATATCTCAAGATCCACTATGTATGCTATCCGGCCAGTGGTGCTAGCAGCCGAAACATTACTGCTGTGGCAACCGTCCACCTCTTGTTCGACCACCCAAGGTACCCTGTTTGGACATACGGTGGCGTTGTTGCTAGCGCCGCTCCATTTGACTACGAAATACATATATAGCACAAAAATTAAGTAATGATAAAAAAAAGAGATTCCCATACAGGCACTTAATTTTCGTGGATAAAGGGATTTTACTTATCCGACGTGTGATTATTTATATTCGTAATTTCGGATTAGTTGATAAGCTATGATTGCATTGTGTTCTCTTGTCTGTCGGAGCTTAGCACATCTTCGTACATTAGAACCGCAACAAAATAAGTGTTAGTATTTCACTAGCAAGTCTCTAACAAAAAGTAGGCCTAATTGCCCCTGCAATTATTCAATTTTTAAACACATTAATTTTCAGTCTTATTTAATTACTTGAATATTGCTAAAGGCTTACAGCCTTAAAGATTCTATGCTGTGATGTAACATTCTTACCAGGATTTCAGATCAGGTTTCATAAATCTTAACGAATTTTTTTTTCCAGGATGTGCACGTATTCAGTATCTGCAAGGAGATTCCATGCTGGTCTCCATGAGCTTCGCTGACAGAGTGCTCGCCAACACCACCATTTCAGGTACATGTTCAGTCCACTATGTATTTTTCTTTAATTTCCCGAAGATTTATTCCTTTGTCCTTCCATTTCTCCAGGAAAAATTCTGTGCATTCAGAAGATACCGCAAATTATTTAGGTGAAACATAATAAACTATGTTAAATCTATCTAAGCTTATCTTCTTTGAATAACGAATGTTTAGTATGACGCAGATCTCGGTACTTATGCTATTCTTGAATTGAACCGCATATAATTTAGTAATCTTCCTTGCAGTCGTCACCTTTAACAGCCTGCGTTTCTTTCGTCTACTACGACTCGAAGCCTAGTTGAGTTGAGCACTTGTTTATGATACGGTCTACCCATTCTACATTCACCATTCTTCTCTCAGATCAAATTTTAGATTGTGGAGTCACATTCTTTGAGTAATTCTAACGATTAAGGCCTCTTTCTCGCATTCTAGATTCAGACCTCCAGAAATGACTATCTAAAATTAAGAAGTTTATTTTATGAATACAAAATTTTCATTATGACGCCAGCTTTCCGTGCCAGTTGTTTTTTGTCTCATTGCCTGAACCATCACAGGCAAAAATCATTTACTTGTCCATGTTGATAAACGTAATTTATGCTTATAAGTAACAATATTTAACCTTTCTTATGCTTTAGAAATACTTTTTTCTTGCATTGTTAAATTCATTAGTATTGCTTTAGATTTTTTGGTTCAGATAAAAAAGCGTTGCCTATATCAATTTCCAATCATCAGTTTCATAACTTTTGGCGTTAACCAAATTCAGAAATCATTTCAATCTTTTATTTGTTCATATTTATTTTTTTTACTGCATGTTAACTGAATACCATGGTTGTTAAGCTTCAGCCATTGTCTTTTTTTAAATGCTATCAAATGTTAATAACACAAACACATTTCTGTACAAATTGTGAGTAACCCTTGGCTCCACACATATCTCTCATGTGTTTTTAATACCTTGAAAATTTTTTCTCTATAGACTGAAAGATTTTTCTAAATTTACTATTGCATTAAAAGATACTTTACTTTTTCCCATTCTGAATAACGTTAACTATTTCAACCATGTTTATAAACTTTTCTTGTCCTCCACCAACACTTTTTCTTATTGGGTTCCTACATCGAGGTTGACTTCATATTTATTCCGCTTAGGAACTTTCAACCACGAGAAATTCGTTATCTCAGCATGTTATTTTTTAAAAGAGGCACTTATCACATCTCACTGTGAAGATGAATATTTTTTCCACACTTGACTCTCTAAATTAGTCCGAATAAGTATCGCCAGTGTCACGTTATTCACCCGTAGTGTTTAAGTGTTCAATCGACTTTTATCCACAATATCGTCACATCATTCTCCCCTTCATGAGCTTCCTCTTGCGTTACAAGTATGTGATTATAAACTATACACATTTTAAGTAATATAGCATAAATATGAAATATGTGCTAGTAGAGTCTCTGCTAGTACATTTACTATAGTTGTGAGTTTACTGATGGAAATTTCTATATGTTTGCAGTAGATAGTGTAGAAGACATAATTAATATCTGATGCTCTTAATAATGATTCAGGTACATATTTACCTTGTAAATTATCTTAATATACCACATCCAGCAGAGATAGAAATTTTTTTGATGAAGGGAATAATATAACTTCACGTTGCAGCGGTCGCCAGTTGAAGTGCAACATTGTGTTTTGCGTTGTTGATCATTATAACTCCCTTGTAAAGGTCCAAATATTATTATGGGTGTGAGAATAAATGTTGTAAGATTGATTCCTGAACATTCGAGAGACCTGCTCCACCTAAGCGCACAGCCGAAGCACCTTCAGGCGCTGAGATGCATATTCCATACACATGTCATGGATCATTGCCCTGGCTAGCGTCAGTAACTCGAGACTACTTAAAGGGAGATGCCATCTTGCCTCGCTCTCTGCAGCTCAGTTGAGGAATAGACTAACACGATGTAGCAAGGTAATAGTTGCGAGTTTGTCTGCTGCCACATGGCAGTTAGACATAGTCTGTTCTAGTCTTCTTGTAGTATTAGTATTTCATTCTGTTCTATAGCTTGTATGTCTGTAAGTTCCAGTATCTTCATGCATTCCTAAATTCATAGTTTAACTTATAACTTGAGTCTCTTGCATCACTGTTTTATAATATTGCGTTGGGTTTTAATTGGTTATTAACAGTCTTAACAGTTATCATTGTTTCCGAGTTATGCCATAGTTAAATCAGTATCTCAAGTCTGAAGAAGACTTAGTTCCATTATTTTCGATACCATATTGGTAAATCTTGGGGATACTTAGTTGGAAATGTGGACTCATGTATTATGTTTCGGTATCTAAAGAATAAATACTCTAATTCAATCCATTCTGTTGGTGTTACCTAATCATTTTTCAGTCGTTAGAGTAAGTTACCCAGTTGTTTCAGGTATAATGTATATGATGCGATTAATATGTCCATAATTTTATCTTATTTGTTAAGAGTAATGTTAATTACTAATTAACGCAGTTGGCGAATCTGTTTCACTAAACTCGCCTGGTGTCAGAATGACAATTCAATATAATTCTATATTAATCTGCCCATTCGATAGTTGTTCAATCTAATAATATCATAAAACGCTCACAAAGTGAAAGACCACTGTAACCACGGCCAATCCTTTACACTCTGTTGAAGACGTATCCGATAATCGTTCAGACATTAATATAAACAACCGTGTTATCTGTATTTGTAAAATATCTCAAATACCATTTAAGAAAAGTAAATGTTTGTGTTCAGGGAAGCGCCCTCGGCCGGTGTGCATGGCGCTGCCCGGTGGAGTGTCGCGCTTCTGCGGGCGCGTGTACGGCGTGAGTCGAGACGGGGACCAGCAGTTCCGAGCCTGCCTGGGGCTCGAGCTGCGCACGCTGGAGGACCTGGAGGCCGCCGTGCGAGTCTCCTGCTTCAGGTTCGCGCAGCAGGGCCTCTCCCTGGAGCCAGCGCCGCCGCTGCCGCCACTCCAGCAGAGCGCCGACGACGACGATGACGATGATGATGACGATGACTACTCGCTTGACGATGACGATGATGACGACGACGATGACGATGACTTCGGTCTGGACGACGACGATGATGACGATGACGACGACGATGACGCTTCGGAGAATGACGTCTCCCCAGACTACACGAGCTTCAGCGTGTTCGGTGACGACCTGCTAGGCCTGTTCGGCAGCGGCAGTACAGCTAACAAGAAGCCGACACAGAGTGCCACAGCCACTAACAAGAAGCCGGCGAGGCCAGCCAAAACGACGTCGCGCCCAGTACGGCAGAGCGCCTCCTCGACCACTGCTGCGCCGCCAAAGCCAGTTAAAGCCACCCGTCCCAGGCCGACCTCAACTTCGACGAAGCCCAAACCGGTCACACGTCGCAATTCCACCGTGACTACAACCCGGCCCAAGACAACTACTTCTTCGACAACTAGCCCGGCACCGCAGAAAGTCGTAACCTGGTCCAGCGTTTCGGGGGTGAGCACCGAGAAAGGATCAACTCCGGCAGAAGAGGCGATGACAGCGACAATGACGAGCATTAGCGTGGTTGAAGTGGTGACCAGCGCGCCAGTCCAAAAGCCTGCCGTATCCGACAAGTTTGCTCCGGCCACCAAACCCATGGAAGGGTCTGTAACAATGGCAGTGACGGAAGAAAGCTCCAAGGAGACGGAAGAAGATGATGGAGGAGAAGAGTCAGAGGAAGAAGCAGACGAAGAATACGCGGAGGAGGAGGATGAGGGGGAAGAAGACAGTGAGGAAGGTGTCGAGGAAAGCAGCAGTGAAGAGACGGAAGAGGGCTCAGATGAAGAAGAAGACGAGGAGACGACTACAGCTGGTTACGTGAGACCCGCAGAGCCACTCGGCGAAGCAGACGGGAGCAAAGTGGTGAGCAGCACGCAGCTACCTCCAGACGCGCTCACCACGGAGGCAGAAACTTGGAACACGACTGATGACCCCTCAATGGATCTCATGATGATTGACAGAAGGGTCGAAACCAATAACACGAATGTACAGGAACCAACCGCCAGCAGCAACAGCGTACCAGATGGTGAGGAGGATGAAGTTGAGGAGGACGAAGCCGAGGAGGAGAACGATGGGGAAGAGGAGTCGGAAGAGAGTGACGACGACGACGACGAAGACCTTGATGACGAGGATGACGACTACGGACTCAGGATCGACGACAAGGATAGCGACGAGGAGGAAGAGGAGGATGAAGAGGAGGATGAAGAAGAGGATGACGATGATTTGATTAGGAGACGAGGCAAAGTGCTCTTGTCCGCGCTTCGAAGTGGACGCACGCACCGCAGGATGAGGCTCCGACGGTAGTCATATTAGACATACCTCAGCCACGGGTGCAACAACTGTGTTACCTTCAAAGTGTTTCGGTGAAAGGTACAAGCAGAGGCACAACTAAGAACTGTATTCACTTTATTCTCAGGTTCATCAGATACACCAATATCATTGGGACGTTTTCCCAACTCCGTAGTAAAAGATGATTAATGCTAATAATACAAATATCCATAAAATGAATTAGTTATATTCCCAGATTAGTAAGATATTACGAACATCTTCGGGATTCTTCCAGCTTCCCAAATTAAGGAATTTCCATTAAATCAGACAATTTTAAACAAACTGGTCTTTTCCCAAAATATTATATTTTGATAAGACTATACGGTACGGTAATACTCTTAAAATATGGAAAGGTCCCCGAAATACATTAATTTCTCTGCAATAATGCTACACTGTGATAATATGCAACTATTTGGATTCACATTCAGCGATTTACGACATTTATGGTATAGTGTAAAACGAGAAAATTAATTTTCAAACTGAACAATAAAACTGCATGTATAAAGCTTATTCAAGGCTAAGTAGGAGAAGAGGTTATTGAACTGTTTCCAGTATCAGTATTCTTTTGGTTGGGTGAATGGTAGTGAGAGTAGTTCATCTGTCAACTTCGAAAATTCCGGTGTAGGTTGAAAACGTTTAAATTTCTGTGTGTAATCTTGCCATTAAAGGACTCAAGTGACAAAAAGGCAATCATTTTTGCCAGAGAATGCAGCAGTGAGAAGAATTAGGGACTGTTCTTATATTAATTCCTTAATTACACACCACGAAGTCATTAGCAATATTTAGTGTTTAGCCCATTAATTTCATGTATACACAAAAATAAGTTTACTGCCTATTTAATTCCATTCATGTATCTATTTTGGAAGCATTACATCTTATTGTTCATTATTACGGTTTACTGGACCGTTTCAGCTTTGGGAATGTGTAATAGCTTACTGACGCCATTCTTACACACAGTATTCTTGTATCATTACGAATTCTTTAGCTACTAACCCAGAATATTTCACTGTTTTCGACAGTAGATGCTCCACCCTGCGGCAATAAATACGATGAATATTCTTACGAACATCTTACAAAATATATTGACTGAGTGACTAATTCTTGATTCTTTCCTCTGGAGCTGGGATTATGCAAGAATTATTTCTATTTCTTCCTTACTGAGGAAAAGTTCTTGTATCAGCAGTTGCCAGCTTCCAGGGTTTCATTTTCTGCAGCGTATTTCCAAGTGCTTCTCAGTAGCCTTTGCCTTAAACCTTTGAGTTATAAACCATTTATTTAAAGCGTGGTTTTTATTGTTTTAACATTTATTATTTTGCTACTCGAATGTCTATTTTTGTGATAGGTTTTGACAAAATGTCAGTGGAGTATTGTAAAATCTAAATATTAGGGTTCAATAAGCATGTCAGAAATCAATAAACTGACATCTCATCTGCTTAGCTCAGAACAAAAATACAGGAAACAAATTCAGAACGTTCCAATTAAATTTTCACTCTCGTAGCAAGTCAATTATTAAGTTTTTTTTCAGCTACACAAGATGCGAATAGAATGTATGTTTATTGTTTAAGATGTAGCAGCGTACAGTTGCCACATTTGCTTTAAACGAAGCTTCTGCGACAATGGCAAAGTTTTCGTGCAGAGTGTTTAAAGCGCCACCGAACACTTATCTGCCACTGTCGCACACTTCTTGGATGGTTTATTATTTATTTATTTATTTCTAATTTATTTATTGTATTATTTATTGCATATTTATTGAAAAATATCAAGCATAATGCTAGACTGAGCAACATATCAAATCATTAAACAAATTTTATCTTTTGTAAACCATTTATTTAAAGCGTGTATTTTTATTGTTTTAAATAAATGTAATATTTGCAAGAAGATTCCTTTTTTATTCTAATTTGATACCTCATACTGTCAATGAAATACTCTTGAGCTGAAAGATTTGCCTTTCTACTTTTTTACCACAGTAAACTTCACAATTACTTCGTAGCTGCAGTGGTTCATGATACATAGTTTGAGTTATCTAAATCTTCCAGTGTGATTGAAGTGTGCTGCCAAAAACGCAAATTTCTGAAATCTAACCGATTAATGTTTCTTCCTCTTGTACTTTTAGAATCATTATGAATACTATGTTTTCATTAAGAATCACCATCGTCACAAATACAATCAAAAGGTAACAAAGTCACAGCAAAACGTTCGACTTGAAGAAAAATTGAATTTATTCACTAATCTTATTTCTGTAACCTCAAGCATTAAGAAGCGAAGAAAATCAGGACATTAAAAATACTTAGCTAATCTCACAGTAAAATCATCTTACATTTAATTTGATTGATACTTCTTACTTCGTTTCTTGAATACGTCTCAATCTAACACGAGGTGGTTTCCATCAGGATAAAAATTCCCACTTTACCATTACGGTTATGTGGTTGTAAGGGATCTACCAAAGGCAATTAAAAATAGTACTCTTTCTTAAAAAATGTATCATTAGATATCGAAGGATTGTTGCGATAACTTGATGTAAATAGTTCTTTTCAATGGTTAGAATTTGTTCATTCAAATTGTACATTAATGGATTTACCTACTTGTCAAGAAGTGTATCACCAAGATAGTAATTCAGTAACCAAGCACATCAATTATTCTTCGATTAAGGAAAACTCGTTTAACATGCGTTACGTCTATATAAGACAGGTAGAATGTAGTTTGCTTATAAGACGTCTGATGGCGCAACTACGCAGCAGAAACATAGACGTAGGGTCTTTTGTGAATAACAGGAGAGGAAATAATAGTAGAATTAGGAGTAGCACCTGGAAGGAATGAGATGACTAGGACCATATACCAGTACTTGATTTCAGGTTAAGGGAGTAGGAAAATTTTTCTTTGTAGGTGACGTGGTCAGATACTTATTGAAATACCAAGGAAAGTGTTGCTTTACCTACACTTATGAAAGAGTTTAAAATTCTATAAGGGCAGAAGTAGGTGTGTATTAAAATGCACTGAAATAATTTAATTTGAAACAATTACAAAGAAGTTGCCACCAGAGGATGTGCTTCTTCGCAATTGAATTAAATTGACTGATTTATTGAAGACCAGCTAGATTAAACTAAGAAAGATTAATGACCCACCATAAAGTAATAAAATGAGAACTGATAGTAAATGAAAGAAACAGTCTACGTCACGGTCGATCTGTGTATATTTTGTGTGTGTTAGTATTTATATTGGCAATCAGATGTTGATAGATCAACTTTGTTTCCTCTGTATGATGGATGAAACAAAAAGAAAATAGTTAAAGGATTATTTTGTTATTATATTGTTTACCAGGTATATTAATAATCATTAAAATACGAGTACTTAAAAACTTTCACCTTAGTAAGTGTACATACAGAAAACATCATAGCGCACTACATCCGTGTAGGTTATCTGTAGAATGAGTATATAAGTTAGTCGTCACTCGTCAGGAATCATGTTACATAGAAACTGGCCTGTTGCAGAGCATACCTATATAAAAAAAAAATCATTGAATGTCAACCTCATATAATTTTCGTCTTCAAAACAGAATTAAAAAACTAAATAAAGAACACTTCTTGTATTGCATTTTCTTGCTAATGCAGCAATTATAAATGATTTAAATGAATTTCTTAATCATTATGCTTCAAGAAATAGGAAGGGATTTAGTTTTGGCTTCAGTTTTATTGTAATGATGTAAACCAGAAATTCTCAGCCTGTTGTCTGTGAAGAAAGGACGTGTAGTACCGCAGGCAGAATATTAAAAATTTAATCCTATTTCAAATAAAGATACGTTACAAAAAATAAATTAGTAAAACTTGCTTCACAAAAAATTGATACAATACTCATATTGTATGGCTATAACAAAGTATAAGCTATAAGCCAAATCTTTTAAAAGTAATCAATATTTCAATGACCACAAAGAAATCTGGTATTTTCAGGACATGAGGACCTTAAAGCATTGTTAGTATAACTGTATGTTCACTAAATCCGTATGCAGTCAGCATTCCTCTATGGATTAAGTTATTCCCCGTTTTATGAGGTCGTGTAAGTGTAAGCCGTAAGGGATCGCGGTACATGCCTGTTATTGGTAGAGCAGTGAAGTTAGCAGGATAAAGTGTCAGGTAATGTTCGTTTTATTTTAATTAGTGTATTTAGGTCAGTGGTGTAATATATATGCCATCATAAAGTAACATTATTATTAACTTTATTCATAAATCTATATATATATATATAAATGTATGATTGTTCTTCATACAAATCCACACTTTTCATCCGATCTCGATGAAACTTTGAACACTTATCGTTTGAAACAAGGAGAAAAATACTGTCTACAATAGGCTGAAAAATTATCTGTATAAATAATACATGTTGTCTTATAATTTCGAAAAATTATTCAACGGCGATAGAAAGACGCGTTGAATGTCTAGGTGTCTGTATTGCCTTCCGATACAGCGGTCGGGTAGCTCAGTGGTTAAAGCGCTTGCTTACTGGTGTTTGGATCGTGGTCTCTGGTTCATATCTCCGTGGAGACAAAGATTTTTAAAAATTGTTTTTGATCGTAAGTGTCACGCCTGGACCGTCGATTATTCGGATTGAATGTTAACCTATACATGTCACAAATGCAGAGGTGCAATGCGAGGCATATCGTAGGTAGTCTTGCAATGCTGTAGGGTTACACTTTTTTACGTTATGTTGATCCCTCAAGGGTGATTTGCAGTCAGTGTGTGTGTGATCTGCAGTAATAATACTACAATTGCGGAAGTAAGTCTCTGTCTTTTTGTTACGCTTTGACGACAAAATGCCTCTACCGATATTAACGGAATTTGACAAGAAAATCTGTAGGGAGGGCACAGGACATTTTTTTTTTTTTCCGGTATGATAAACTGTTGTTGTCACGGAATTTTGAGAATTTACTGAATGGTGACAGAGAGACGGATGTGTGTGTTAGTCTGTAAGGTTACGTCGGTTTCTCAAGGTGTGCTTCTTGCGCATTATGTTAATATATAATTTGTTAATAAATTTCGTTTAGAGAAAAAAACGTATTATTTAGTGTAGATGTAGATATTCTCTGTCCTATTACTTTGTGTCTGCTTAAATGTTTCTGGCACCAGTTTATTTTGCCTTCTTGCTGAAGAAAGAAGAAAAGACCAATCTGAAATAAACCTGCCCTTAGTTAACACCCCCCCCCCAAATCCCCTCACCTTCGTTTGTTTTTCTGTTTTTAAATATTTGGAAATTGATTCTCTTCAAGAGACAGGTTCGACGGTAGAATGATATAGTGATGGCTTTCCTGTCATATTATGCCGACTCGGTGTTGTTTGGGACCAATCCTTCGTTACCAACAACTTTCTATATTCAATTTTGACAAAGAAATTCTTAATCCACGCTTACGAAGTCGCGGGTATCAACTAGTATTAAATATAAATATATACAATACCAAATTCAATTTTAGTAGTTTGCTTCAATTTCATTGTTGTGTTTCCTTAGGAATTCTAAACCTTTTCTTAGATTTATCCATTTATAGTTATACAATACAAAATTTCGAGAATGCTAATAATATACACACTTGTAAAAAAAAAAATAGGCTTTTATAAGTTAGTGGTCCACATAACTATTTTTGAGAATTTTCTGGTCATCGGATTGAAAAAGTTTGAGAAACACTGATGTAAACGATTGTTCGGAGAAACAGTTACGACTTTAGATAATCACTGCAGTGCGTCCCTAGTCGTAAAGACTAAGTGTCTAAGTGACTATATCATGAAAAAGGATAGTAAAATAATTACTTGTCTATTATTACCGGTAAAAGTGATTTAAAAAATTATGTAGATCTAAAATAACCTTACTCAACATGACTGATACTAAATTAAAATAACACATTACAATCCGAAAATCAAAATATTTCGTGATTAGTAATTTGAACGTTACAATATTAGGGGAAAGCAAAAATCTGAATAATATATTTTTATCTTGCATTCATCAGCATTAAAATTTCATAAAAATTGATTTAGGTGTATAGTGAATTTCATTTAGTCACGAAACTTTGCAAGTAAGTAACTGAATTGTTAGACAGAAGCCCTTAAAATGGCTTTAAATTAAATGTATTGTCAAAACAGTATCGTATTAAAGAACCATATTAGTGCTGGTATCAGTGCGTGATAACATTATTATTATTATTTTGAGAAAAATATGGTCCATCCGCTTTATGAAGAAATCATACCGGTACGAATATCGGTGATTTCGGGCACCCACGGAAAATGTATTTATCTGGCATCGAATACGTTGCCACAACGTTACCAGCATTCTGCTTCGTTCGCCCAAACGTGCCGCGTCGTGTTATTCGTGGGACAGTTATAGCTCGATGTACTATTAAAAAAAAAAAAAAATGAAGTATAAATACCGAAACCTGATCGTGATAATTACAGATTCTTCCGTGAGATTTACAGAGCACAAAAAAATGGGTCGTAGATATCAAACCGTAGTAAATGAAACAAAACTTTTGGAGATCCCCCCACACGAATATTCATCGGAATCTCAACTGATGTCAAGCATAAGCGCCGAACCCGGTGAGTGAGCAGGAACGCTCGGGCCTGGTACGAGGGAGGACACTGGTTCAAATCCACGTTCGGTCATCCTGGTTTTAGTTTTCCACGGTTTCCAGTAATCATTCCCGGCAAACATCGGGTTGGTTCCTTCAAAAGGCCATCGCCGAATTCCTTCCTGTTTCTTGTCCCAATACTCTACCGTCACTAATGACATCGACGTCGACGAGGCGTAATGCGCTAAAAAGATAGCATAAACGTTCTAGATATTATTGCGTTTAGAGAAGCTCAAAAGTTATAGTTCAGATGAACAACAGATATGGTGAAAAGAATGTTGTGTCTGGATTGAATGAAGATATATTGGTGTCATTATGTAAATGCTCTGTGTTGTATTGGGCCTTTAAGGACATAAAATAACGAAAGCGTTATGATGTTTATGTCAATGATGCTTTACTTCAGTTTGAACTGTTGTTGCTTAGTACTTAATCTGGTGGTAACTCCGTGGTGGCCTAAACTCTGCAAACGAATCTCGCTGGGGAGGTGGAGGGGGAGTTGACGAGAATCAATATCAAGTCATCTTTTGAAATTCTAGATGGACAGTAGCTAAAAAAAATGTCCACAAACGACGCGGATACCAATTTTACGAGGAGTGTAACTGCTCTCGGAAGCAGGTGAGAAAAAAGAAGTCTTAAAAAACTACGATGTCAATCAGCAGTGGAGGGGGGGGGGGTCTCACATCATCTAATGGGGTGGGGGGAGGTCCAACCAGATCTCACCAAATCTCACCACAGTTGGGGGAGGGAGGGAGGTCCGGAATTCCTGAAAAACACCTCACGCAATTAATGGACGCCCCCTTTCAGGTTGAGGCAGGCTGAGTGATTGTGGGAAGCTGTTTCGGACGTCCAGTAACGAAGAAAACTACTTTGCTGGATATCGTGTGGAACACAATTGTCCAGTCACTCCAGTACACACTTCAGTTAGAGAGGCATGCTGAAAACTAATTAAAGATTAATGCCAAGTTGTAGTATGTTTTCACTATGTCTTCAAGTATCGTCGATGTTGAGGTCATTAGAGACGGGAGAGGCTGGAGGGCCAGGTACAGAAAAAATTCGCCCATTATCATAAGAGGGAAACATCCCGGCATTCACGTGGAATGATTTCTGGAATCTGATTGGGCGTACCGGGCACCGATCTCGCGTGCTTCCGATTGCCAGGTCCGAACAGAAGTTGTAGTAACCGTCCAGCAATGGTGAAAGAGTAAGCAAATGTTCCAGGTCGTGGGGTCACTTTCTCTCACGTGTAAACGCAGGACAGTAATGTCAATACTGCTAAACTCCCTGTGGTGACCCAGCCACACGGGAGACCGGATTTGCGACAGGTTGGGTGCTCCCACCATTTGGAGCCGCTCCCCTTCCCACAGGTCTGTTGGCCAGTCTACAGGCGCCGGCCACTAGAAACTGCTGCCGACGACATCCTCCTGGCTGCCTTCACACTGCTTCATCATGGCGCCCCATGGTAAGTACCTGTTGACAAACCATAAAACCGTTCATAGTTAAGGAAAATCTGACATAAAGAAATTGGCATTACATCCTCCCAGCATCATTTTTTCCCAGTGAATAACACAGTACTTTCTGAGTAATTCGCTTGAGCCTTTACTTCTATATTTTTATATGTGATTTACGAGAGTTGTAACCGTTAACAACATATAAGATTTTCTGCATATAACTAGAAAGCTCCAATCTGTTGGACTGAACTTATCACCACTTTTATCCATAATTTCGAGTCACCCTTCGCTTTGATACAACAGCACTGGAACAGCAGAACACAATCGACTGAACGTTTTAAAGAGAGAAGTGTTGCAAATTATTCTTCTCTTCCTGGTAACCGGGTAGAAGTGTCTTCTCAACTTTTTCTCGAAACAGCGACGCCTTCTTCGGACAGTCGCTCTTGGAACCGGGACAGCGGGTCACGCCGTTACCATTTGCCTGCTCAGCATGCACGGCAGTAGTCGCAGCAACACAATCGACTGCTCGTATTATTAAGGCCTCTGTTGTAGTCATGAGTTAGTGTCAAAAGTAAAGAGATTTATGAAGTTTCGCACCGTTTTCTACGAAAGTATGTTTTCGTTGTACCAAGTTCTCTATATGACTATAATATCACTGTCTTTGATTTCGTTCTAGTAAACTATGAACTCTGTTCTATCATGGAACTGAACATTTAATTAGATGCTAGATGGTACTTACGAGGTGCAAATAAATTTCACTCATATTATAATATTTATCAAAAGCTGTATTAAATCATAGGTTTTATTATTAAATCAGATTTAAAGGTAAGTTTTATATTTGTTTGAAAATGTTTTTTCCTGCAAAATGAAGGAGTCGTCTATTAATAACAAAGCACCGTTTCTAAATAAAAATGCTACGATATTAACTCTGTTAAATAAGTATTTTGAGTGCTGCTCGACAGCATGATACTTAACTACAACCTACATTTCTTTCTATATTGAAGACAACAAAAATATAAATAAAATGCTATTAGATTTTACTTAAGTTTCAGTTTCAAGATGTAAGTACTTGTACTTTAAATGTGAGTCATAACCTAACGTACAGGGAAGTGAAAGCTTGACCACTGCAAATTATTTAGTGTTAGTAATTTCTTATTCACATTCAAAACTAAACAAAAAATACGAGACATAAACCTGTTCATTTAATCCCACAATTCATTCATTCCTCTAAAGACCTAACAACATCTACGAATAGTTAATTTGGCGTAGTGTTAAAGTTAATTAGTATTCTCTGAGTTCTTTTTGTCCGGGTAACAAAGATTATATGAGATAGATCTTTATCTAGCGGAACCAAAACAACTAAGCTTGAAATTAAAAGATATAAATATCTTTTTTTTAATACATTTTAAAACAAAGACAGCTTTAGAAATAGCTAAAAAAAAGTCGTCATCGTAAATCAATATCTTGCGAAATTCCTGCATGAGTATTTACATATTTGATATGTATTTCAGTCTTAGTTGGCACTTAAAAATAGAATGTCATGAATCTCATCAATGTTAATTAAGGAATAATGAAATTGTTAACACTATGAGATTCCTAAATGGGTAACAAAAAAAAAAAATTTTTTTACAGGTATGCGATGTGCGTGGAAGTCTTTGGTTCTGTTGATGCTGATGGCTGGTTCGGATGTGAGCGCCCGCACTGTGCGAGAAGGTAGGTTGGATAACCTTAAACAAACATTACCTCATAACTACTGGTTCTTAATGTAGAATCATATTTTACATCTAAAAACTATAAGCCTAGCCATTTTTTTTCAGTACTGGGATTGAAGGACGTTCTTTACGGATCCCCGTCCGGGCATCCAGATTTGGGTTTTACATGGTTTCCCCAAGCCGGGATGCTTCCTTCAAAATGCCATGGCCGAATTCCTTCCAGTTCCTTACCCCCTGTCATTTCCCGCCTCTAATGGCCTCGACGTCGTCGAGGCGTAAAGGTATAATAAAAAAAAGAAGTTCTTTGGGGAAGTTGGCATTTTAGAACCATGGAAATAACCAGAGTTTGCCCACGAATTCTTCTAACTGGAGCAGGGCTATTGGTGAACCTTTGAAACTAAGTGAACTAAGTAAAATATTAAGTAATATTTCTACTGCTAATAGAAATGAAATGAATTTGTATTTAGCGTTAATTCAAAAGTATAAAGTATACTCCAGATTCCTGTTGTTTCGAGAAAATTCAGGCCCAGAGAAGCCGTATCATCATAAATCTGTAAGCAACCGTTTACAAAGGATTTCTTTGATAAGATATTACGCAAAAACAACCGAGACGATTTGGATGGGATTAACATAGCTTGAAAGCATATGATCAAGCTTAAAATCTGCAGTTATGTCTAACGACTCTACTTGTACAACGGAAGGAGCAATAAGTGACAATTTATTCATATTTTTAACAGACAGGTGCCATAGATCACACTACATTAGAGATAACTTAACAGACACCGATCAAAGATCACACTACATCAGAAATAAACATTTCACTCTTTGGGTTCTATTAACATTGTTTTTTAACTTTGTAACTTTGGTTATATACGTATTCAGTTTTCTGAAATATAGTCCGTTAAAATACACAAATTAAGTTTTGTCAGATTATGCGTAGACAAATTTGATGTTCACAAAATATATTAGTTTCTTGCTTCGGTGCCAGGTGACTTGTAGTGATAAGACGTACTTCTGATTTTAAGATGAAGTTCGGAACAACTTTTAATTGCTCGCCGCGGTGTCACCTGACGTACCACCGTGAAACATACCTCACAACCTTAGTTTTCAAAATGAGAAAACTGTTCAAAAATGAAATGTTTCAGTGATATCGGAACAAACAGACACGACTAAGTTAATCACCATAATCATCCAATTAAATTACGAAATGATTTGGTGTCTTAGAATTACAAGACCAGATAAAACTCGAACAGTATTCTCCACGTTTTTGGGTAATTCTCAGCCAGCTAACTCCAGCGACCCTGACATGTCTTTGACCCATCGGTCTTGTGGTCTTTCTTTTGATCTTTGATGATCTCATGGACTCGTTCGGTTGATCGAGCAAGGTGACACAACATAAAGGTGGAGACGGCAAGCTAGATTACTGTCGGCTGCGGTTGCAGGATTTCCAGTCGGCATTTTTAAGTATTTGGCTAGGGAAAGACTTAATAATAACTTACAGTTACTTGGATTAATGATTTGTAGTAAGTGCTAAAAGCCGAGCTTGGTAGTTGAGTGGTTAACGTTCTGGGCTCGCATTCCGGAGGACGCGGGATCGAATCCTTCCCATTCCTAGTCCCCAGTCCTTTCCAGCTTCTAATGAACTCAACATCTTTGAGGCGTAAAGCTATAAGCAAAAAATACAGTGCTAAGAGATGTAATGAGGTTAGATTTACTGTAGAATACTTGAGAAAATGCATACAGTACAGGATTGATACTCTTCAAAGGTAATGATGAATAATTTACCAGAAACGCTGAAAGAATTTAAAGTTGAAATCTATAGAGGGAAAAAGTAGGCGGAAATAGTAAAGGAGGAAATGGGTATGTAGAGAAACTGCCACCGGAGCGTGTGTTGCATCGCTGTTAAATTATCCTCCCTATAGCTACAGGAAGCTATAGCTCCAAGAATGAGAAATGGTAGATAATTCGATCTAAAATAAAGGTAGTTGCGATTCTGAGCCAGCGGAGGGTGGAATACTGATAGAATTGGCCTAATGCGGTGATAACTTCATGACTGTTGAACTACTGCTCCAAAATTCACTTCACCAGTTCCTACTAATACTTTGCTTAAAATGGTTTCTCAGGGGCCTGTTGGCGAGGACAGGGACCCAGCAGTTGGGGGGACATACATTGGAGTTTGTAGGATTGCAATACGCATCACCCTTGGCCGCCTCATCAGCGCTAGGATCCGTCATCAGGGGTATCCGAGCATGCTCATCCCGCTCCCCCCCCCCCTTTTCAAGAACCATGCAAGAACTACCCGGCTACCCAGCAGCCACCCCAGCAGCGGAATAGGGCTCTTCCGAATTACCTGCCATTACGGTAGGAGTGGTGAGGTAAGGCGCGTATCGTCGTCACCCACGGGGACCGCCACGAACCAGGCCGAAGACCCTTCAAAAACCTGGCCGTATAGCATGATGTCAAGTGGTCAGTTCATAGACTCTGTATGTGTTAGAGCTGAGGATAGGTGTTATCAGGAAAAACCGCCATGGGAGCGAGGAGTCCCAAACGCGCAAACACAAGCTTTAATCCGATATGGCTCAGGAAGGAAATGCCTTTTTTTAAAGATATTAGTTACAACGAAATAAAATTTACAACATATGTTTTACTTTAAATGTTATTAACCTTTAAAAAGAGATTTAAAATTAATCCTAAATTAAATATTTCATGACACTCAGTCTGGTGTTACTTTTTTACGCTTCCTGCTTTTGTTTCAGCTAGCTGTGTAAGAATGGTGCTATTATTTGGTCTAACACTTAATTTGTTTTGCAGATTCCTACATCGCTACTGAGAGCAGCAACTCAACTACCTCAGCGGCACCCTCTGAGTCGCTGCGAGCGCCCCCTCGGCCGTGCTCGTGTGCCGAGGGCCAGTGTGGCTGCTGCACCGGCTTCTTCTTGTCTCAGTTCAACGTCAACCCGCGCCAGAGAGGTACCAACAACGCTATCAAAACACCTTCCGATATTCGACTTAAGACGGCGTCCATTGCTTACTGAGCACAAATAGAGGGGGAGAGGGGAGTCCGAAGATATCTCACCAAGGGGAGGGAGAGGATAGGGTTCGCAGAAAGCGGTCTCCAGAATTCGAGGTTGATTCCGATGGGAGGGGGGGTTTCCCCGGCAGATATCTCACCAAACGCCTTCCAGGGGGGGGGGGACCCACCAGATCTAACCAATGCTCACCATGGGGGAGGGGGAGGTCCAGATCTACGAAAAAACTGCTCACGTAATTAATGGATGTCCCATGAGGTCCGAAAATTGACATCAAATGCCCTGAAAAACCAGATATGAAAGCAAGAATCAACAGCAACCATTAGGTTTGTGGTATTTGTGAGTGCTTCAGACGTTTAATAACTGGTGGTCTCAAGTTTGCAAAGGTATTTCCTCAGAGAGATGAAAAAGGTGGTTTAGTCACTATTAAATTACGCTAGGTCAAGACAATAACTGATTTATGCGAAGTTCAACGGAAAACCAAGTTACAACAAGTGGCTCAAAACGCGAATGCTAGAATCATGTAGAGTAAAAGTTAACTGCTTGCCTCAAACAGTTTGAAGTACGCTGAGCATTAGCGTGTTAGCGTGTCAGATTCATTTAACAAATGAGTTAAGCAACGTCAGCTGAATGTTTAATATTTTATGCAGATTCGAGCAATTTATTCATCTGCTCAATCATGTGACAAAAGAGAACAATTTGCCTCCACTGTTTGCCTAGCGAGTATTTCGCTATACATTTCCATTGTATACTGTTGATATCACTAGACACTAGGTTCAACAAATAGCCTCACTATCTCTTGCACAACTGATAAGCACTTTATGTCTTCATTTGGTAAATTTGCTTTCAAGCAACATCACTTTTGATTCTTAAATATAACTTTTTTTACTCCCCATCTCTCTATTGAAAATGTAGATCTCAATCTATACATTCATTGTGAGTTTTTCACAGTCAGATGCTTCTGTTCGCAGGTTGTGTCAATGTGACGTATGACCCTGATGACTTCGCTCTTAACATGGCGCTGTACTTCAACAACCGGATCCTTTACTCCAATACAGTCTCAGGTAAGACCTTCTAAATGTAAGTCGGGTACATGTATTCTACATCTGTCTTTTTTTATTGCCTGAAAACTAGTAGAAAATACTGTGGCCAATTAATGTTAGTTTGATGTTACTGTAACATCTACATCATAAATGCTATACAGAAATCTACCGTTATTACTAAACTTGTAACGACACCTTAAAATTTCACCGGTATAAAATTATTCCTGTCACTATTAATTAATTACTAGGCTATCCTCGGTATTTTTTTGAACGGTTTATTATATTTTAATACAATTTACAAACTATTTCATTTTTGCAGTTACTGGAAGAATCAAGATGTCAAAAAGTTGCCTACATATAAAGTAAAGTGTTTCCGTCATCACTATCTCACAAATTTAGTTAGAAACTTTTGTTTAAATAACTGAGTTTGCTTTAAAATATTAGCCTACGTAAAATGTGGTGAATTGTGAATTACATCTTACGTTGTTATTAAGGCTACAAAACCAACATACTTACATGTTAAAGTTATGCTAAGGCTTGGGTAGAAACATTTCTGTATATCATATAATTTAGGGTTCTTTCGAGTTCTTGTACATACCTCACTGATTAATAATAATCATGAGTCGCATCAATAAAAAGGCAATCTGTTAAGGTACATAGTTATTATTTTTCATTTAATTATCTTTACATATGTAAATCTGTAGTGAGTTGCGTCTTTGTTCCATCATCAAGCAAAAACTACCGAACTGACTTTGATGGGGTTTTCATAGTCTGAAAGTTTAACAGTGTAGCTTAAAATCTGCGGTATTTTTTTATGCTTCTAAGCGAACGACGGACGGAGCAAGACGTGATTACCTCTTCGTAATCTGAACAATTAGGCTACGAACCAAAGATTCTTAACACAATTCCGGCCACATAAAAACCTCCATTATACCTAGTAAGTTTAGGATCTAACTTAAAATTTGGTCAGCAACTTCTGAACATAAATATTAGGCTTCAAAACTGCTCATTGACTATCGGACTTAAATATTAGTTTATTTATAGATAATCTGCGGGCACGACTTCACGAAATTTTAACAATCCTGGCCAGAAATGATACATTATATCAAAAGAACAAATTTTCGGATCTACACTCGTAATTTCTATATAAATATTTTTCCGTAGCTGAAAATGTAATTTTCTTCTTTACATTAACTGTTATTAAGATACTATATTAAACACCGCCAATAGTATCCTAACCTATGCTCTATTATGATCAAGTCAGCGGTCTGGAGGCTCAATGGTTAAGGTGTCTGTCTGGGGAATCGAAAGGACCCTGGTTCGAATCTCTGTTTCGGCGGGGATTTTCATAAGCCGTGAATAAGCTCGACCTTCACTCTGGTACAGCTTGCTGTGTCATGTGAAGTACGTCAGAATGCTTCCGTGGTTCGGATTGCACGTCCCCTTTACCCGGTAGGACTACCAGTTTAGGTTAAGACGGCTACGAATGCGCAGCCAATAGAAACCCTGTTACCAGGTCATTACGACCACACGAAATTATTGTATGATTATGTATTACTTCCTTTTTTAAACGACTTCAAAAAAGAGGAGGTTCTCAATTTGATTGTATATATATATATATATATATATATATATATATATATATATATATATATGTGTGTGTGTATGTTCAGCAATATCTTTGCCTATTGTGAACCGATTTTAATAAATTTCTTTTAGTGGGTAGGGTATACCTTCAAAGTGGTCCCATATAAATTTCGTTAAGAAACCACTCCCTCCCCCACCTTGTACCCCTTTACACACCTTAAGTTTTATACAAACCCACATTTGTTAATCAGATTTTTATAGAACTTTTCACACGTATACTTTAAAATAAAGAGAACAATACTGTCAACATTTGGTTTGCAAAAGCCCACCCCCTCTCTCCTCTTCCAATCTTTAATTTTTTTCACTGATCTTTATACAAAGCTACAGTCGACACCGTTTGACCGATCACCATGAAAGTTGACATATATATGTATGCAGTGTGCACATCTACAATGGATTCGCTTTTTACATACTGCAGCACACGACTTCTCCCGTGGCTTCGCCATTTCCGCGTAAACAGACAGCAGCGGTTGCGAATGGAACTAATAGGTGGATTTACAAACTATGAACTTTCCTCTATCCAGTAGTGTGTGGCACGTTTTTGTGATAAATAAACATGTACACTATGCACCTTCTTTCACATCCCCCGTGCTTTATTTGATTGTTTGTGTCGCATGTTGCAGGCAAGAACCCGCGCCCCGTGTGCGTGCCCATCCCGCGGCTTCCCACACTGCGGATGTGCGTGCGCTTCTCGAACGTGTACTTCGCGGGCCGCAACATCCACGCGTGCGTGTCGCTAGTGGGCCGGTGGGACGACGAGGAGCTGTTCCGGAGAGACCTGGACTGCGTGCGTCTGGGCGCCGACGGAGTGGCCGTGGTCAGTCCCGAGCAGGGCGGGGGACTGCCGCAGGGCGGGGCGGGCGGCAACGACGAAGACGTCGAGGACTACGAGGACCCCGACGACCCCGACGAGGACGACGACGACGACGACGACGCAGAGCTGCTGTAGGACACGCACCTGCTGCGCCGCACACTTCAGTAGTTCACAGCTTCGTAATGTCAAGGATGTAACGACATACGTGTTTCGTAATTTTAGGACGGAGCATAGTAAAACACTGAAAGTGAGTTAAAATAGATGTCATTGTAGGAATGTCCATGAGCCTGCGTGTGTGTATATATGTATGTGTACGAAAGTTTGTGTATGTGTATATGAATGTATGAGTGTGTAAAAAAATTGAAAATATATTAATTAATAATTTAAAAATAAATATAAACAAGTAAATAAAATAAAAACAAATATTACATTAAAGTAAATGAATTAAATAATGTATTCCTAGAAAAAAGACAAAAAAGTGATATCAACATTAAGTAAACTAAGTTTAGCATGAAAGAAATGTGAACCATAAATGTAATAGAATAAACAATCAAAATGTAAAAGCAGGGGTAGATGTTGCAGAAAAAGCGACAGGCACCTTCGGAGTTGGCAGCAGATTACCAATACCAGTAAATTGTTCACAAAATGTTATGCTGCGTCTATTCCCTGCTCCATATTTTTGGCCAAATCTAAGGTTTTTACTTGCCGCTGAATCTCTAGTAGACGCAGGTACACCGAATATGGCATTACGCCTTATCCAAAAGATGGAAAAGGTGGAGCTGGATAAAGATTTGCATTACATTCGGCTATCTATTTACCAGAGTTTGATGATATGATACAGAGTTCTAAAGTGATGCGTGTAGCACTCTGATTTTAGTTTGAAATTCAGACTCAGATAGCTTATTGGTTGATAAGATCCACTGCGAGTGCCAAATATACAAAGCGCATAGCTGATGTTTAGTAATAGCACAATACACTACAGGATACTATTGTAATTTTAATTTGTTGTGAAAGCGTTTTGTCTACCTGACTCTGCTTTTTTTTCTCTAGTTTTTCGATATATTATGAACATAATGGAATAGCTCATTATAATTTATTTTTGTTCATACAATTGTAAGTGCTTATTTATTAACCAGATTTTAAGTACTAAGTTATATTGTTATTTATACTGTTAAGTGTTTTCAGCAGTGCATGTTTGTTATTTTAATAAAGCTCTTTATAGACTGAAGAATTATTTTATGCTCAGCGTTACCATGAAACAAACCACTTATTCAACCCAGTTATACTATACAAAATTAATACACAATGAATATCCAAATATAAGTAAAAGATTTCGAAAATTATTTAAAACGACAGTTAATTCCATTTTTGTCGGAATCAGAGACGGCATAAGTAACAGTTTAATAATTACTGCCCAATCAGTTTCAGATAAAGTAATCGATCATATTTCAACATTAAATAATAGTTTCTTCTTTTGTCATGAAAATGTATCTATTGAAAGACTCACGTATAAAACACCTTTACTACCTATATGGAAACAGATGAAACAATAGATAATGAATTTAAAACAAAAATGCAGTTGAACCGGCTCTATGAATATAAAAGAAGAATTGCTAAGAAAGTGTACTTCTAATTTTGACTGAAGTAATAAAAACGCTTTTGAATGAAAACGGAAGCCTTATAACTATTAATGAATACAAAAGACACACCCAAAAATCACGAAAAATGCAATATATCCAGAATTGTAGTTCGCAGGCTTCGTTGTAAGCAGCAGGAATTATACATATCAAATATACCTGTAGAATCTGATATACATGGAGAACAATTGATGGCTTATAAAATTGTGAAATATGTAGCGTAAAGTAAATCAACAGATAAAACTTTACGAAAACCTAGAGAGGTCATCGTAACATGTAACAAAACAAGAATGAAGAATAAAATCGGGTAGAGAGTTATAATTAGCTCTGATATATCATCGGAAGAATTAAGAAGTGCACTAACATTAATGAAATTTTCGCCAAGAAATTAGAGTCGTTGAGGTTCGTTGTGTTCAATGTTTAATTTTGAAAACATTTATTTAAAAAAGATTGCTTTACTATAAAGGATAAGATTAAATTTAATATTGACTAATGTTCCTGGCTCATGAGGTGTTAATACTTATTACGCGTGTGATTAATGCGTTAGATAAACAGCTGTGGACTCTTTAGAGTAACTCCGTGGAAATCACAAAGCCCACATAACCAGTGGTTGATGATGGCGAGTAACATAGAGATGAAATAAAGAGCTATATAGCAAAAGATGAACAATTGCGCAGTAAACATAGGCAAACAGATTAGAGATAGGATACAGTAGAGGTGAGACGCACAGAGAGCTCTGAAATAGCTTAGCACTAATAAGAAGAAAGGGGTGCATGTATGTTCGGTATCCTTAAAAGCTTGGAAAAATTATTATCTGTTGACTAAAGATCGACGAAGTTCCTGGCAGGCAATGAATATAAATATTTCCAGCGAAGATATATAATGTACAGAAGATTACGCTGTTACAGTTGAATAAATAAAAATATTTTGAAGTTTTTTAAAAAAAAAAAAAAAAAAAAACGGGCAAACTCTATAACCTACTGAGATTCCTTTGAGATTTTAAAAAAAATGGATTGGATGTGCTGTATGTTTTCAACTGTTTCTTTAGAGATGACCTCGTAAATTCATAAATGTAAACAGGTACATATGTTAAACATTGAGAATAAATAAACAGACAAAAATGTTCAGATTGTAAGATTATAAATAATTCCTTCCCTTAATTACACGGAAAAATTATCAACGATATTATACAATATCTTAATACTGACGAGGAGAAAGGGATTCCTGCTGTAACACCGTGAACTGATATTTTCTTCTGTTCGCAACAGTTGGTGGAGAGAAGAGATGTCAGAAATTTGCAGACTCACATGATCTTCATAATTTGACATGATCGGATCCATAAATCAGCTCAGGGAACTATGGTATCGATTATGGGGGAAGTGTATGTCTGTGAGAAGGGAATTTCTTGAGAGATTTTAGAAATAAAAAGAAATTCTTTCCCAGCTAGCTTTGAGCAACATTAATTGTCTTATATCAGTTACATCCTGCTTCCGCCAGTTTCTAGGTGACGTAGTGAACATCATTCCCCTCTAACAGTAAGTTTTAGGAAACTACTGCTAGCATAATTACGGCATTGAAATGAAAGCATGTCCCTTTCACGTGAGCCTCAAGCCATTTAGAGCATTCTGTCACACAACATAGTCAGTGATAGAAGTGCATATTGAAGTACATTGCCGACTATGAATGCGTGGACATCTTTTATCAACACATAACATATAATTTGTGACACATGTTTGCTAAATTCCTTCCCTCATGGTTATGAAAAGATAATATGATTAAGTAATTGATTCATTCAGAGTTAGTGCCTTTATCAGTTATAATATGCCAATTCGCATACTGTGTTTTCTTCAGATTTCTACAAGCATTTAATAACTTTTCCACCAGCCTTTCATTTCTAATGCTGGTTCTTTAACTCCTTTACTTGTTTTGAGTATTACTGTTATATTTCTCTGTGTGATTCATATTTTCAATAAAATAAACTGAAATGCGCTCTAGCCGAGACTAACAATCATGTTTATTTGGTCAATTCACTCTCAGCGCCTATATATGTCTGTATAGGTTAATTATGAATATAAGATGGGGAAAGAATTGCTTGCTGAAGACTTGAAATGTAAATATCTTGGAATTACTTTTGATAACAAACTTAACTGGGCAGGACACATAGGACAGGTGGTAGGAAAAGGTTTCAAAGTTCTGCACTTGTTGGAGAGAGTGATGAGGGGATGTACGAGAGAAGTCAAGGAATTGGGTTACAAAACTTTGGTCAGAACATTGCTCGATATGGTAGTGTAGTATGGGACCCTCATTTTACGTATCAAATACAGGAGTTGGAGAGAGTGCAAAAAAGGGCTGCTAGATTTGTTTCTGGAAATTATCGCAGAATGCAATCAGTGATGGATATGATAAAGGAGATGGAATGGGATTCATTGCAAGACAGGAGGAGAATGAGGAGGGTCTTGGGAGTGTACAAGGCATATACTGGCGATGGGGCATGGAAAGATATTGCAATAGGTATGAAAAGTAGTGCATGGAAGGGAAAAGATGACCATGACCACAAGCTGGCACTCGATTTCAGGCACAAGGGTGTAGGAAGATTCTCTTTTTTAGGTAAGGGTGTCAGGGATTGGAATGAGTTACCAAGAGAAATGATGAATAATTTACCGAAAACTTTGAAAGAATTTAAAGATAAAATTTGTAGAGGGCAAATGTAGGTAGGTGCAGGATAGGGGAAGATGGGTGTGTAGGGAATTGCCACCGGAGCCTGTGCTCCATTGCAATTAAATTAAATTACATATGGTCGTCAGAAATTTTTATAGCAGTTTTACGAGTAATAAACAATAAGAACAATGTTATGAATTTATGTTTCGAAAGTTTTAAGACATACTGTCCAGTCACACGGTCTGTGGAGAAGATAATGTCTTAACTATTGGGAACGGCAAGTTTTTCGTCTCACATTTTGCCGATGACCACGTAATTTTCTGCTGAGGTTAGTCACATGTTTAGAAATCAGGACAGTCAATATCTATAATGCGGTTTACCAATCAATATTACAATATTAGTTGCCGGACGTGTAAACCGGGATCTACCATCAAACGAAGGAGTAATATTAATGAGATGAGTAACGTTCGAATAAAGCGGGAAGAGGGTAATATTTATTAAAGGTAGATAAGGTGAAACTTAAATTTAAAATGTTATCAGACAGTTAAGCAGATGACTAAACAACTATATAACGTGCTACAAAACACACAAAGATGTACGGCACCGGCCCATTCAGGTCGACTCTTCGGAAAAGCACCTTAGAGCTGCCAGTCTTTACTTCCCCATCCAACAATGTGGTATGTCCTCACCCATTCGCAATGAAGAGTAGTTTGGAATTCAACCCAAGCTTGGTGCACTATCCGGTGATTGTGAATTGTGCATCACTACCTCTCCTGCCTTGCCGACCATATCTCGATGATGAAAATTTTTTCTACCACTTGGACTTGACCCAACTAAGCCCGTTTTAGGCGCATCATGATGGCGCAACCACCTGAGTCAACTGGATAGAACCTAAGTTATATTGACATGAAAAATGTATGGTGGTTTTAATAATTGTTTAAAGAAATAATTCGAAAAAATTGTGCGTGCATCGTAAGAAAACCTTTAAGATGGGATCGATATTATTCTTTTACGAGTAACTCTGTATGTTTGTTTTAAAAGCAAACAGCGAGTTCGTTAAATCCGCTTCTTATTGCACTGAAATGCAGAACTGGTGAAAATTACTAGATAAACATCTGTTTACGAAATTCAACCTTACTGATTATTCAAGTTAGATTAGTTCACAGTAAACAATTTATTTTACTATTTATAAAAAAAAATAATTTAACAATTAGCTAGAATATTACTTTAACATCACGGAGCGGGTTCCTAATTATTAAACGAACGATATTCTGTACTGGGAAAGGTTTGAAAATACTCTCAGCCATAGCTGACATGTAAATCACAGATTACAACTTTAATGTGATGAAATCAATGCAAAATTTGAGATGAAACATTTTGTTCGAAATTTAATCTGGATGTTGGCCCTATTGTTGCTTGCTTCTTCTCAAATTCACCTTACAGTAGCACTTAAACCAGACGAGAACGTTGATTTTTGGTTCCAACTGGACCAATTGGTCGGTAACTGCTACGTAGAAGATCATAAGGAAACGGAACGAAGGAAGAGAAACTTGTTCATAATGTTATACTACTGCGGAACTAAAACAATGTCAGTTTATTAGGTAGAAAGTGTTTCCGGAGAGCCGGTATTCTGGGCAGTAGGACACTTGCCTTGACCCCCGTTCTCAGCAGCTCTTGGCGAGGCGCCTGAATTGGCGAACCGGTCGACCTAGCCTGCTTGCGAGCCAAGAGTTCGTCGCCCGCCACCGCAGCCACTGGTCACTGTGTGGACAGCCATGCGCGCACTCCAGTTGTGCTCATGTCTGCTTGTCATCATGACTACAGTAGATCGTGCTCAGTGTGCAGAAGAGCAGCAGCCGATCAACACCACGTCAGGTACGGCATGCTTAACGTGACAAGCTGGAACATCGGCACTATGTTATCAGCATTATCGTTTCATATAATACTGTTGATAAAAGCATTTCTTACATGGAAAGTGTTATTACACTACCATTAATGGTTCAAACAAAATTGTTATATTTCTGTATTACTTTACATTCTTGACCGATCTCTCTACGGTCGGCAAGTATTCAAATACAACCTTCATAAAGGTTATAAAGATATTTCAGTAGATTAGCATGTTTTTAGCTTGATAAGCGGTCTGGTGGCTCAGTGGTTAAGGTGTCTGTCTGGGGATCGAAATGTACCCGGTTCGAATACCTGTCTCGGCGGGGATTTTCATAGGCCCTTAACCCGATCTTCACTTCTGGCACAACTTGCTGTGTAACGATAAGTACGTCAGAACGCTTCCGTGCTAGAGATTTCACGTTAAACTGTAGGACTACGGGTTGGGTTAAGGCGGCTACGACAGGGGCGGAATGCACAGCCAGTAGAAACCCTGTCACCACGTCACACGGAATTATTATTCCATTAGCTTGATAAATAATGTTTGCTGTTGCTTTGCATAAAAGTATGAGCCACCGAGTAATATATGGCATTCTACCTTCTTCCTTCGACCTTCAATTGTGCAGAGAATACCTTCCAATATTTACGTTGACTCTTTATTTGATTGCTGTTAAATTTTTTTAAGAATCTTGTTGCATTCCATAATATTTATTTTCTATTAGTGGGTGAGTTGTATGGAACTTATTACAACTCAGAAAAAAAGATCTAATTTTGCTATTCATGCATATACTTGCGGGGTGGAATGTATGCGATGTGGAACATATGTACAGGTACGAATAAGATGAATAATAACCATAGTGAAAAAATGTTACAAACAAACGAAGCAAATATAAACATTAAAATTAACAAGTGAATTTTACAAAAGTGATATTAGATACAATTAATTCTTTTGTACTAATTCCTGGATGGCGTAGTAATTGACAGTAGGATAATTTCTAAGTTTTCGTTCAAATATATCTTTGTAACCTATAACATGTTTTATACTTTTAGAAAGTTTTTTAAACAAATGGTTTCAAATATGTATCTCCAGCACTCGCATGTATTTTACTTACATCGACTGGAGAGGAGACAAAAGATATTAGTTATGCAACAAGAAAAAATAAAATAAAAATAAGCCAGCAGAGACAACAGTGTGAGGTTTTACGGAAAGAGATCATTATGTAAACAAACACCTCTAGTTTATAAATAAAGTAGCATCACAACCTTTCTGGTTGATATTTGGGGTGGTACTGAACATTTAATCAGTAGATTGTCAGACAATGTGTTGCGATGAAAAGATGTGGTCGTGCTGCGTAAACGAGAAATTGTCATCTATTTATCTGTACTAAACCAACGTTTGATTATGAATTCTTCTGTGTTATAGGTAACCTAGATTCTCTGGCAAGTCATGTGGATAGTACATTTCTAAACTAGTGGAGGACATCCTGTGTGCCTGTATCATTCAGTCTGACTTCTGAACAGGAAGCAACATTAATAAGGAAACATTTGTGGGGAGCAGAGTCTACATGATATTTTAAAGGAATACTTAAATAATAATTCTTTGTGAGTAACGAAAAAGCATTTTTTTTTAATAAAAAAAAAAAGGTAATTTAGGTCAAAAACTAAGTTTACTGGTTTTGATTAATCTTACCATTGCTTCAGGTTTATTATTATATAGAATAAAATTGTTTCTTTTTAGTACCACATGCGTCTAATAATTTATGCTGATATAAATCTAAGACTGCAGATAAAGCCGACCATTAAATATTGTAAATTTACTTTACTTAGCCCACTAGAAATAAAAGTTAACTCTTAACAGTTCATTACCAGGCTGCAACTTTCCCTGAGTACAACGTCGTGTGGGTGCGTAACACCTATTAACGTACTCTCCAGTTTGGCTATGGGTTATAAAAAACGAAACCATTTTTACCAAGTAACCCTCTTTTCTCCAGTAGAAAAGATTTTTTTGGTATTCCACACTACATTTCAGTACAGCCACGACAATATTTAGAATAATAATAATAAAAAAACATATGTTTTCCATTCATTAAATATTGACGTACAAGATTATATAGTAAGGTGACGTCCATTCATTTCGGGAGGTGTTTTACCGGAAATCTTTTAGTACTCTGTCTTCAAGGGAGGTTATACCCCTCCCACCCCCTAACCTGGGATAGACGTCGTTCGTAGACCTTTATTTATCTCTACTGTTCTTCAAGGAAAAAGAAGAGGTAAGATTCCGGTCGACTCCCCCCTCCCCCCCCCTTGGTGAGATTTTGCCGAACCCCTGCCCCCCTCCATTTCATCTCACGTAATTAATGGACGCCACGTAAGTGATTTGACAGTATGAAAGTTTTTGGATGGTTATAGCAACTGAGAATTTACTTGAGTTTGGCACCGAATTCTGGATACCTCAGTTAATATCTTTGGTGTTTAGTGCGGGTACATAGGTTGCGGGTTGTTCCAGAGGCGCCGCCGGAGTTGGAGCTGCTGGATATCCGCCGGCGCCCGCCCTTGAAGCTGCTGGGGTCTCGCCTCAGCATGCCGTGCTCCTGCCAGGACCTCGTATGCGGCTGCTGCGTCGGGATGCGCATCAGGGCCTTCGGCTTCCAGAGGACAGGCAAGCCACACCACCCAACATAATAACAGCTTCATGTTCCTAGCTTTCCTATATCCATTCTATCACTGGGCCTCTTTTCAGTCTTTTAAGAATCGATTTTTACTTCCCGCTCTTTTTCTTTGTCACCTGAATTATTTATCATCCAACTAATTCACTTCAATATTCATCTCCAACGTTCATTTTTCAGGATTTCCCTACGGTCGTAGCAAATACAAATCTTATTCCATTGGAAGGAATCTACTTTGTAACTTTTACTGTACAGTGTGTGTCCTTATGATGGTCGCAAGACACTTTAATTAAATCTCCGTCGTGTTTCTTTTCGCCAAATCATACTCTTCACTGATATGTTTCCCTAAAATTCTTTCTTCGATACCTATTTCCAAAAAAGTTTTCAAAGACTGTATACAGTATCATCTCCTTGGTTAAGTTTATTTTTTTCTTATTTTTTTAGAGTGGTATTTAACCTTTTTGGCCATACAGCCAACCACAGTCAATATTTCTGTTTTCACAACTATTTTCCAAATTTACGCAAGTGTTAATATTCTCCATAGTTCAGACAACACAGGACGGACACAACACCTAATTAAAACCACCCTGGACCCAGGCCAGACTCGAACCGATGACCTGCAGTATGCGGCGGCAATGCTCTAGCCCCTGCATAATGTTAAGACTTGCATTTGCTTGAAACTATGTCGATACAGGAGGAAGAAGTGGGAAGTTAGGTATTTCTTGAAACCTGCGGCGGATGGCCACGCGTTTGACTCCTCAGAACAGGCATTATAATTCTCATAACAAATTGTTTAAAAAAAAAATTATGTCTATTCCGGTTCATTACCTCAATCTCGTTAAGTTGGAATTTTCTGTTAAAGTTCTTTCAAACACCAACAATGTGAATGGACATTTAAAAAAAAAAAAAATACCAACGCATTGTAACAGCCCTCATACCTGAACTTTAAATAGAATTATATTTAATGAAGTATTTGTAGTGAGCTAAAGTTTGTTTGAATATAATCTGGCATGTTTGTTTTGCAATTTCTTGTAAATCAGTGTATATAGACTTTGTTTTATGAAAGGAAATTATTTAAAGGCCATTTAATATGTTTAAGAATCGAATTGTGCAAGAGAATTGCTTGAATGTTTGTAATTCCAAGTATTAATGCAAGTTACGATGTCTACAGGACAATTTTCTACAGTTTAAAATGATTTCTGTAAATAATTTTGTGTTTAGGTATCTTTAATTTCCGTTTTGTAATGATGTTAAGTGATTATGTATTAATTATGATTGTTTTTAATATGTTTAATTGTTAATTTTCGAGAAATATCTCGCGTAAGCTTTTGAAGAATTCCAGAAATTTCGATAGAGCCTATATAAAGAAATCAGCAGAAGGACAGAGTTAGTTTACAGTTAGTTTTATACAGATTCACTTTGGAACTGCCAAAGATTGCGTCAGTAGTATCTCTGGATTGTATCTTTGCATGTAAACAATATCGCTGACGTTGTTTTGAAAATAAACAAAAAATCTTAAACTGAACCTTATGGTGGGCTATTTAATTAATTACTATATTAATTAAACCATCGAAAAACCTGACAGCATGTATAGATGGTATTGTTCTTCTCATTCATTTCTCTTTCATTTTTCTGGTAGAAATTAACCCGTAATACTCACACTATTTGCTATTAATTCCAAACATCACGATAATTAATTCCCTTTTAATACTGTAGAGTGTAGTGACACAAACCTGAAGTGGCAACAATTGTATTTATTGCTGGGCCAAATTTTAGCTGACTCGAGTCTGGGCGGCGGAGAAAAATATCATCCCCCGATACGGGATCAAGAGGGTAGAACAAGTGATGGTTGCAAATTGTAACTGTGTACCAAAGGTCTGGTTAAATCATAAACTCATAGACTGAATGCCTTTAATGACATTTCGTCCATAGAAGAGTTATGTTCAAGTCTGAAAGAATAGGTATTAAGTACTGGCAACGGTTTTCATCGTCTCATTTCATTGTTCTCATACGAAACACGCTCAGCACACTACGCACTCGGCCATCGAAATCATCTACTCATATTACATTACATACAGACAGATAAAGGAAAGGATATGACCGAGCGTGGTGGTGTAACGGTTAGCGTTCTCGCCTCGCATTCGGGAGGACGGCGGTTCGAATCCCCGTCCGGGCATCCAGATTTGGGTTTTCCATGGTTTCCCAAATCACTCCAGGCAAATGCCGGGATCCTTCCTTCAAAAGGCCATGGCCGAATTCCTTCCCATTCCTTTCCTCGCTGTTAAGAGACGTTAAGCAGTTAAAAAAAAGGATATGACGCCCGTATCTCTGTATAATTGGTTTGGCACGCATACTTTCATTGTGCACTGTGAGTTGTTCGTTTGATTGTAAGATAAAAAAAATCTAATAACGTAAAACGTGGATTACTGCTTTCAATGGATATTCTTATTCTGTACTCCATAGAAGCTTTCGTACATTCTTCTTAGGCTTTAAAAGAATTGCTTTAGGATTGTTCAAGTAATTATTTTTATCTCTTGTAAATAAAGTCACATTAAAAGAAAAAATCTACTCATCAATTATCGAGTATTGAAAGATAATTTAATCATAAATTTGAGATTGTTTTATGAATACAGCTCTGTCTTTACATTATCTTTGTCACTAATTTGTTTTGTAGAAAGGATACCTTGTTAAACGCAAGGAATTGCCTTCCTTTAATCTCTTATAACCTTGCACTGCATATCCCAACAGAAGAAATAGTTTATAATTTGTTTTTCAAATGTCCTTCGGTCTCAACAACCATTTTTTTATATTGATTTAACTACTGTATGAAGCTTTCCTCATGTAATTGTGGGACACTATAGTGCGGACAATAACATAGGACGAACGCAGTATTTAATTAAAACAATCCATGTGCGAAGCCGGACTCGAACCGGTGATCCTTACAATGCGGTAAATAATTGGCACGCTATAATTCCACACTTCTTTTCCAGAGACAGCGCCTTATAGTCGTTCCATGAGAATGGAGGTATTAATTGTGACTTCTGGTTCTATAGTGTTTTCGCCAGAATTGTAAAACTCAGATCGTTTCTAATTACTTCCACAGTTCATAGCCTGCTGTTGTCTTCTATTGCTCATTGCCTACGTTTCGGCCTCCGACTTTGCGTACGTTTAAAACTATTATTTATTTATTTATGGCTTTAGCAATAGCCTAATGTAGTCAGTTACAATGTAGCGAGAAAAGCTTTCGTTCAAAACTTCTACTAACTATTGTCAAGGCAACATATTCTTTGCTGTTAGCGAGATGGCCCAAGCTGTTCCTCATACGTTGACAACGGTAGAACTGGAGATAAACGTGAAGGAGTCATGAAGTAATTAATAGTAATTGTAATACGGCAGGTAGAAATATCAAAAGTTTTTTTTTTCTGTACCATCCGAAAGTTTAAATTACAAATCATTACAAAGATAGAAAAATTTACTATGGGCAAAACCGATACCGTGGGTACCTATGGATTTATGGCCACATAAGACAAAATGACATCTCTGAATTTTGGAATTTAATGAAAGTTACATATTCTTTATTATGAGGAGGAATCATAGGTTAATAGCGAGGTTTTTTTTCAACCTCTATTATTAATTTATCTGTTATTCTATTATTGTAGTGGTAAATTAATTTACGATGCCTTAAGAAACTTGTGTTCATTTGTAGGAGTGAAAATATCAAATGTTCCGTAAATCGCTGATCGCCATCTATCTTACAGATAAAAATTCTACTCACTAACTCTATTCGCTGTATCGCCTGGTATTGTCCATTGATGTGGTTTTCTGGTTGGCAGCCTGCATGAACCTGACTTACGAACCGTACGACTTCGCCGTGGTGGCCGACGTGTTGATGGACGGAGACTCCATCTACCAACAGTCTCTCTCAGGTGAGTTGCCAACAATACGATCACCTGGCGTCGACACATGGCCAACAGACGAGCATTACAGCGGAATGAATGTGAACAGGAAACTACTTAGTGATTAATTGTAGTTTAGCCTCTGATTGTATAAGTATTTTGTGAGCGCAAGTCATACCAACTGAAATCTCCACATCCAAAGTTGTCCCTCTCACCACTTGACTTAATAGCGAACTATAATTCTCGTCTCAAAAATTAAATCAAAAAGAATCCTTGAACACGTTTCAACCACTGAACTGAAGATTATTAATCTATGCTAGTTCCGAGTCGAACCTACTTATTTACTGTGGGAAGAAATTAACTTATGTAAGAATGTTAACAATCGCAAAATTGTCTAAACTCTAAATAGAAGTTCTATTATAGGGCTGACGTTACCTACAATAATACCTTATTTCGATAACTTGTATCATAATTACAATATATTGGTGAAAAGTTACTAACGATTCTCTCTATCCTCTTCACTTTTTAAATTAATTGAGATTCGATGTTAGTGGGTCGATTTGAGTTCGCCCTTTGATGCTGTAATTTTTGATGGCTTTGTCTAATGACTGCCTATTATTCAACAGTTTTACACCAAGCTTAAGCTCTAAGTGAGAAAAGTATTTATTTCGTCGAAACTCTCTTGAAAGATGGATGCGTTCAAAGCGACTTGTTGCTGCGTTACGGCATTAAATTTGTCGACTGAAAAGAAAAACTTGTTTAGAATTGTTGCAATAACCATAACACACAAAAATTAATTCAAAAATTCTGTTATTACTCTCTGTTGCTCAAAATTCAATAATGCTTTAAATTCAATCGAATTCAATAAGATCAAACGCTTTCTTGTGTTGAAGTCACGTCTAATAATACCATTGAACTCATCTAATTGTCAGTTACTATGGTCTTATACACATCTTACCAATGTCATTACTGGATAAAAATACCAAAAACAGCAGTAAATTTGGATATTTTAACATAAATTCATATTTCTTTTAAATAAAGATTAAATTAAGAAATAGATCATTTAATAGTTAATTTCCATTAAAAATATGCCATTAACTTTCATAAACAATGATACCAAACCATAACATTACCAGTCATCACATGACTACGAAATTGTCAGATTTCAGCAAGTTTATATAACAATAAAATTATTATTTAGGTTCAGATAGTGCGCTTATGTATTATTTTCGAATAACTTTAAACACACACTTCAAATGAAGGATGAAAACACTTGTATCCAAAAGAAAAAGAAAACTTCTTTTCCATCTATTTAAAATAAGTGTGATCACCATTGTTGATATCTGGAAACATTTGTTTACCAAAGAAAAGCATAGAATGGTGTATAAGAAAACGTAACTCAGTTAATAAGAAACTTACTGCTCTTGCTGAATAAGAATAATAACCTATGATTTAAAAACTGAATATTTCAAGTCTATAATAAAACATTTCCCATAAAATTTTGTATGATCATATTGGTGACCAACAAGAACGCCTAAATTAAATGAATTTCAGTTTTATAAGTAATACTAATTTATCTAAATATAGAAAGCCATTAGTCGAAAAATTTACTATATATATTACAACAGAAGCCATGCCTTGCATTCAAAGATGTGGAGAATGTAAAATAAAGATCAGAGCTGCAAATACATACATCTGTTACATAAAACTAGTTTTTCAAAAGTAATTAAAATCGATTAATGTGACAGAAAAGATAAAATGTTTAATGAAACCCCCAAAAATTGTACCAACAGCAATTCATTCGTAAGATTTATAACACTCATGATTTTTTTTGTTGTTTTTTGTTGTTTTTTTTCTGTAAAAATGTAAAGAATCAAGATATTTGAAATTAATAATCATCTTCGGGCTAAACATAATTTCAAACATGGGGATTTACGATAACAGTGGCATCACAGTTTGATTATAGATTCTTAAGTAACTCAACGAGAAAAATTGAAAGTAAGGAATAATTTTTTTTTGAAATCTCACTTAGTTCTCGACATAAGAGGTCCCAAAAGTGAGGTGGTTAGGTTGAAATGCGGCCTGGACCAGAAGAAAACTTTCGCCAAAGCCAAATGACTGATTTTTGACACTCCATATAAATATTTTTTTATTCTTTACTTTCGATTTGTTTCGTCGAGTTACATAAGAATTCATCACAAACTGCGGCACCACGGTTATGATAGTACTGCCGTAAGGATTTTATAAAAATGAAATTGGTGCTCGGAAAAGTGAATATCGGAATCAAGTACGGGATTAAGTTATGTGCTAATTAAACAAACTGCTTGCTGACAGGCAACTGCTAAAGTGTGCTTAAGAATATGTTGTTGGATTTAAATAACTGACAAGAGATACAGAATTCACTTGAAATTAACGTACCGGGTGTTTCAAAAATGACCGGTATATTTGAAAAATCAGTAAAAACTAAGCGGACAGCGATAGATATACACCGTTTGTTGCAATATGCTTTAGACAACAGTAAATTTTCTGGCAGACAAACTTTCGAAATGAGTTACAATTTTCAACAACAGAGAGCGCTGCAGGCGACTTGAAAGATATAGAAGTAAACGCAGTCTGTGAGTTCGCCATTCTGTAAGGTCTATCTGCTGTAAGCGTGTGCTGTTCACAGATTGCAAGTTTGCTGTGAAAAAAATGGTTTATTCCATGGAGGAAATATATGTAGACGACGCAAGAGACCTTCACCACGCATTGAAGTGACGCCGGGCGGAGGAGGAGTGGGGGGGAGGGGCTAGTCCGCATCCATACAGACACGGGGTATATGTAAAAAAAACTCAAGGGGTGTCTAGGATAAATGTAACGCCGCAATCTGCTGATGGATTATTAATTATGTAACTCGATGAGACAAATAAAAAATGAAGAATAAAAGTTTTTGATATCCTGCTTAGTTTTCGAGATATTCCGTCTCAAATGTGAGATGTTTTTGGTTGAAATTTAGAAGAAAAAATTGGTCAAAGTCAAGTTTGATGATGGATTCTTATTTAAAAAGATGAGACAAATAAAAAATAAAGAATAACAATTTTCGATATCTCGCCTAGTTCTCGAGATATACTGTCTCAAAAGTGAGGTGTCTTGAGTTGAAATGCAGAAGAAAAATTTCGCAAAAGTCAAATTTGATGATGGATTCTTATGTAACACGACGAAAAAAATTGAAAATAAAATGTTTCGATATCTTGCTTAGTTTGCGGGATATACTGTCCCCAAATTGAGGGGATTGGGTTGGGACGCGGCCTGGACCAAAAATTAATTCTGCCAAAGCCACAATGAATTAAATGGTGTACATACAGAATGGATATTTCAGTTTTATTATTACCACTTAGTTAGGTTGAAATGCGGCCTAGACCAGAATAAAAATAGTTATCTTGTTACCATACATCGTAAGCTTAATTGGAAATAGCTGGAAGTAGTTTCCATCTCGATACACGTTTTGTCAATAACAAGGTTCTCATGAAATTAGTAGCAATAATAGATAAATTCTTTGCCCCTTATGCAACACAAGATGGCATTATAAAACACTTATACACATTAGAAAATGAAGCATCAAACACAATGTGAATTTTGCATTTGTATGGATTTGCAATATGGCCACTGCCACCACCGCGCATGCGCAGTATCAGCCGAGAGTTTAGAGGCGACGTCACACATTTAACGTCATTTCTCCTCTATATATTTCCTACCTCCATGGTTTATTCCTTAGAACAGAGGATTTTTCTGGTGTTGAAATTCCACCGCCTAGACTGCAGCGCCATCTGTTGTTGAAAATTATAACTAATTTCGAAAGTTTGTCTGCCTGAAAATTTACTGTTGTCCCAAGCATATTGCAACAAACGGTGTATTTATATCGCTGCCCGTTTATTTTTTTTATTGATTTTTCAAATTTACCAACACCCTGTACGTTAAAGTTCAGATATCATAGAGTTTGTGGTAATATGATTACGCCTTGTATCTTGTTTGAGCAGCCAAGAACCCGCCGCCGCTGTGCATGCCAGTGCCAGTGCCGCCGTACCTGCCTCAGATGGACATGTGCCTGCGTCTGTGGGACGTGTACACTCCGGGACTGAACCTGCACGCGTGCCTGGACATGGAGGCTCGGCTGCAGCGAGCGCCCGTGCTAGTACTGCACTTCGACTGCGTCGTCATGGGACGCGACGGAGTCTCACTCGTCAAGCCAGACGAGGAGATCTCGTCGGGCGGGACGAGCGGGACGGGCGGCGGGGATCTGCCAGTGGAGCAGCCGGGAGTCGACGACGTTTACGACGAAGTCACCGAGGACCGACGACAGGTCTCTACCTTCGCTGCGAGGTAGACGGAATACGAAGAACGGTACACGAACAACGACTTCAGGGGATTCAATCACTGGATACCACCACTCTCCAGTCTTTCGCAGTTCACCCACATGATGAACGAAAAGACAAATCTGAATTCCTGGCAACAGTTACGACCAACCATTCCACCGGGTCACATGCCAGCTACGATTTGTTCATTCCAAACAAGACGAAAAGTGTTGCGAGCAGTTTTTATCTGGGTAGATTGACAGCAAAACTTACACAGTCCTCCGTCGCTGTTGACAGCCATCATTCTCCACTACATATTTCTGAGGATAAAATTAATTGCAGTGACGGAGCTACTCGACTACATGACGAAATACTCAAGTTACGGCTTAGGAGAAGCACGCGGAACTCTTCGCCTGAGAAGCTGAGTAAGGTCTATAACGCGAAGCCATATCCAGTTTTACGACTACTAGATAAGCGCCCCAGACGACTATCAAGGGATGCCAGTAGCTTTAATAAACCAGCAAATCTGCCTTCTACAAAGAATCTACATAAACTTAAAATGACGAAAACAAACACGGCAAAAGTTTCATTCCGTCGCATCGTTGATTCTGAGAAACAACCTACGACAGCACAACTGAGAAACTCGCTCAGTACTAAAATGCTTAGTGACATTAAAAGTTATTTGTGGCCGCAGATTTCGAAGACTTCTTACACATTGCTACCAACCTTGACAACTGAACAAGTGATGCATAACGAAAACGCGGTGACGAGGATTCGAAGAAATGCAGCAGCCGTTAGATTTATGAAACCGTTCCAGCAGGGGTCAACAAGGCCTGTGAACTATATACAACGTATGGAAGCCTTCATAAAACTACTACGTGAGTTCAGGAATGGGGAAGACAAGTCCGTGATGAGCACGGCGTTTGGAGTGATGAGGTGCGCCGCTGGAGTGATTTTGACAGGTCCGACGTTTCAGAAGGCAGTGGCTTGCATGAGACAGGCAGCTCAAGCCATGATTGGCCAGGCAGCTCAGTACGTCGTAGGTCAAGCGGTCCAGGCAGTCATCGGATAGTGAAGCACTTAGAGTTTGACTCTGATACCGACTGCCAAGTGCGCTTGGTTTCCTGTTACTGTATACCTCAATTTGAAAATTTTAAGAAATAAATACTCCAATTAAAAAAAGTGAGTAATCGTACAACTATGAATATTTGGTTATGTAATGAAATTGTACTAGCACTTTAATTTACAGCTAGCAATAAAGGGAACCTCTCTTCAATTCATTTTTGTTCTAAATTAGTGTATACTACATTGCCTCCGTTGGCTCAGTTGGCTGCGGCACCGTGATGGTGTTCGACGCTGACACGGCGTTAGCTAGTGGTGGATGAAATTTTCATCGTCACTAGGCCAGCAGGATAGGAGAGGTGGTGGTGCACAATTCCTAATCACCAGATTGTGCACTAAAGCCCTGGGGTGAATCACAAACCTCTCCGCAGTGCGTATGGTGTGGAGGAAGTATAGGGCTCTGCTGATGGTGATTGATCCGTCGCATGGAGAAACTTGGCGGCCCTGCGGTGTCTTTCGGAAGAGTATCCACCGGGTTTCACCGTCTCCCTTCTTTCACTTCTTATCTACAACACACTAAACAGACACATCATCACAGTCATACACACAATTACACTGCAGAAAGCAACGGGAAATCCAGTTCATCTCACCGGGATCTTACCATGGAGGGTGGTAGTCGCCTACACTAGGACACTCATAAAGAAGTGTACTATATTACTTAGTAGGCCCTAGATTATTTATAAAAAAAACTCTCTCATCTCTGTATTAAAAGAATCTGAATAGCGAAGCGTTTTTCACTAGAAGTAGGGGAGGGTCCACACAGTTCCATTTTGGCCTCCTGTGAAACCCCCTCCCCCACGTAGCCCACGGTGACTTTTGCCTCTACCCCCCTCCCCTCGCCCCCTCCCTCCTCCAGGTGTAGTACGCAGCATATTTCCTATTGATTCCAGAACATATTTTGTAATTTTGTTCTCTTGCCAGACTATCGAAAATTACATACGGAGATAATTAACTGACGGAAATAAATATTCACATGCTAACATGACGAAGGCAGTGGAGGTTGCTGCCGAAACGTTATATATTAAAGAAATTATGTTTAATAAAGATATCATACGGCAGAAAACCCGCGAAGATTTCTTTTCGTTTTATTCACACGCTGTTGTGTGTTCCGTACCAGATTTTAACTGCGACAAATAATATCAATGAAAAGCTCCGTGGCTTGGCTCAGAACTCCCCGCCCCCACGACGTAGCCCAGCGTAGCATTCCAGCCAACCCCCACCCTTTTTTTCAGAGCGAGCCACATAGCTTATGGACGCTCCCTAGGCTCCTAGACTAACTCGCCTTTGAATGTCACAAAAAATGAATCTGTTGATGCAACTAACAGCCTTCTGGCAACTCACTGCCCAAGAGTGACTGATGATAGTTGGATGATGTTCAATGATTGCGTCCGAGTTGCTCCTCAGTCTAGGTTGCTATTGTCTTTGACTAATGAAGCGCTGAAGAAATGAGATGTTCCCAGAGTATGTTTACTTGTTGGGCCTGATTTCAGGTTTTATTTGTTTTGACGTTTCTATATACCTTTTACTTAAAATTCTGGAAATAAAATAACTAGCACGTTGTTTCAGGTATAAGGCAGTGGGGAAATTTTCCATCGTAGGTAGGAAAATCAGGGAAAGAAATAAGTTAGTTAGGGAGGGGATTAGTAATCTACCTCAGACAGTGAAAAAGTTTAAAGGAAAACCTGTGACTTAATATCCACTGTAATTTAACATTACTATTGAAAATCGATGGTTCAATAACATTGTTTAGTTTCAGCCATTTCTTGATTCGATTATAATGCACAGATTTTTAATGTCCTTGAACTAACACAAATCACACCGTTAGCGCAGATCTTTGAAGCAACAATGCGGCGCATGACACCAGATTTGCTAATTCGAGCCACGACAGTGAAAGACCTAGCCAGTAGGACAAAAGAAATGGTGATGCACGATTCCTAACGATTAGTGTATGTAGCAAAGTCCTGGGTTACATCCTAAACCTCCCCACATTGCAAACACTAGCAAAGGTAACAGGATACCATCCCCCTTCAATACTGCAGTTCTCCAGCTGCTATGGAGGGGGAATACTCAACGTAGAAATAGCCTACGTCCTGATAAAGGTATACTGAGACAGGTGGGTGAGCAGTAACGGTGTCATTAGGGAGAATGGGGTTCAATTCCCCGTGCGCCTTTCCAGATTTCAGTTTGCCATAGTTTCCCGAAATCACCCCAGAACTTGAGATGGTTCGTTCAAATGGCCATGAACAAATTCCTTCCCGTTCCTTGGCCACAGTCCTTTCCAGCTTGCAATGACGGTGACGTCAATATGCGTAAAGCCCTAAACAAAGAAATATAAGGGTATGGTAATATACTGAACGAGATGCTATTTTGTAGGTTCCTCCATTTTCTCAACTCAGTATTAGATCGATGTTTTTGTCCGTTCTGCTCTTTACTCCAGAATTAATTGCTTCATATTGGTTCTTGACAGCAAATTACTAAAAAATACTAGTATGTCACGTATATTAAAGGTTTACTATGATTCAACGTTTGGACGCAGCTGCTCAAAGATTTATTCCATGGAGCTCGCGGTTTCGGCAGATAGGACTTATCTTCTGCAAAGTTGTTTTTCATTAACTTTGAATATATTTTTTGGTAATATCACTGGGTTTATCACGTTTAAAAACGATCAAGATGTTTCAAAAACTGTAAAGAAGCTTTTAAATATGTTAACCTTCAAAGTTTTATCGCTCTATAATGATTGACAAGCACCAAGTTTCGTATATATGTTGTCTCTTCGCCTCTAATTGTGTATTTATTTGGAATTATGACAAAAATATCACCTTATCAGAAAAAAACAGTAGGTGTAAATACGGGCACCATCATAGTTTATCCATGTATGAGAAAAGCTGCTTGTTTGTACACCTCCAGCTCGTGGATTTATTCCAACATCAATGTCATGATCCGTGATACGAAATCAATTGCGTGGTGGAAAATACAACCACTTCGATCAGGAAAAGAGTGCTTAAATATTATTAAAGAGTTACAACTGACAGGCGCTTAAAAGTTCATGCATAAAGCAAAAAAGAGCGATCTTTGACTTCTACGAATCCATAGATTCCGCTTATTTTCTTTCTGACCTCTCTAACCCTAGTTACCGAGAGTGATGGATGAGCGGTAACGCTCTGGCCTCGCATTCGGGAGGACGCGGGCTCTGATCTCCCCGTCCGGGCATCCAGATTTGGGTTTTCCATTGTTTCCCCAAATCACTCCAGGCGAATGACGGGGTGGTTCCTACAAAAGGCCATGGCCGAATTCCTTCCCGTTCCTTTTTACCATCCTTTCCAGCCTCTAATGACCTCGAGGAGACATAAAATCATAAGCAGCAAGCCTCTAATATTAGTTTCTGGCACCTTAGTGTGATTCGAATTGCTACTTAGGAGTGAATAACGATTGTATTACTAATATGGATGTTTAAAAGTATGTTTTAAAATAAAGGTTTTCAGAATAGTTCTATTTCGATTTGTCTATCAAAAGTTACTTTATTTATTGCCCTTTTTTCCTACGTTTAAATTTAGCTTTGTGTTCAGATTTCGATTGTTTGATGCGGAGAGTAAATACAACCAAGTTTACGACCTTTTTTTTTTTTTTTTTTTTTTTAGAATTGATATACCGTATTTATGTAGTGCGAGGATATTTGGAATTTTTCGTGCTCCTGTTTGGCGTAAATAATCTTCTTGTCCGGTTTTATTAATTTGTTCCTCTCCTCAAAAAATAGAAAAACAAAGCATTTTACTGAGTTGTGTAGAAATTTCATTCACATGTTACGAAAAAACATGCGTGAAATGTGCGGAAAGCTCATGGCCTCTTTTCAGAATAAATGTGAGAACGTATTTCTTGTCGCAGAGCACAATGACCGGACGAACATTTTCTTAGGTACAATAAGACAATGATGCCAAGGCCTACGCACTCATCTGAGGGTTTTTGCTACTCACATTGGAAACAAGGATTTGAACAGTTTACTGAACAGTTCTCATATTAGCTAACTTGCTTATTTTTGGATCTCAGTGTCTTGTGCAAATTGAAGCTCGTTAAATGACGATCTTGGCTAAATGCCCGGCATGGCTTCGTAAAATAAAGTAATTATTATAAATGATGATACGTAATAAATGTATGCAGTCATTTTAATAATTTCTCTAGTAAGTTTTAAAGAATGGTTTATCAGTCTGATAAGCTTTTGTTTGCAATAAATAACTACTGCGAAGAATCACTTTCCTCTTATGTTCATTTTCCCGTGCGCTCTACAATAACATTACAGAGTACACACAGAATAGGCATCAGCTGGGCCAAAGATACTAAACATAATCATACAAATATTCCAGCGATTCTACATTTCAATTAATTTGCAACTCAACTAACTCTGCTTGCCATCTCCGCGCGTTTATATAGACGTTACCGAAAGATCCAGAATAATTCAAAGAGTTCTCAAAGTTTAACAATACTTTAACAATTAAATCCATACAAAAATAATTACAAATTGTACAAAATCACTCATAATCATTAAAAAAAAAATCTTGGAAGTGAAAGTTAATACTGTTTACATGCATTTACGCATAAAATTATCAACGTAAACCAGTCCAAACAGTCGCAAATTGTCCTCCAAACATCGTAGCTCCGATCAACATATACAATTACAAACTTCAAATTAATGTTTCATACATAATACTGTCCTTGAAAGCATTACATAGCATTTACATAGTTTCTGTCCATGAAACAAGCTTCATTTTTGTGACGCATAAACATAAATTCACAACTAATCACACAAACCATATACAAATACCTAATTAATCAACTCTCAGCTTGCTATACTTAATTCTTCAAATAACATTTCATAGGAGGGTTGGGTTTGAGGGATAAGTCAAATAGCTTAAGCAGGATACAGGGGATCGTTTACAGAAAATGGCTTGAGACGTAATCATGGCTGCCTGTAACAGGGTATTTTTCAATGCCATAATTTTTAGTAACCTGCCTGGTAGTTCAGTGGCTAACCTTCATGAACGTAGTTGCATCACTAATGTTTACCAACACTCAACAAATCTGAAAGACATTTATCACAAAATGTTAGAAACAATGATCAGAAACAACATAAAACTTAAATACGCACAACGAATTGGAAATCAGTATGCCGGAATATTTTCAATAAGCATTTGCTTTACAACGTTAAATCTATTGGTATCTAGTATTAAATTAAGTACTCCCTACAAATACACTTGTGCCAATTGTAAAATGCGAACATTTCACAAAGGAAGATGCTTTAGAATATCGTTTCATGTTCAAGCAGAGGCTAGCGACATGGAAATGGGTGAAAGCTATATTGGCGTCACTAAACAGTACTAAATACTACAGCATGAACGTTGCCAGCATTATAAAACCAGATCAGTAGGTATGTCCACCGTCAAAAGCAAAACTCGACACTTTGAATCATGGGACACTTTGTAATTTTTTTTATTTTATTATTTTCTTTTTTATTATTATTATTATTATTATTATTATTTTTTTTTTTTTTTTTTTGCTGTCGTCAGTCTTTAGACTGGTTTGATGCAATCCTCCATCCTTTCCTATCCTTTGCTAACCTCTTCATTTCTACATACCCCTTACAACCCACGTCCTCAATTATCTGCTTCATATATTCTAATCTCTGTCTACCTCTACAGTTCTCAGTTGGTGGGATATATGCAAGATATTTCAGATGAAATGGACAAGGGAGGCCAAATTGATAGTGTAGCACTAGATCTGTCTAAGGCGTTTAACAGAGTAAGCCATAAAATGGTAGTAAATAAGGTAAAAACCATTGGAGTGGATAAGAAAGTCATTTGCTGGGTAGAAGAATTTTTAAAATGTAGAAAACAGAAAGTTAGGGTAGGAAATGTAGTATCAAAAGAAGTTGAAGTAAAAATGGGTGTGCCACAGGGTAGCGTATTGGGACCATTGCTATTCATTATTCTAATGAATAATTGTGTTGATTGTTTACTATCTGAAATTAGATTGTTTGCAGATGACATAATGCTGTATAAAAGAATCAAAACGATAGAGGATTGTAAACAGTTGCAGGGTGATCTGGACAGGATATCTAATTGGGTTGGTAAACATGGAATGAAGATAAATGCAAAGAAGAGTCAACTTATTAGATACACAAATAAAAAACAAAAGGTTAATTACGAATATAAGGTGGGGAAAGAATTGCTTGCTGAAGACTTGAAAAGTAAATATCTTGGAATTACTTTTGATAACAAACTTAACTGGGTAGGACACATAGGACGGGTGGTAGGAAAAGGTTTCAAAGTTCTGCACTTGTTGGAGAGAGTGATGAGGGGATGTACGAAAGATGTCAAGGAATTGGGTTACAAAACTTTGGTCAGACCCTCATTTTACGTATCAAATACAGGAGTTGGAGAGGGTGCAAAAAAGGGCTGCTAGATTTGTTTCTGGAAATTATCGCAGAATGCAATCAGTGACGGATATGATAAAGGAGCTGGAATGGGATTCATTGCAAGACAGGAGGAGAATGAGGAGGGTCATGGGAGTGTACAGGGCATATACTGGCGATGAGGCATGGAAAGATATTGCAATAGGTATGAAAAGTAGTGCATGGAAGAGAAAACATGACCATGACCACAAGCTGGCACTCGATTTCAGGCACAAGGGTGTGGGAAGATTCTCTTTTTTAGGTAAGGGTGTCAGGGATTGGAATGAGTTACCAAGAGAAATGATGAATAATTTACCGAAAACTTTGAAAGAATTTAAAGATAAAATTTGTAGAGGGCAAATGTAGGTAGGTGCAGGATAGGGGGAAGATGGGTATGTAGGGAAATTGACACCGGAGCCTGTGCTCCATTGCAATTAAATTAAATTTTAAAAAAATTAACCAATCCAGCATGTCTCAAAATATGACCTACCAGCCTGTCTCTTCTTCCTGTAAGCTTCTTCCATAAACTTCTTTTCTCACCCATCATTTCCAAAACTCGTTCATTTCTTACTTCGTCTGTCCACCTAGTTTTCAGCATTCTTCTGTAGCACCACATTTCAAATGCTTCAAGTTTCTTTCTTTCCGGTATTCCTAAAGTCCATGTTTCACTACCGTAAAGTGCTGTGCTCCACACACAGAGTTTTAAAAAGTTCTTTCTAATTCCTAGATCAATATTTGAAACTAAAAGGTTTCTCTTTTTCATGAAGGCTCTTTTTGCTAGTGCTATTCTGCTTTTAACATCATTCCTGCTTCGGCCATTGGTTGTAATTTTGCTTCCCAAGTAACAGAACTCACTTACTTCTCCTATTGTATCCGATCCAATTTTTATATTTAATCTGCTAGTATTGGTATCATTTCTGCTACATTTCATCACTTTTGTCTTACTTTGATTTATATTCAGTCCAAAATCTTCCTTCAGTATTTTGTTCATGCCATTCAATAACTTCTCAATATCCTCAGCCCTCTCTGCTAACAAGACAATGTCATCAGCAAATCGTAGCATACTGATTTTTTCTCCCTGAAAACTTATGCCACATGGAAATTTTTCTTTGACCTTCTTCATTGCTTTCTCTACATACAAGTTGAATATTAACGGGGATAGACTACAACTTTGTCTCACACCCTTCTTAACTGAAGCATGTCTCTCATGATTCTCTACTTTTATTAGAGCCACTTGATTCTTATATAGTTTATAGAGTATTCTTCTATCTCGATACTTTAGACCTCACTTCTTTAAAATTTTGAACATCTTGTCCCACCTAACATTATCAAAAGCTTTTTCTAAATCAACAAATGCCATAAAAGTATATTTGTTTTTCTTGATCCGTCCTTCAAGTATTAATCTTAAAGAAAGAATTGCTTCCCTTGTACCGCGATTTTTCCTAAACACAAACTGATCTTCACCTACTATCTCTTCTACTACCCTTTCCATCCTTCTGTATATTATTCTGGTCAATAATTTTGAAGCATGTGATGTTAGACTAATGGTGCGATAATTGTCACATTTGTCGGCTTGTGCTTTCTTTGGAAGTGTGAAGATGATATTTTTATTAAAATCAGTTGGAATTTCTCCTGTTTCATAACTTTTTGATGTCAGCTTGAATAATCTTTCGATTCCTTCCTCTCCTAGAGATTTAAGAAGTTCTGCAGGGATCTCATCAATTCCAACTGCCTTATTTGCTTTCAAGTCATTCAGAGCTTTATTAAATTCTGTCCTCAAAACAGGATCTCCTAAGTCATCAATGTCGACATCGCCTTCCTTTTCCAATACACTATTGTTCAAGTCGTCCCCATCATAAAGTTTCTCAATGTACTCCTTCCATCGGTTAGCTCTATCTTCTGAGCTTAAAAATGGTTTCCCATCACCAGTTTTAATGTTCATACCCCTTTTCTTCATTTCTCCAAAATTCTGTTTGATCTTTCTATATGCAACATCTACTTTTCCTACAACCATTTCCTTTTCTACTTCTTCACACTTTGCTTGTAGCAATTTTTCTTTTGCTATTTTGCATTTCCTATTTATTTGATTTCTAAATTCCCTGTACTGCTCTCTTCCTGCTTCATCCTGAGCATTTTTGTACCTTCTCCTCTGATCCATCAGCTGCAAAATTTCTTCTGTGATCCAAGGTTTTCGGGCAGCTTGTTCCCTAAAGCCTAATGTTTCTTTGCCAGCTTTCATTATTTCGGTCTTTAATGCATTCCATTCGTCCTCGGTTGAGTTCCTTTCACAGTTACTTCTTAGACCTAAGTCTACCATTTCTGCAAATTTTTCTCTTGTGCTAGATTGTTTCCGTTTTTTTACTTGCAGTCTGTTCTGCTTATGTTGATTTCTTATTCGCTTGAATTTCAGCCTGCACTATCAAATTATGGTCCGAGTCTATGTCTGCTCCTGGGTACGCTTTACAGTCTAGAACTTGATTCCTGAATCTCTGTTTGACCATGATATAATCTAGCTGATATCTGCCTGTATACCCAGGACGTTTCCAGGTGTATATTCTTCTTGCATGGTTCTGAAACAGTGTGTTGGCCACTAGTATCTTATATCTTTCACAAAATTTAGCAACCTGCTTCCTCGCTCATTTCTTTCTCCTAGACCAAAATTTCCTACAGTATTCCCCTCTTTTCCTTCTCCCACTATTGCATTCCAATCACCCATGATTATTAGATTTTCCTCCCCTTTCACATGTTGGATTAAATCTTCAATTTCAGTGTATATTTTTTCTATTTCTTCGTCATCTTCCTGTGACGTTGGCATATATACTTGTACTAATGTGGTTGGGACGGGCTTGTCTATTTTCGTCTTATGGCTTTATGCCTCATCAAAATAATCCTGTCACTAAACTGTTCATAATAACTCACCCGTTTCCCTACTTTCTTGTTCATTACAAATCCTACACCAGTGACTCCATTGACAGCTTGTGTGCTAATTATGCTGTGTTCCCCAGACCAGAAATCCTGTACGTCCTTCCATTTAATCTCACTAATCCCAACAACATCTAACTTAAGTAGTTCCATCTCCCTTTTTAAGTTTTCTAACCTACCTACCCTATTCAGACTTCTAACATTCCACGCTCCGACTCGTAGAATGATTCTATCCATTCTGATGACTCCTCCCTGAGCAGTCCCCACCCGGAGATCCGATTGGGGGACTATTTTACCTCCGGAATATTTTATCCAGGAAGAAGACATCATGATATATATAATTTGAGAGGATTACATGTCCTCGGGATACCCTTTGGGTCTTTAATGCAGTGGTTTCCCGTTGCCTTCTGCATCCCCATGCCGTTGATCATTTCTGATTCATCCGCCTTTAGGGGCCGTTTCCAACCCCAAGGGCAAGAGGGTGCCCTGAACCGCTTCCCGCTCTTCCGCCCTCCTTTCGGAGGCCGTTGGCAAGCAATGGTGACTCCTTATACCGGGAATCTTTCAGTCGCCAGAGCCTCGTCCGTGCAAACAGGGTGCACCACGTGAAAGAGGTTGGTTGGAAAAGACTAGTATAGTCTCTCCCAAACCTTACATCCCGTAAATTATGTAGCAGGAAAGAAAGGCATTAATATAAAAATTTCAAATATCTCATTGTTACCGAAGTCAATAATACGAAAAAATACAAAACCTACACGACGTCGTACGGACAATTTCTACAGACAGCAATCCAGGGAAATCTGTAATTTACATCTAGAAGAACCTAGATAACCACAAAAGGAAGAAGGCAGAACTTTTAGAACTATAAATGCTGTGGGAATCAGTGGTTACCTACCGTGAACTATCTTTATCATCACCTCTACTGTTAATTTTCTTAATTGAAACAAGTGTATGCTATTGAATGTAATTATGTTAATTTTAAATAAATAAATGTGATGAGCTTAAAAAAATGGTTCAGGCACTTGCTTTTAAAATTTTGGGTTCAAGTCCCGGGTTCAGATCCCGGCTGAGCCAGGAATTTTTAAGAGCGATGTTTGATCATATGAGCTACGCTAGGACGATTCGTGGTTCGGATTCCACGTTAAACTGTAGGTCCCAAACGAAAGGAACAGGCCGTCCTACCTATGACACAATGGCCTAGTATGCCTTCTTCCGGAGGATCTAACCAACCTTCGGGTTGTGGACTAAGTTAGTTTTTTTACGGTGTGTGGACGCCAGAAACTATATTTTTCTTGCAGGAAACTAATTAAGTGAAAAGAATAAAACGATTCAACTTCTAGGAAGTCAAAGTAGAATTTATAATGACTTAATGGCAGCATAACATAGTGTAATAAATAAAACTCTTTTTGACAAACAAAAAAGGGCCTGTTTGCAGATAAAATACGGAGTCTATCCTAACTATTGAAACTTAGAAATAAATGAATATACAGGCAGATTCATGAGGAATGGTGAATATTGGAGATGGTAGTATGAACAATATTGAGTAAAAAAGTTCATATAAACATGTGTACTATTTCCATTCGTTTTGGAGATACAGGTGCCAAAATGTTATGCATAAAATAAACCTCAGAAAATCATTAAGAGCACACTAATAACTTACTTGAAGTACTTTACTCATCCACAAACACATGCATATTTTACAAAAGTTTAAATTAAATGCTCGAAAATCCCACCTTCGACTATACATTGCAGCTCTTTTCTCAGTAGTACATGTCAAGCGTCAATAAAGCTTAAATCCAATCTAAATCATTGGAACGGAACCGTCCGTGAGAGGGGAGCTGTGATATTCGTTCTTTATTTTCGTCTTATGGCTTTATGCCTCATCGACCTCGAGGTCATTAGAGGCGGTAAAGAACTGTGAGGAAGGAACTGGAAGGAATGCGGATATGGCCTTCAAAAGGAACCATTCTAACATTTGCCTGGAGTGATTTTGGGAAACCATGGAAAACTCAAATTATATGGGTGGGCGGGGATTCGAACCCACGTCCTCTCGAATAAGAGGCGAGAGCGTTACCGCTCAAGCACCACGCTAGGTTTGTATTTTACTGTTATAGGAGTCGTGGTCATTAGAACTGGGAGGAGAGTGGGCATAATGAAAGTGAAGGAATAAAAATTCGAAGATATTTATTTTGTTACCACAGAGTAATTGAATGGTAGAAGACCGATTTTATATTTCTTGTGACCCTTTTTTATTTATTTTAAACAATTCAAATTTAAAACAGTAAATTTCAAAGTATTAAAAACAGAAACAGATGTTTCACAATAAAAAATAGTCACGATACAGAGAGAGGACGGTATGGAATTAAAATAATAATAATAACATTATCGAAAGCTTTTTCTTAGGCAATATTCTTCCCTTATTTTACACTTTAAAAAATGAAAGTATGAATGACATTTAGATAAGCAGTTCATAGAAGAAGCTGAAGTCGTTTCACTTGCTTTATTAGTAAGTAAATTTTTGTTTTGTTTAATGTTTGTTTGCTTTTATTGGGGGGAGGGGGTAGTTTTTTTGCTGTTTTTCTCGATTTGTTTAATAAGTAATAATATTCGCAATAAACAATGTGCATAAGACTGAGTTATTACATCTCGTCATTTTGAGAACTCATTTTCAATGAGTAGACTGTGTTTGTTATTTTCATGAGACGTCCTATAGATAAATCAAACTCGACACTAGACAACAGGTGCCAGCACTCAATAACGCCCCCATTACGCACAATGTATGTGGAACACTGACCGTAATACAGGTGGCTTCTCCCTATCAGTATATGGCATCGGAAGTGTGTGGACAGCGACCTTGTAAGTAGCCGCGAGTGAAAACTATGCTGCGGGTAGGTTTAATGTGACTCCTCGCAGTCCCCACCTCCTAGACGCCAGTACTGTGCCAGGCCCGACGACAGACAGATCGACGCCAACATGCAGGTACTGAGCACGCTCCCACTTGTTAGTACATAGTACTTCAAATCTCGTGTACCAAAGATTATAGTTCATCAGTTTAATTTAATTTATTCAACTGCGATGGAACGCGCGCCTCCGGTAACAATTTTCATATACACACCTTTTTTTTTCTTTCTTGTTCCCGCCAACTTTTGCCTTCTACGAATGTTAATTTTCCAACGTTTTTGGTAAATTATTCATCATTTTCCTTGGTAATTTATTCCAATCCCTGACCCTTTTACCTACGAAACAAAATTATACCACACTCTTATGCCTGAAATCGAGTGCCTACTTGTGGCCATGGTCGTCATTTTCCTTCCGTGGACCTCTCTTAATTCTTTCGACAGTATCTTTCCACATGTCATCACGAATATATGCCTTGCACACTGCCAAAACCCTCTTCACCCTCCCCCTGCCTTCCAATGAACCCCATTTCAGGACCTTTATCACATCAGTTACTGATTGTCTTATACAGTAACTTCGAGAGACAAATCTAGCAGCTCTTCTTTGCAGCCCTCCAACTCCTGTATTTGATACCCTAATTGTAGATCCTATACTATACCAGAATATTCAAGCAATGATCTGACAAAAGTTTTGTAATCCAATTCCCTCACTTCTTTGGTTCATCTCCCCATCACTCTCTCCGATAAAAAAAACGATTTTGAAACCTTTTCCTACCACCTGTGAAATTTGTACAGCCCATTTAAGTTTATTAACAAACTTAATGCCAAAGTATTTACATTTCAAGTCTTCAAAAAGCATCCCCTTCTCCACTTTATAATCGTAATGAGCTTTTAGTTTTTTATCAGTGTACCTAATGAACTGACTCGTCTTTGCATTTGTTGTCCCGCCTGATTGTGATGCACGGGTTTTAAAAAATAGTTCTTTAAATGTATACTATAACTTAATATTTGCTGGCCTCGGTAACTCTAACTGCAAACTCTACTTGCCGAGGGTCGCTAGTTCCTGTCCGACCAACAGCATGGTTGTTTAGTGTAAGCGTTGTGTGTCTTGTATTGCTTTTTTTTTTTTTTTTTTTTTTTTTTTTTTTTTTACAGTTTAACGTCCCTTTTTAACAACGTGGTCTTTAGAGACGGGAAAGGATGGGGGCAAGGAATGGGAAGGAATTCGGCCATGGCCTTTTGAAGGAAGCATCCCGGCATTCACCTGGAGTGATTTGGGGAAACCATGGAAAACCCAAATCTGGATGCCCGGACGGGGATTCGAACCGCCGTCCTTCTTGTATTGCATTTGTATGAAAAGAAAAGCATGTGGATTTATTATATCATTCAGGATAATCGCATAAAACGCTGTAACTGTTTGAAAGGCTATCGGGCTAAAAGCCATTAAATTAAAAAAAAAACTTAGAACCTATTCGAAGCACAATTTAAACAATTATTTTTCAGGATAGTCTCCCTTCATTTCAACGAACTGGTGCATTATTTTCGCAAGTTTATGTATTCATTGAAAAGAATGTTTTTTTTCTGTGGCAGTGTTATTCAACGTTGAAAATTCACTCTTGTTAGTTCTCCGGGTTTACTGGAAATCGCGATTCCACTGTAACTATATTCGTCTGCCCGGACTAATACTTCAGTACTCAATCCCAGCATATATTATTTTCAAGTAGTACTTAGGCTGTAATCCACCCAGAACCGCTAGAAAGGTACATAATGGATATGTAATTAATACTGCGTGTCGTTCTGGTCCAGGGTGTATTACAACTTAATTACTGTTTGAAAACAATAGTCTTCCGCACTATATGTCCGTCCGGAGGAATGCAGTTGCAGCGGAATAAGCAGTGTTCAGTTAAACCAGTCCTTCGTTACCTATCAAAACTTTACTCGATTCATATATTTTTGTATATGATCTCATTCCCTCGCCTAGCTGTGTTTTAACTATCTCACAAATTTTCGATGTTTCCACATTATGTTTTGTAAGAAATTTAATAATACTAACGCCTTGGGAATCATTGGAGGACAGACGATGATTTAAGAGAGTGTGTATATTGCCGATGTAGCTGTTATAATGTGGGTAGAAGAATTAGGAGCAGAAATGGAAGTGAAGAGATGACCGTGACCAAAAGCTGGAACATGATGTCAGAAGTAAGGGAGTCAGAAACTGGAATAAACTGCCAAGTGAAACGCTGAACAATTTACTTGAAACAGTAAACAAATTTGACATTAAAATTTGCAAAGAGCGTAAAGGGAGGGATCTGAACTGCCTTCAAAGAATTTAAGATTAAAACATGTTATGACTATCTTAAGTATGTGTGATCAGCTGATTATTGCGAGCACAGTAATCTATTTTTATTTATGAGTTAGGGTAGAATGAACAATTTTCAACTTGGTTGTGAAAGATTACGTGTTTTTTAATCCAAAAATGCATTTTTTTACGTGATCCCCCATTATTTCAATGTACTTTTACTAAAGTTTCTTCAATAAATGGATTCCTTCCCTGAAGTACAATTTTGGAAGTCCTAAAAATACTTATCTATGGCAGCTATGTTCTTTCATTTGACTCTAAACGTTTTTCATCAATAAATTTCTTCAACAGTTTTTTTATTGGTCTTCCGTCTTGAAACTAAACAAAAGCTTTTTATGCCAAACGCGTTTCGTCCTTTTTTTTAAGACATACTTAGTGCCAGTTTCAGATTACGTACCAGTATGTGCAAGTTCGTAGTTGCGTACCAGCTACATGTCTTACTTTATCACTTCTCTCAAATGCTTTTATGGTATGCGTTTCTGAGAATACGCTGACACGAATTGTGTTCGGCATATTCTCAGAAATACATACAGTAAAAACATTTGAGGGAAGTGATGATGTAAGGCATGTAACTAGTATGAACTTCGAACTTACACGTACTGATTAAAAAAAAAAATCTAAAATACGCTGAATGTGTCTTAAATAAAGGCTAAAAGCGTATGCCATAAAAGGCATTTTGTTTAGCTAGCAATAACAAAAACATTTATCATAACAACTAAGGACGTTGGGCAAAAACAGTTCCACAATTACTATAGCTCCTTCTCATATTGTCCTGACCAAAGAATTACTATTATTATTTTCGAATCTAGGTCTGGTCTCTTCTCGTGAATTTTTTCTTTCATTTGGTCCAGAATACTTACGTAGTATCAGCCAATTATTATTTTTCCCTTTTCAAGGTAATCAATAATGCAATGTCTTTCACATTTCAGAAAACGATTGCCCTGCTCTTCCTGGTAGATCAGATCGATTTTGACTTTTTTTGCTGCAGAACCAATCACCATTTTGACTGCCGTTTTGTTTCTGAACTTCTCATTGACATAAAAAATCAGCTCTCAAAGTTAGAAAGTTTTTTAAACGGTTCAAATATTGCTGAGAAATTAATTCGTTCTAGCATTTATTTTTGGTCGGCATTTAACAGATGCGGTAACAATCTTACACAAAGCTTTCTCACATCAGTTTCTTGATGAACGAGATATCGTAAAACATACCGTTCCCATTCTTCTTGTGATGTGTCTGCTGCCACACTTATGTGATACACCTTTAATCACCAGTCGGCCAATACCATATTGCACACCTTGATGTTTTCTTCGGTGATTGCGGTTTTATGGTCGTCCATCAAATGGAACATCTTCAAGAGATGCACGATCAAATTCACATTCATCCTACTCTTTCGTCACTGTTGAAAATGAGTGAGCTGACTCTTTATAATACTTTAACAAGTTTGGATGAATTTCCTTTGCCGTTAAACTGTCCAAAAAGAAGAATTTTATGACAGTTTATCCATTTTAACCACACAATCCCCTTAACTTCTACTTCCTAAAAAGCAGAATAAAGAAAGCCTTTTCACTGATCAAACTACCCAGCGCTGCGAGACGTTTACCAACATCACAGAAAACTGTAACTCTTCACCTTACCCTCGTAGATATGAGAGTGATCTGAGAAGTTTCTGACTTAGGTCGTAGATGATTTTGTTAATAGCAAATTATGAAACCGAAATTTAACTAAATAGTGGCAACAATCTTTCTATATATACAAACTACCTTTCTCCGGAAATTCTGAAAATCTATTTATCACTAGCTGTTGCCCGTAACTTTGATCACCTGGTTTTATATTTTATAATGTGTTGTGGGATGAAGTCAGGTCTTCTACCACGCTCAGGCGATTTGACCTCCATTTATGCGGAAATCACATTATCAATGTTGAAAATTCAGTAAGAATTCCAGTAAGACTGATGACGATTTGCACCCACAATTAATATACGAATATGGTAGTGTAGTATGGGACCCACATTTTGAGCATCAAATACAGGAGTTGGAGAGGGCGCAAAAAAGGGCTGCTAGATTTTTTTCTGGTAATTATCGCAGAATGCAATCAGTAACAGATGTGAGATATGATAAAAAAGCTGGAATGGGATTCATTGCAAGACAGGAGGAGGGTGAAGAGGGTCATGGGAGTGAACAAGGCGTTGAGGAATGGAATGATATTGGTGTAGGTATGAAAAGTAATGCATGGAAGGGAAAAGATGACCATGACCACAAGCTCCCACTCGATTTCAGGCAAAAAGGTGTGGGAAGATTCTCTTTTTTAGGTAAGGGTGTCAGGGTTTGAAATAAGTTACCAAGTGAAATGATGAATAATTTACCAAAAACGTTGAAAGAATTTAAAGTTAAAATTTGTAGAGGGCAAATGTAGGTGGATAAAGGAAAGGGGGAAGATGGGTGTGTAGGGAAATTGCCACCGGAGCGTGTGCTCCATTGCAATTAAATTAAATTTTTAAAAAAATCCATTTAAACGTGGTTAGAAAACGCTGATATAATCAAAAATTTTATAACTCTGGCCTTAATTGCTGTGTAATGTGAAGTAGGCCAGAGCGCTACCATGGTCCGGACTCTGCATTAAACTGTAGGTCTCCTCAACGACTCACGTCCCTAGTTGTAACGCGAATGTGCACACATTCAAAGCAAATTCAAGCCAAAAGGAGGCTTAGCCTGGTCCTAGTTGGTCGAAACGAACATACACATGCGAGGCTACCACGTCACGCATACCTACAGTTTAATGTGAAATTCTAGCCACGAAACGTGGCGGAGGTGTATATCAGATCAGTTCTGAATAACTTCAATTTGGAATAATACTGTGCTGTTGATACTTACTACTTTGACTGCGAGAAGTAACACACCTTTAAACGGGGACTATTTTGCGAGCACTTTAGTCTAATTTCTCGGTTTCTCATCGTCAAATTAGGAGAAACATTCACTATTTTCACTTGGTATCGTGGTCTGTACATTGTTCGAAACCTTGGCCAGCAGTTTTTGGTGCATCACGTTAAACGAAAAATGGATACTAATTTGTAAACATGTTTAAGTTAATTTTTTCAGCATTTCCATGCACCTCAAAATGGCACATACTGTCAAGGTCGTATTTTAACCCTGGGGATTTAATGGATAATGATTACCGACTTTAGTTAATGTAATATTCGAGACAAGACTTTTAAGCGTTATCTCAGCACGGCCTTCTTGTTCACAAAAACCTGCTGATGCGCTGAGTCTATCAACAACACTGATATGAACTGCCTAATGACGGCAATGGAATCTGCCTCAAGATCTCACGACAACACAAGGTGGCGGTCCGACCAGATCTAACCAAATTTCACCACAGAGGGAGCGGGGTGGGAGGGGGAGATAAAGTCCTGAATTCCGGAAAAACACCTCACGTAATTAATGGACGCACCCTAACAGCTTTATTATATCTACAGATTAAAACTCAGAATAATGTGACGAACAATCTATGGTGAAGGCTGACAAATTATAAGACCATCATTATGTATCTGCATCGGTAATCCGTAATTCAGAACCATTGATACGACATTAACCTTACACCGCTGGGAGCGTCCATAAACCACGTAGCTCCATTTTTGCCTTCTGTGTACTCCCCTTCCCCCTCTCCCCACGTAGCCCGATGTGGCTTTTGTCTCCAACCTCCGCGTAGTACGTAGCTTTTTTCCCTATTGTTTTCTATTGTCAGACTATCGTAAATTACATACGGAGATAATAAATTTTTACATGCTGTTGAGTGTTCTGAGCTTTATTTTAACTGTGACAAATGATATGAATGAAAAGCTGTGTGGCCTGATTTGTAACCCCCTCCCCCCCCCCCTTCACGTAGCCCAATTTCCACCCAACCCCTCCCTCCCTCTAGACCAAGGCACTTAGTTTATGGACGCTCCGCCTACCGTGTATTCCACTCGCCGAAGGAATATTTTAAAAACGGCTGATTGTCGGGTACGCGTACCATAGCATACCTAAAGATTTTATTTTATAACTATTTTAAGATCATGATGAAGTTTTTACTCGAACACAAAGCACTAAAATGAATTAATCCTACACGAAAGGTGATAATAACACTTGAATGCTATTGAACAACCTTTGTTAAAAAAAAAACATGTGTAGGATTCGTTCGAAAAAAGTAACTAAATAAATACTCATAATTATTTAAACTAATTATTGTACTGAGGACGAAATGTTTCATAAAAAAATGCTTCACAGCTCGATGAGCACCCTATCAGGCCGAAGGATTAGCAGTAATGCTCGGGCCTGGTATTCAGGAGGACTCCGGTTCAAATCCACTACCGGCCATCCAGATTTCCATTTTCTGTAGTTTCCCTAAATAAGAAAAAAGTAACATACTTGCTCATCCTTTTACTAGAGATGCTTTAGTTACACTTATATGATATATTCTTGCTCATATAGGACGGTGGTAACCAAATAAGAAAAGTTCGCAATTAAAATTCTATATGTTTCTTAACCAATTGTAATGCAAGGTTTAAGGAAAATCTGCCCGAGGCAGTTACCATGAAATTTCGTACTGAATTTTTGAGAAAATCCACCATAGTCTTTTCTGGGATACTTATACAGCAGCGTTCCAGGTATGTTTGAGGCTGCTCAACGGGGCACCCGTATTTTAACTCATAAATTCCCCTCCCAGAACCCACCAGAAACTACCTATTACCACACAGCCTCTCTCACTGCGGAAACTTGGTCATCCGAAGAATTACTCGCCATTATAGCGGGGATAGTGAAGCAAATCGTTCTTCTCCAATCCTTTAAGGATGACCACGGGGAGCAACGCGGACGCGGCGTCAGCAATGACCTAGGCCGAAGATTCGTGACGATCGCAACTGTTGGTGAATAACTTCTACGAATATGTCCATTGATGTGACATAATAACATTGGTATCAACTGCACTTTTGTGTTATGAATTAATACTATGCCTTAAACAAAAAAAAAAATCGCCGGATTTTGACTGTTTCTAAAACGCTCTGTAAAAGCCTTAGAATACTGAGAACATTTTTATATAATACATGTTTAGTTCCAATATTTAATAAATGTTTCCTTAAGTTGTCGTACCTTTAAAACTAAATCGTTTTGCTATAGGCTTAAGTCTTAATTTCTGACCAAGAATAATGTGAAAACCTAAAAAGAAGTCAACTTATATTATCCGAAAAAAATAACATTATTTTTTTTTAAAATTTCAGTACTGTCTATCGTCTCACTTTCAGCACTATTAGTTTGATTAGTTAAGTTTATTACCTGAAATGCCCATTTAAATTTTTATTATGTAAGCAGTGTTGCATATTAATGGATAGAAATTCTAATTCTTGTAGGGTTGCGATATTTTAAGGGAGTTTACGAACTATTGGTCGTATATATATAAATGCCAGGTAACAATCTTTCAACTGTTTAAGTGCTTGTAAATAGACGTTTGGAACTTATATTTATAAATAAAACATTTGACTGCCGTTACTTGTAATTTTCTCTTAAGATTTAATTGGTAATAAAAGTCAAACAAGAATGCAAAATAAAGCTTTAACGAAGCCATGTAGTTACATAAAAATACCCAATGGCTTCTTGAATAGAGATGCTTACTGGAGAAATATGTTTCTTGTGCAGTTACTTGGCGCCTAACAGTGTGCTGTATTAGTGACAGTTGCTGAGCTGACATTTATTTTGTTCCAGATGAGGTCGCTAGTTGCAGCATGGCTAATGATGACCGCAGTTACCATCGTGTGCGGCCAAGAAGGTAAATATTGTAAGGAGAATTTTGAAGTACAAATACTGCAAGAAATTCTCATTGCAATTGCGTACAAATATTCAGTCAGTGGCTTACAGTGAAAATCCCAATAATTTGTATGCGTGACGGACAGACTTGATGAGCGAAGATGACACTTCGTAGTTATGGACACATTGCTGGAGAGAGAATTATAGCTGGTGCTATATTGTGGATAGGAAGTCAAGAGTGGTTTGAGTACGGTCCACATGTGAAGGAAAATAAATCAGACTTTCACAAACTTTCTCGAGTGTAGATGGAAGAGTTGGTAATTTTTCCACCGCAGTATTTCTGTGTCAGAACTCAGGACTGATTACTGAAAGAACTGCCTATATGACGCTAGTTGATCAATTTTAGAAGCCACTCGAGCCAGTAAAAAGTAAATTCAAGTTTAAGCAAGCCCTGGTTTCTTCAGACATTCTTCTTTTAGTGGGTAACCGCATCCTCTTAAAACACAAGAAAGGATAAGAAACGGCTATGGGTTTGCAGCGCTCCCGCATTGTACTGAAGAGAAGTTATCAACGGATATTCGACGTCGACGCTCTGGTATCGTTGGCCAGTACTCGATACCGAGATTATATTTCTCACTTGCAGACACCTGGGCGTCGTTGATGAATGATCAGGCCGTTCCTGGCGTAAAATAATCGTCCACAAACGTTACGCCTAATTGTAGGTGATGGACGTGGTTGGGTTTGGCGACTTTTTTTTGTCTGTTCCGAGCTTCTACTGCCCGTCTTCGATACTTCTGTTCAAATAGTGCGACAGCCGTAGACGTGGTTTTGCGCCAGAAGGCAAGGTCTTCTGCAAGGTAGTCCCAGGTATTGAGGTCTATGTTTGTGCACTTCATGGTATTTTTGAGCTGGTCTTTGTAGCGCTTCATGGGACAGGGGACATCACGAAGTATTTTGCCAGTGCTGAGCTTCACGCTTTGGTATAGTGATGATATTACTCGGAGCTGGGTAGAGACCCTAATGCCGAATATATTTGATGCCTAGATGTAGAACAAGCTGGCAAGGCGCATGCTAGTGTGTAACGTTTCATGTTATTCATTTTTGTTTGTGTCATCAAATACCTCGTTCACAGTATTAATTTGTTAGGCTGGTGCCAGTTAAATGTTTCTTGATATATGGCATTTCATACTACATTAACGGTGTTTCTTTGTACGCCCGGTGTTGATTAGTATATTACTTGTCCACTGTAAAACGAATCTATATTTCATTCACCGTAATTATGTGTGTCAGTTTGATATTAATTAACGCCTTATATACAAAGTGAATAAATAAAGGATGAGAATTCTGCCTCATGGCAATGAGGACATAATAAATACAAATTAATCTGTAAAATATTTTTCATTTCTTAAAACTCCTTCATCACTGCAATAAATATAAGTAATAATAAAATAAGAATCGCAGTATATTTATAAGTTCTTCACTGCGAAAAGAGTTATTACAATATGCTACTGGTAGACATTTCCCATAGTCACAGCAGTCAATGATCGGTAAATGAAATGACCGAAAATAATTTTTTTCACTGTTTAAAATGAGTAGGTTTCGTAATTGACAAGAAAATATTAGACTCCATTACAAGCTTCGAGTCTACCTCTGAAAGGTTATCTACACTCACGTTTAAGTCGACCAACAAAGTGTATACAATTGTAAATGTTCATGCCCCTACAAACATTGACAACAAAAAGAATAAGGAGAAGGTGGAACTATTCTGGGAAAAACTTGATGACACGATTCAGAAGATCCCTGATAAACATAATGTCATCCTTCTAGGGGATTTCAACGCCCAGGTGGGGAGAGAGAAAAAGTTCAGGCATATAGTAGGGTGTTACCCAGCACACAAGAGAACGAACCAAAATGGTATCAGGCTAATTGAATTATGTCAGGCACACAATTTGATCCTGAAGTCAACTAGCTTTAAGAAATTGCCAAGAAAGCAGAAGACGTGGATATCACCTAACCCTCTATTGGGAGAGTTCCAGTTAGATCATGTTGCGGTAAAGCGGAAATTTCATAAAGAAATCCAAAATGTTAGGGTTCTCAGAGGGGCCAACCTCGACTCGGACCACTACCTATCTAAAGTGAAATTTAAGATTATCCCTAAGAGCAACTGTCATAAGAAAAACCGTGCACGAAGGAGATATGATCCAGAGAAAATAAAGGAGAAGAAGGAAGAATGGAGTCAGTTAACCAGCGAACTAGAAGGCCAGGGCTGGAAACAGTTGGAGAAGAGTCTTATAACTAAGGCAGAAGAGTTTGCTCCTGTCTCCAGGATTAAGAAGCACAGGTGGTGGAACGAGGAGTGTGATAGACTACTTGATCTGAGAAAGAAGGCGTGGCACATCTGGCAAACCAAAAAGGACGAAAGTTCCTGGCAGCACTTTGTGGAAACTAGGAGGATGGTGTCCAAGGAAATCAAGAAAGTAAAGAAGGTTCAAGAAGACCAAATACTCAGTAAGATTAATGACGACTTTACTAAGAATAACATGAGAAACTATTATCGGATCTTCAGAGAGAAGCTTAATAAATACAACCCCCCAACCCTCCAACTTCAGGATAAAAAAGGGAACATGGCATATAGTAATAGGGGCAACTGCAAGATACTGGCAGACTACTTCAAGGAACTCCTAAATTGCGAAGAACCACTCCAAAAGATGGTGTTCGATGATGGAAAGAAGTGTTCCACCAACCCTGACTCTAAACCCCCATCTATAAATGAGATCCAGACAATTCTGACTCACATGGAAAATTTTAAGGCATCAGGGGAAAATCAAATAACAGCCGAATTATGGAAATATGCTAGCAAAAATGCAATTATCTCACTCCAGAATTTTTTTGAGGAGATATGGAAGAAAGAAGTGATTCCAGAGGAATGGAAAATGGCCCTGATACACCCTCTACATAAAAGAGGCTCTAAATCTGATCCGAACAACTACAGAGGGATTTCTTTGGTGGATGTGACCTATAAGATATTGTCCAGAGCATTACTTGAACGAGCAGAATCCCAGCTGGACTGCCAAATCGGGGAGTATCAAGCAGGGTTCAGGAAAGGAAGGTCTTGCCCTGAACAGATCCTAAACCTCAGAAACATTTTAGCATACCAGAAACAGAGGGCGAAACCATATATAGTGACTTTTGTGGACTTCCAAAAAGCTTACGATTCCATAGACAGAGGGTCGCTATTCAATATTTTGGAGGAATTTGGCTTGGACAGGAAAACCCTGAATATAATCAAAGAAACCCTCACAAATACGACCTCAAAAGTTAGATTCATGGGTGAACTGTCAGAACCTTTTGAGATCAGAACAGGGGTCCGGCAAGGGGATGGCCTCTCCCCCCTGTTGTTCAATTGTGCACTCGAAAAAGTTGTGAGAGAATGGAATGCAAGAACCAGAGGAGGAATTAGACTTGGAACAAAAAATAAAGGAGTTACGATTAAGTGTTTGGCATTCGCTGACGATATGGCGATGCTCGCAGAAACATGGGAGGAAGCCAAAGAACAAATCGCCGAATTACAAGAGCAGGCAGGGAAGTTAGGACTTAAGATTTCTTTCGAAAAAACAAAGATTATGACAAATATACCAGACACTCCTACGAGAGTCCGAGTAGGAGCTCATAAAATAGAGGTGGTTAGGAGTTTCAAGTACCTAGGGGAATGGATTGAATGGAACAACCTTGAAGGTAAAACAATGGAAGCGAGAAGGACCAAAATGGAATTAGCCTTCCAGAAGACCAAAAACACTTACAATAAGAAAAGCCTCTCTTGGAACACAAAGATAAGACATTACAACACAGTAATTAAGCCGGAAGCACTCTATGCAGCAGAGACACTAGTCATGGGGAGGAAAGGACAAATGGAGAAATTGGAAATCAAAGAGAGGAAAATTTTGAGGAAGATCATGGGTCCCAAATTCCAGAATAACAAACAAGTTTTCTACAGAAACGAAGCCCTCTACGCAAAGTCTGAGAGACTCTCCGAAACCATGAGAAAAAAAAGGATTGATTTCTATGGACACATATTCCGAATGAATCCTAACAGATTAACAAAAAAAATCTTTGACTTCTTTTATAAAAAAAAGACTAAGCCCAACTGGTTTAAGGAAGTGGAAAAGGATTTGAGAGAACTCCAGATTACCGAAGTGATGTTAAAGAATGGTACAGCCAAGACCGTGACCAAAGACAAAAGTAAGAGGTTCCAAGTTGCGATAAACACCAGAAAACCGATTCAAATTTCAGAAGAGGAAAGAAGGAAGAGATCAGATAGAATGAAGAAATACTGGGAGAAGAAGAAAACGCAAGCATCCAAGAAGTGATTGATCTGACGTACCCCAAAGATGGGTGATTCGAAAAAAAAAAAAAAAAAAAAAAAATGAGTAGAATACCAAAATAGCTGGATTGTAAGATAGTCTTGTTTTTGCATGACAATTTGATACAATCAAGGAATTATAATGCTTGCTACATGCAGTTGACCACATTTTCAAATACCCAACAGACTGATACAGCACAAATTGTACTTTAAGAGTTCTGTGTGGTGCCACTACAGAACCAGCCAATGCCTATGTATCCATTTTTATAACTTCAATTTACGTTGATCTAGACAGGTTTCCAATAAAATGCAGGAAAACCTGTGATGATCCCCAATTTCTAATATGTACAGCATAGTGGACTACATTAGGAAGGTCTCTTTCTACCTCTCATTATAGATTTATTTAGTGACCTTAGTTCAGGATGTTAGAATTATGCAAAAAAAAAAAAAAAAGGTTTTCAACTTAAATCAGTAATGAGATTCGGATGCAGTGCCATGGCGAATATAGAACAGAATATTCATTTAGAGGTTTGCGGAATTTTAGTGAGCCGTTCCATCACGAAAGGGTGTATTACGGGCAAATACAGAATACTTTTAATGCACACAGTAACAATTAACACAGTTTACCGTGGCCTGCACGAGAGCGTAAATGGGTGGAGATAACTTTACTGCCTGGAACTGTTGGCGACAATAATACTGGAAAAAAAATACGTAAAAAAAACAACATGCTGAGTAGTCCCTAAATCCAGGTCCACTGTGGGGCCCTAAAGAACCGCTGCCGTGTTCTCAACAACGGACTGCCTCAGGGTTCGGTGCTGGCGCCTGTGCTTTATAATTTATATATTGTAGACATACCTCAACTAAATTAATATAGACTCCTCGGGTTCCTAGCCGAATGAGAAGGGTGTTTTCAAACGATATTTCGATGCTCGGAATCTCTGTCGCCATCCTCAACTAAATTGCAGGAAATTCCAGTATGCCGATGATCTGGCTATTACTTTACAGGATAGAAACTTCCAGATTTGTGAAGATATACTGTCTGAGAATCTTAACCAGCTCTACACATACTGTCCTAAGTTGAGACTAAAACCTAATCTGACAAAGACAGAGTCTTGTTGCTTCCACCTTTCAAACCAACTCGCCTATGTCATAAGGGGGCATCCATAAATTACGTGAGGTGAAATAGAGGAGGGGGGGGTCCGGCGAAATCTCACCAGATCTCCCCAAGGGGGAGGGGGGGGGGGTCTACGGAAATCTCACGTGAGATTTTGCGAAAAATTTGGGGACAATAGAGCAAAAAAAAAAAAGGTCTACAATTTGCGGCAAAGTCGATTTTAGGAGGGTATTTCGGTTAGGGTGTGACTCAAAAAAAAAAGGTCTACAAAAGTTTCCAGGGCGATTTCTAGGGGGGGTTCTCACGGACCAGATGTCACCAGAGGGGGGGGGGGGATTCGGCCAGATCTCACGAAATCTCACCAGGGGGGAGGGGGGGTTCCAGAAATCCGGAAAAACACCTCACGTAATTTGTGGATGCCCCCTAATAAGGCCAACCTTCGATCCCCTTGGAAGAGAAGAACACAAAGATCACCCCTATCTGGGAGTTAACTTGTATCGAACCCTCACTTTTCGTTAGTATTTATCTAATTAATAGCTAATAACGCAATACCAATTGCATAGTTCAAATATTACTGTACGTGACATCTCGAGCTCTCAGATAATGTATGTCATCGCCAGTGACGCTTCAAATTGTTTAATACTAATACCCATACCACCGCTGCTGAGTGAAACTCAACCTGCTCTTTGGAATATCAGCGTGTTACCAGACCAGCACACCAAGCATGCATCTTCACTTCATTTTCAGGCGTATCCAACAAAAACAATTATCTAACTGACTGAACTGACTGACTGAAAAAAAAAAAAAAAAAAAAAAAAATTGTTCCGGAGGATATCATACGAAATGTCTGTTTTCAATACGTTGGCGTTTAAAATTCACATTGAGTGGGTACGCTCGACTTTTATCGGTGATCCCGCATTTTTCGTCTTTATTATTATTACTCCGCGATTCACTAAAAGTGTGTGACGGAGGGTGCATTGTACCTATCCGAAAGGGTAATAGTTTGGAAGGGATGTACAAGATATGGCAGAAGGAGCCCATGAGCTAAGAGCTAATGTGAGGAACCATCCCAGCATTCGTCTGGAGTGATCTGGGAAACCCAGATCAGGATGGCCGGAGTGCCTTATCGAAAGCTACTCCTGTCGGATTTTAAGTTTATTCGCCCAGTAAATCCTTTCTATTCCATTCCCTAATCGCTCGTGGGAAAATTGAGTACGAAATGAATCGGTTTAGCCCTGATTTCTCTTATCTAATTTTCGCGGTCACTCCGATATATGAATGTTGCTGGTAGCAATATTTGTTTGCCGTCATTCCGACATACGTCAGTCGTGAATTTTTCAATTAGCTTCTGTCGAGAGCAACGCCTTCGGTGTTCCAGATCTTCCCAACCTAACTCCTTCAAAATAGCTTTTCCTCCAACTGTGTATACTTGTCACGAATCGGGTGGCTCTTCTTTGGACCTTCTCTAATGCGTACCTAGGGTAGAATCCTGTAGGAATACCATCTGGTCCGGGAGCCTTATTGGTTTTTACATTCATAAGCAGTTTCGATATTCCCTCGACATCAAGAAAGAGATCATTCATAATTTTGTTGGTAAGATTCTTAAATATCGGAATCTTCTCTGAGTTTTCTGCTGTGAAAGCTTTTTTAAATATATTATTCAAAATTTCTACTTTCTCTACACTTGTTTCTGATAATTTCCCATTTTCCTTAATCAGTAACGGCATAACCTTACGAGAGCCTCTTATTACTTTAACATACGATCAGAACTTTTTTGGATTAGTAATCAGATCTTCGGATAAATTCCTGGCTTGGAATTCTTTAAACGCATCGCGCATTGCCTTACGCACCTCCGCTGGCAACTGGACTACTTTAGCGCTATTAGATCAGTCCCCAGATTTCTTAACCGTGGCATGTAAACGCCTTTGCCTCCTGAGCAAACGTTTCACTTCCCTATCGAACCAACGGAAGTTCTTACTAACCTTAATAAATTTCTTAGGAACAAATTAATTTAAACCGGCCCATATTATTTCTTCATATTAAGTTCCTCAACATTTGTATTTAGCGTGTACGTTTCAAAATTTTTCGCCAAGTGATCGACCCTACCCGCATCGTTTGCCTTATCGAAGCAATATACGAGTTTGTCTTTGTCACGCTTCAAATTCAGACTAGATTTTAAAGTTACCACAACCGCTTGTGATCACTTATACCGTCTTCTACACAAACTGTATCTAGAATATCAGGACTGCTAGTAAGAAAAAGATCCAGAATGGACCAGGAATCTTTGCCGCACTGCTTTGGCTCTTCGACCATCTGTTCAAGAGATCTTTCTGCAAATGATTCTTGGAACGTTTCGGTTATTAACCTTTCTCTTCCGCCCAACCTGAACGTGCATGTGTCCAACTTAACCAACGGTAGGTTAAAGTCACCACCCACGATCAATATATGTCCCTGAAATTTTTTGGTAAATATTTTTAAGCGACTCTGAAGTATTTCGCCTTAGCCAAATCAGAATCTGGAGGTCGATAAAATGACCCGATTATCAACTTTAAATTTTTACCTTAACCTATATTAACTCGCAAAAATTTTCCGTTTTAGTTACGACAGAGCAATTATCGGTTTTTTTTTTACGATCACGAACTCTTCCCCGCCCATTGAGACAGTTCTGTCTTTCCGAAAAACATTGAAATGAGGGCCAAATACTTCGCCAATAATTCAGAATTTTATGTTGTATAATGTGCCTTTTATATCTTTCTTAAGTATGGTAATTCAGTTTATGTATGTTGTTCACTTGAGACTTATCATCTTCCTCGTTTGTACAGACCGCAGACCCTCGGTGAGGATCCTGGACCGTAGGCCCTGTACCTGCTCGGGCATGTCCTGTAGTTGCTGCACAGACATCGACCTGCGACAGATCGGCTTCTTCCAGAGAGGTAACATAGTCATACTAGTATTTATAAACTTGATCTGCGAACAGGAGTGAAATTATATTGTTATGTATTTGGTTTCATATAGAAAAAGATTTAGCACAAGTCTGCGGACTGCGGAAGTTGGAGCGTCGACATACAATGCAATACAATACAATCATTTTTCATTGGTCCCAATATAAGAGACTGGCTCTGTGGGATGTGGAAAGTTGTCAATTTACAGAAAAACAATTGCATGACAAAATAATACACACACCAGAAGATGTATAGTCATATCATACATGATACATTAATTATGTCAACTACATTTACACAAACTACTTACAGTTTATTTTGTAGATACCTTAGAAATAAATTCTTCGACTGAGTGGAAGAAGTTGTCAACTAAGAATTCTTTCAATTTTTTCCTAAATTTATTCTTATCATCTGCTAGACATTTAACGTTTGTTGGGAGCTTATTGAAGATATGTATCACTGAATATCGTAGCCCCTAATGAACAAATAACAACGAATTATAATCCTTGTGAAGATTATTTTTACTTCTAGTGCCATAGTTGTGTAATTTACTATATGTTTCAAACAAAGTATAATTTGTGACTACACCAGACATTCAGGGGCGTAGCTACAATGGGGCTAGGCGGTGCAGTGCACCGGGGCCCTCACGCTCAGGGGGCCCCCAAGCATACCTCAACAAGAGGCCCCTAAGCGCACCTCTAGGGGCCCTCAAGCGCAGTTTAGAGGGCCCACGAGCCTTCACGGCAAACTGGCGACCTTTTTTTTTTTAGCTCTACCGTCGTCTAAGGGGCCCCTGAGAACACAGGAGCCCCTAAAGAATAATTCAAGGGCCCTCATGCTCAGTTCAGGGGGCCCCTACCAGCACACAAAGCAAAAAAAAAAGGTCGCCCGTCTGTCCTGAGGGCCCAAAATAAATTTTTTGCACCGGGGCCCTTGTTGACCTAGCTACGCCACTGCAGACATTAATGTGTATATACTCAGCCACCAATGTTAAAATCCCTAACTTCTTGAGCAGGTCTCTACCTGAAGTTCTATTACTAACCCCACACATAATTCTTCTTACTCGCTTTTGGGTTCTGGGTAGAATTGTCCCAGAATAATATTCCTAATATTCCGTATGACATTAAGGAGTGAAAATAAGCAAAATAAAGTAGCTGCCTCATACGGAGATCACCTATAGCTGAAATTGAACGAATTGCAAATGTGGCTGCACCCAATCGCTTTTGTAAATCAGATACATGTACTGAAACAGTCAATTAAAAAAACTATAAAAAATTCTACTTCTGGGGTATGAATTAATTGGTTATTAAATATTAATTTTCCTTTGATGGGAAAAAACTTTCATTTTCACATTGAAATGAATATAATTTTATGGTTTCACAATTCAACATTTATTTTATTTGTGATATGGAAATTACTAATAAATAAAATAATACAAACTCTTTCTATCTCTAAAACAACAAAATACGTAAACTTACAAATGAGCAATAAAAAAAACGGGCGCCACTCAGCCAAGCTCAGATTGTTTATAATAAAAACAAAGGGTAGAGCCACTGAGAATTAGTTATTATTCGCGCAGGCATATTCAGTTCGACTGAAATGAGCCAATGTAATTAAAATAATATACGGCGTTATATTACCGTCTGGTGCGACGATCATTTCACTGCCGTTAGAGTGACAATCCACGTCACCAATGGTCTACAATCAGGGCCCGCTCTAGGGGGGGGGGGGGGGGCAAACCGGGCATTTGCCCGGGGCGCTAAAATTTAGGGGCGCCATTTCGGTGTGAGAAAAATATTAATGATATTAATGTGTTAAATACCCAATTAATAAAAAAAAATCCACATACCTTTTTTTCGTTCGTTAAAAACTTACAGTTCTTAGCTATTTGGGTGCGCCCCTAGAGACTTCGAAAAGACGGAGCGCGGTCCTCATAGGGGCGCACCGTTGTCCAGCCGCCTCTGTGTGACTTGCGCCATAGGAGCAACTTCAAAATGCGCCGCGTCCGCGCCGTGTCTCAGCCCGAAGTCCGCGCCACGTCTCTTCTGTGTGAATTGGGCCTTAGCACGCGAGTAGAACGCTGTTTCGACTTTTGTTGTCTCAACTTGCTTATTATTACTAATTATTAAGGTGGTTTCATTACACAACGGCATTAGTCTTACTATTACGTTATTAGTGATAAGTGGAAGTTCATCAAATTTACTTCAGGATTTTATTAAGTACATCTGTGATTAAACTGTTATTTAGTTGGATATACGACATAAGCGCACAACGACAAAAGCGCACAACAGAAGCACGGTAAGGGGGGGGGGGGCTTTTACACTTGACCTTTGCTACCTGCAGTGATCCCGACGTTATACTGCCCACAAGTTACTAGACACGGCGAAAAGGAGTGTTTTTAGCAATTGCAGTTACGCTCTAAAACACGGAATCGATAGTGCTTGACGGGAGATGCTGAGTATTTATTTTATTGAATTGATGAACCAAATCAATATGGATCTTAGTTATTGGAAATCGAAGTGGAATGTTTTGCATAATAATTTCTTCTCGTAATCCGAGCCTCACAGATTTGTTGTATAATTAGATATAGGCATTGAAAGTGTTATGGTTGGGTTAAATTACATACGCTAGCTTTGATCGTTTGTGAAAATACTGTAGTTTGGTGGGAGTGGGACAGTACTTATAATCATTAATAACTAATATTAACAGCTGCTGATTACCGATTAGTTACTTCACATACCATTAGCATATTCCATTTCGAATGTCAACTGCTAATATATAATAACCCATGATGCTTATTATATATACGAATACGGTTTCCAGATACTCTAATTGCTGCATTTGTAAACCATTTCAACAAAATTAAATTCATTAACTATTTTAGTGAATGTGAATAACTTTGTCAGTTGGTTTAATAAGTGCATTGCGCGACAATCACTCCACAACATCATTTTTTATTTTTTTGTGAACCTGGAACGTATTCCGTATAAGCCTATAGAAATTGCCATTCTGTAGGCCTATACATGGTTTCTGCATGTGCAGCAAATTTACGAATCGTATCCTCCGCGAATAAGCTTTGACTGTGTAGTAACACTAGACTTTCTTTATGTTCACAGGGTATGGAAATATTTTGTGTTGTGCATAAATATTTTTTATATCGACTGAGAATATGGTTTTAGCTTATCTAGAACAAGGATAAATATTTACTTTTTATATTATTTTATAGTGTACATTGTTTGAGTTACGTGCGTGCCTCTTCCAAAATGTCTAATGGTCAAAGAAAACTATCTGGTTACCGGTACAAAAAAAAAGAAGGTTGGGAAAGGAAGCGGAAAGGCAGAATCAATCTGGGGCGTTAAAAAAATATACTATATTCAGGGTTTACCAAAACAAATCTTAGAATCCAATATCAGGTCGGGATACAAAAGAAGTACAGAATCGTCAGAGAATAATAGCATACAAATGAACGAAGTTTCTAAACCAATTGAAACTGACACCAACGTGAGACTCAGAAGGCGTTCTAAAACTTTGTGGCCAAGAATTTTACGAGACGCCGTAAGAAGCTTTTTAGTAAGGCAAGGTCCACCTAAACTATTGCATAATTACAAATTTCCTTCCAATGACACAGGTCGACATTTTAGCGCAAAATATTATGCACGAATTTTAAGCAACGGAGAGCAAATATTGCGAGATTAGTTACTATCTTTCACAAAACTATGTTTACTGCTTCTGTTGCAAAATTTCGGCTGTTTAGTTAGTTCTCTCTCAAAGGAGGGTTTTAAATATTGGAAGCACCTCGGCGAAACTTTAAGAGAGCATGAAATTTCGAAAAATCATATCCAGGCACAAAAATCATGGCTATAAATGAACGAAAGATTAAATTGTTGTAAAACTGTAGATGCTGCCACTCAAAGAGTTATTAATGCCGAAATAATTCATTAGAATGAGATGCTTCTAAGAATCGTTGCAATTACCAAAATGCTTGGTAAAAGTTGTTTGAGCATAATAACGGCAATTTCTTAAAAATAGTTGAGTTACTGTCTGAATACGATCCCATTATGGAAGAGCACATGCGTTGATGCTCTAAAAAGTCGAGACTAAAGCTCAATATCTTGGGAATAATATACAAACCGGGATAATAGATCTGCTGCATCAAAGTGTAAAGTCTCATGTTATTAATGAAATAAAAAAAATCAAATATTTTTCCACAATTTTAAACTGTACTCCTGACTTTAGTAAGATATAGCAAATTACCCTTGTAATCAGATATGTTTCAACCAATAAATTTAATCCTGATGTTGAAATTAAAATTAATGAAAGCTTTTAAGGCTTCTTACCAGTCGAAAGATCCACAGGAAAACAAATGTCTGATACTATAGTTGGAGACCTTAATGACTTGGGTTTAAATTTTCAGGATATCAGAGGCCATTGACTGACAACGAATCCAATATGAGGGGCAATAAAGCAGGAGTGCAATCTAGAATTAAACAATATAATTCGCGAGCATTCAATGTTCCGCGTAGTAGCCATTTTCTCAATCTTGTTATTAATGGCAAAAGCATCCTTGGAAGCCACTAATTTCTTCAACATGGTCCAAAAAATATATTTATTCATTTCGGCATTTACTTTTCGATGTGCAATACTTTTAAAGCATGTTCAGGGTTCAACTTTGAAAACATGGAGTGACACTAGTTGGGAGCGTAGGATAGAGGCATTTGGGAGATCTAAGCTTTTACGAAAACCAAGAAATTGATAATTTAATGATTTAGCCATTTTGGCAATTGAATATGAAATTGCTGATGAAGTAAATTTAAAGATGTAATAAAAAATTCGCAAACTGAAAGTAAGAAAAAAAGTTTTTTGTGATTTTAGCGTATTTGATGTAATCTCGTTTTATTTTCAAAATAATGGCATTTAGATTGTTTGTGTGACAATATCCATCTTTAATAGCATTTAAAAATGTAAAAATAAAAATATGGTTAATTTGTGGCTATGTATAGATATTTCAGAATTAATTTCTATATTGCGTGCAGCTAGATCAAAATTCAATAACTTTATTTACGAATATACGATTTTATTAAAATTAAAATTAAATATTTTATTCGATTAAAAATATATAATTCTACGTAATATTAAGGGGCGGCAATTTGTCTATTTGTCCGGGGCGGCAAAACCGCTAGAGCGGGCCCTGCTACAATGGCACCTCGCACTATTAATGTGCGACGTAGAAATATAGAAACAACCAAAACACATCAAGCCGTCAACGCCTTTGTATTGACACGACGATACGCTGTATGTGTCGGCACCACAGACAAGAAACAAAAAACTCCACGCACTCTGGAGTTGTGGTCAACACACTCCCTACGGCCACAAGTACTCTGCAGTACTTATATCACCCGGGGAAGGAGCCAATGCCTCACCGGTAACTGGCTTCAACCTCTCCCTGTTACAGCCACCGCTGGACTGCCTCGTCGCTTGCCTCCAGGTCCCGCCGAAACCCGAAAACAGAGAGAAAGAAAAAATGTCATTGGTTTCGGTATTTCGGAGCCTGGTCCTTATTTTTGTATTTTAAACTCACGCCTGGCTTATTTCCTCCAATAAGTTCTTACACACGCCAACTTGGCGTCTGTCTCTTCCGACGCACATTCCAAAGTGCTCAGAACAACGACCAAACACCCGCTGTTAACTTCTTGACGCAGGCGAGCCAACTGAATAGGGATGTCCTGTCTATTGTGTGAAGCTTCTTGCCATGACCATGTCAAAATTATTTACGGGAGACTGAATAGGCGGGCGAGTCGTGCTGGAATCTGCAAGTCCAGGAGCCACGATTTTGCTTTTATTTAAACAAAATGTAACAATTCGGTAATTTTTCTCGTTACAGTATCTTCCAATTTAAATTATGATCAATATGTAAACCGAGGAAATTCACACTCTCCATCTCTTGAATGGACTGGCCTGCACATTTTATGTCTATATCTAGTGTTAATCTGTGTGATGCACTGAATTGCATATATTAAGTTATATCAATGTTTAAAGACAAGTCATTAGCTGTAAATCATTTGTTAATAAGGACAAAGACGTAATTTGAAATGTATTCTGTATATAAATCTGGGGTATTTTTAATATCTACGTTTGTGTTATCTGCAAAATGGACAAATTTTGAGTTTTTAGATGCAACACATTCATATATATACTAAAAACAATAGTGGCTCCAATATAGAACCCTGAGCCATTCCACGTTTGATTAATTCACACTCAGAAAACAGTGGAACATTTAAGGCAGCCTTAAAAATCTCCATTAACACTTTCTGTTTTCTATTCAGAAGGTAAGAACTAAGCCACTTATAAAAAATACCATCTATACCATAATACTTTAATTTCTGTATAAGAATTTTATGATCTACACATTCAAGATAAGTCACAAAAAAATCCCACAGGAATTAATTTATCAATTATTCCTTCTAAATACAAATATGACCTTTTTGGAAACCAAATTGTGATTTAGTTAGAATTTTATTATTTTTAAGGTGTTCATAGACTCTAAGTACATTGCTTTCTCAAAAACTTTGGAGAATGCTGTTAGTAATGAAATAGGGTGGTAATTTGACACAGAAGACTTATCCCCCTTTTTATAGAGTGGTACCCTCAAGTAAAGATATATTAAACAAATAACTTAGTATATTGCATAATTCTGTGGAGCACAGTTTTTATTAATCTACTGGTAATCCCTTCATAACCACTTCCACGGTATTCCAGAGATACCAGAATTTAAATCCCAAAACCTACCACCACCTGATTATGAGTCTAATGCCATACTGAGAGTGGTGGGTTGAGTATTCGGGAGGACGTGGGTTCCAGGGCCACATTTAGGATTTGTGGGCCCCTAGGCTATACATGTGGTACGGGGTCCGCCCGACCGGCAATCGATGCTTAAATTCGAAATTCGGACGAAAAATATATGGATGACCTTTTTTTTTAGCTCTGCCACTGGCACAGGCAGGGTCCCGGACCCCTATATTTGGTGGTGCGGTCCCCTAGGCTACAGCCTATGTAGCCTATGCTTAAATGCGGCCCTGGCGTGTTCGAATGTCTGTCTGGACATCCAGATTTGGATTTTCCATGGTATCCCCAAATCGCACGAACCGAATGCCAGGAATGTTAACCGCAACATCGACGAGGTGTAAGGCCAGACGAGGGGGAAAAATGCTATTTTCCTAACCACCTAGAGTAATGACAACACACCAGAACAAAATAATAAAGCAGACTTTACTGACACTTATTTCATAGCACACATTGCCACGTCGACGTCATTAGAGACGAGAGGGGACTTGTGACAAGAAACGGGAAGGAATTCGGCAACAGTCTTTTGAAGGAATCATGCCGACATTCGGAGTTATTTAGGGAAACCTTGGAAATCTGAAACCTGGATGACCTGACTTGAATTCGTACCAGTGTCCTTCCAATAGAGAGGCCGGAGCGTTACTGCTCACCCAGCTCGCACGGTTTCCAAAAAGGAGTATCCCATATGTGACTCCGATTGCTTTATACGTGGATGCAAAAATCAAATGTTATTTGGTACGCGAAAAAGCCAATTATGAGGGTTAAAAAAATAAGGGTTTGTGATACCCAGGAAGTCCTGCCAGGCACTTGGTTTCGAATATCCGCAGATGGCTGCTAAAATTTCCGTAGACTGGGTGTAAAAATCCGGAGATTCGTTAATTGAAAGACTGAAACAATAATTGTCAAAGTTATTTTCATCACTGTTGCTGCTATGACTGTTCTTCTTCTTTTTTGTTAAGGGACCATACATTTTGTTTTTGGACATTAAATTTAGCATATCTTCTATAACAGGAAATGTTAAAAATTGCGGCCCCTTTGATTCTCGGATATTGACCAGAAGGCACACATTGCTTCATTTTCGGAAGACACTGCTTTTTAATGCCGTGCCAATGAACGTGTCATTGAACATAAACAGTGCGTCGATAGTTCTCTATTATGGTCTTTAAAGATCTATAAAATCTATAATCAATATATATATATATGAGCTTTATTTCATTTCAATCATTGGCTCACGCGAGCGGATGCAAGCAAACCATTCACAATTATGCAGTACGCTAAAAGATTTTTTAAAAAAAACACGAATATAAGGAAAAATCAATAAATAATGAAAAGTTGCTAAAATCCGTAGATATTTTAACAAAATCCTAACATTAAAAAAAAAGTGCATCTACGGATTTCAGAGTTCGCAGCACTGTACCAAGGGCACCATGGGATCAATTGTCAGACAGACATATGGTTGGGCATGCGCCCATGTAGTTTTGTTTTAAGTGCCAGAGCATTGTAGCTCTCTAACTTATGACGGAATAGGGGGTTTCGGGCTGGTTTTTTATGGAAGTCATGGTGTTAATTCTTTTAGTATGGTATTATTGTCAGATCCTGTAATTCCTGGTAAGTGTTGCAAGTGGTTGGTTATATTGTTGTTGATATTCATTTTGTCCTAAGTCTTGGATTATTGGATGGGGCGAACAATTAGCTTGCTGAAAGAATTTTGTCGATTTGTTCTTAATGTGGTATGTGAGCATTTGTATGCCTAAGTTGCAGTGAATTTATGTGTTCGGCATGTACCGTGGGGCGCTGGTAATAATTCTTAGATATTTATTTTGTATGACCTGTAGTTTTTTGATTTGGCGGTCTGAAGCCATGCTGAAGAGGCCGGCCTAATTATTGCGGTGTAGATTTTTAATTTAGTCTTGATACTAAGTTTATTCCCCTTGAGGAGGGGTTACAATTTAAAAAGTCGATCCGAACCTATATTACAAGCGTTTTTTATGTGTTTAATCCAGGTTAGTTTTTTTGTCAATTTCTAGTCCGAGATATTTAACCGAATCACACCAGGGGTGGTCCATGCCGTCGAGCTTGATTTGGTACCTGGGTCCCGTCCTTCTGGTGGAGAAACATGATATCCTGACTTTTGCCGGAGTTAATTTTGATCTTCCAAAGGTTGCACCATTGAGTAATTTTCTCAAGGTGCTGCGTCAGTTTGCGTACGATGTAATTTAGGTTGTGACTCGACTTGTGTACCACGGTATCTCCGCCTTGTTGGTGGGGTAGATCATTTGAATATACGCTGTACAGTGTTGGAGCCATGACCAATCTTTGAGGTACACCTGCTACAATTGATTTCAACTGGCTTTCTTGTCCGTCCACCATAACGAAGAATTTCATGTCTCGAAGAAAGCTATTTATTATTTTTAATAAATGGCCAGGGCAGCCATATGAGTGTAGTTTAAATATTAAGCTATCATGCCAAACCCTGTCAAAAGCTTTTTCAATATCAAGCATAACAGCACCTGTATTATGACTGATGGTTTGCGCCCTATAGATATGTTTGACCAGTCAAGTAGATTGATTCATACTCTGTGTAATATATTCCATTCCACGATCACATTCGAATGAGAGAATTAAACTATTTCCACAGAAGAAATAATGAACAACTACTCTCATTAAGAAATAATAATTTCCTCTGGAGATTATAAACCAGTCCTCATCCTACAATATCGCGCTTGGGAATGAAATGTTTCGGATTTCTAAGAAATAATGCTATATGAAAAATTTTATACTCTTCTTACTAACTATTTTCCGACGGAAATATACGTATTTGTAAATGCCTTTCGTGTCACTTTTTATTCTCAGTGCACATAACATACCATTTCAAATACTTTACAGCACCAAAATTTAGGATAAGCCACTAGCAAAATAATTTTTGAAACTTTTTTTTTTTATAATCCGTGAAAAAGCAGCACAAATTAGCATAAGCATAGGTAAGCATGGCATAGCCCAGGGCCACATTTAAGCATAGGCTACATAGGCTGTAGCCTAGGGGCTTGCACTACAAAGGGGGCCCGTACTAAAAAGGAGGGCCCGCACTACAAAGAAGGGCCCGCATTAAAAAAGAGAGGTCATCCATAAATTTCTTTGGACCGAATTTCGAATTTAAGCTCACGGTCAGAGGGGTCACTGCCGACAGGGGGGCCCGCACCACATGTATATGGGTCCACAAAGCCTGAATGCGGCATAAACTTCACTAGTTTTTTTCCCGAAAGGCGGCCATGATGAATATAAATTATTTCTCTACTTTTCATCCGTATTAAGAGACTTAGAGAGACTTTAATTTCAGCAAAACTAAAGTTCTGACGTAAACAATTTGTAAACCGTTGATGTAACCACAGTAGGTTTGTTATTAGTTTTCGTAGACAAATGTACACCTTGTAGTGTGACACTCACGCGACTTTATCCGCACCACTACACAAATAGTACAGGCATTTTAGACAGATTTTAGGGGTAACCTCAAAAAAAATAATGTAGAGCTGAAATTTGGCACAGACGTTCCTTAGTACCTAATAAACACGTACTAAAAAGTCCCCACCTCTAGGGTGTCGGCGTCATAGTTTTTTTTAGGTCAAAAGGGCTTAAATAGGGATTGAGTGCCAAATCTGTATAAACTCGTTGTAAAATTTAAAATGTCAGACTCAGTAACGTTTTATTGCACCCTAGGTAATTAGGATAGACTAACCACTGCATAAAAGTGCAATATCGGCACTATTATTATTTAAAAGTAAAAGTACAGTCACATTTTATCATGAAGGCAGTACGAAACATAACTTTTTTTTTTAATTTCTCTGCATTGCGGAAAAAACTGTCAAAGTTTCCAGGTCGGGACCTATGATAAAAGTTGTAGTACACACTTTCAGCATTAAAATGGTATATCGTTCATCCCTCTGCGACATATGGTTGCCGAGATACGCGTTGAAACAAGCACACGTGAGTCAACGCTGGGCCGAGAGCTCCGCGCGCCGCTCCCCGGCCATTATGGGTATTAACCTGAAAAAAATATAATGTAGACCTGAAAATTGGAACAGATATTACTTACTACCTAAGAATCATGTCTTGAAAAGTCCCTATCTCTGAGGTGTCCTCTTCATAGTTTTATCAGGGCAAAAGTTTTCAATTAGGGCTTAAATGTCATAATCAGTATAAACGTCTTGTAGGTCTTAAAATATCAGCTTTTGTATCATTTAATTGCGCTACAAGTAATTGGAAAGGCTAATTATTGAAAGACGGCGTAGTTTTGGACGTAATTATTGGACAGAAGTAAAAAATCTCACATTTGATAGTGAAACAGGTACGAAATATGACTTGTTTTGTAACAAAGTCAGATTTGCTAAAAACTTTCGAAGGCCTATTATCAAAGTTGCAGAACGCAGTTTCAGCATTGAAATGGTGTATTCATCATGTTTTTTTGACAAACGGTTGGTGAGATATCATCGAAATATTCGAAACAACGCGCAGATCTAAGCATAAACGCCGTTCCGCTTACCCTTCCTCTTCTGTCTGCATCATTCTAATCTCTTTGAACAGTGCGCTGAGATTTTGTGCCCTTGGCATTATATATAAACTGACAGAAAGAAACCTTGAAAATGACGAAACATTTTGCAAAATTATGAATTATACAAATTTTTATTAAAATCTTTGAATTAAATTTAATGTTCAGCTTCATCATCGTACTCATCGTCTGGACCTATTATAGGTGACTTTATCGCATGCAGATCTTCGGCAATGTCCACACATTAGTGAACACTCCAGCCCACAACGCACACATTCAAATCTATTTCGCAGATGTAATGAAAGTTATTGATGCGGGATCACAAGTTGATGCTATTTTCTTGGATTTTCAGAAAGCTTTTGACCCTGTACCACACAACCGACTCTTAGCGAAGATCCGAGCGTACGGTATATCTGATCAGATTTGCGAATGGATACGCGATTTTCTAACTGGTCGGTCACAGTATGTCGTTATAGACGGGGAAGCCTCTTCTAAACTAGATGTTACTTCGGGCGTTCCTCAAGGAAGTGTAATAGGTCCACTTCTTTTCTTAATTTTTATAAACGATCTCGGTGACAACGTTAATTGCAGGATGCGATTTTTTGCTGATGATGCACTTATTTATAGGGAAGTGAGGTGCTCCGACGATTGCTTAGAAATTCAGCGCGATCTGGATGTTATTTCGGAATGGTGCCGTGAATGGCAGCTTACACTTAACTGTAAAAAGTGCAAGGCGAACTTACGACTGTATTTTATTACCAGAAGTTCATGAATATTTTGACACTGAGATATAAAATTTTCATAGTGAGCAACGGCAAACGTCTTTCCTCCGGATATTATGTCTTCTTTCTGTGCGTTGGGATGTTCGAATGTTTCCACTTTGTCACGCAATACGTCAGAACCCTCAATAACATCCAGCCTTGTTTTTTTTATTTATTTATTTATTTGCCGAAAAGAGCGCTGGCAGTATCGCACCCAGTGAATGCATGACAATAGAGTGCAGAGTTTTTCATGTTTGTGATGGATTTTCAGAGTTCTGCCGCGTTGAAGACCTTACTAGCAGTTTTGGTTGTGACAAGGTGAACTACATTTATACGACTGCTTCCAATAAGTCTTGCTACCAACGAGGACATCCGTATAGTTGGAAATGACCGCTACCTCTTGACACCTGCAATAATCAAGTGCAAACGATGCAATGCTGGCATCCGCATCTCCTTTACACTGAATGGCATGATGACCCGCAGTCTTGAATTTGTTTTAAAGTAATTCGCCTGGCTTATTTATGTTATAATACTTTTTCAAAAGCTCAGCTTGGAGTGAAGTGACAGCCGTGTTGTGGTGAGCGAAAACATTGGCAGATGTTTCACCCGGCACAACGACGACGCTCCTCTGTTTCCGTTGTCATGTGTTTAGATCCATCGTTTGCCGTTGCCCACTATGACAATTTTATATCTCAGTGTCAAAATATCCATGAACTTCTGGAAATAAAATACAGTCGTAAGTTCGCAACCCAACCAGACACTGCATCCTTCCAGCTTGCGTCCCTTCCACCAATAGATGCAGCATGTGAGCGACATTCTCTACGAATATATGGTATATTGCCCATCCATTCTCTACGAATATACTTACAGATTCAAGAATGGCTAGCAAATTCTTTAGGTCCTGAAGATTGGGACTGGAAAATTCAGAATGGAACTCTTGTGCTAGTGACTTGCACTTGCTCCGAATCATCTCCTCAATTTGATGCCCTGCAATTGTAAGAACATCTGCGAAATAGATTTGAATGTGTGCGTTGTGGGCTGGAGTGTTCACTAATGTGTGGACATTGCCGAAGATCTGCATGCGATAAAGTCACCTATAATAGGTCCAGACGATGAGTACGATGATGAAGCTGAACATTAAATTTAATTCAAAGATTTTAATAAAAATTTGTATAATTCATAATTTTGCAAAATGTTTCGTCATTTTCAAGGTTTCTTTCTGTCAGTTTATATATAATGCCAAGGGCACAAAATCTCAGCGCACTGTTCAAAGAGATTAGAATGATGCAGACAGAAGAGGAAGGGTAAGCGGAACGGCGTTTATGCTTAGATCTGCGCGTTGTTTCGAATATTTCGATGATATCTCACCAACCGTTTGTCAAAAAAACATGATGAATACACCATTTCAATGCTGAAACTGCGTTCTGCAACTTTGATAATAGGCCTTCGAAAGTTTTTAGCAAATCTGACTTTGTTACAAAACAAGTCATATTTCGTACCTGTTTCACTATCAAATGTGAGATTTTTTACTTCTGTCCAATAATTACGTCCAAAACTACGCCGTCTTTCAATAATTAGCCTTTCCAATTACTTGTAGCGCAATTAAATGATACAAAAGCTGATATTTTAAGACCTACAAGACGTTTATACTGATTATGACATTTAAGCCCTAATTGAAAACTTTTGCCCTGATAAAACTATGAAGAGGACACCTCAGAGATAGGGACTTTTCAAGACATGATTCTTAGGTAGTAAGTAATATCTGTTCCAATTTTCAGGTCTACATTATATTTTTTCAGGTTAATACCCATAATGGCCGGGGAGCGGCGCGCGGAGCTCTCGGCCCAGCGTTGACTCACGTGTGCTTGTTTCAACGCGTATCTCGGCAACCATATGTCGCAGAGGGATGAACGATATACCATTTTAATGCTGAAAGTGTGTACTACAACTTTTATCATAGGTCCCGACCTGGAAACTTTGACAGTTTTTCCGCAATGCAGAGAAATTAAAAAAAAAAAGTTATGTTTCGTACTGCCTTCATGATAAAATGTGACTGTACTTTTACTTTTAAATAATAATAGTGCCGATATTGCACTTTTATGCAGTGGTTAGTCTATCCTAATTACCTAGGGTGCAATAAAACGTTACTGAGTCTGACATTTTAAATTTTACAACGAGTTTATACAGATTTGGCACTCAATCCCTATTTAAGCCCTTTTGACCTAAAAAAAACTATGACGCCGACACCCTAGAGGTGGGGACTTTTTAGTACGTGTTTATTAGGTACTAAGGAACGTCTGTGCCAAATTTCAGCTCTACATTATTTTTTTTTGAGGTTAAAACCTAAAATGCCTGGGCTAAAACACATGGTACTGATTATGGCATCTCAGAATGGTGATACAAAAACTATTTGCTGTTACAAATCGTTCGCACTGATATCCATGATATGTATTCAGAAGGAAGAAATGCGCAGCTGCATATCACACAAAATCACGTCCAAGTTCTACTACACCGAAATTACACAAGTCTTTGATTTCCATTTAATCGATACCACATTAAACTTATTGCACCGATATAAAGAATATTACAGCAAGTTTTTTGAAGAATTAAAATACATACCACCTGTTTTCCTAATCATATCATCTAATAGTAAGTCTAAACAAGAACGTCCAATGACGATAAAAAATAAAGTGCTTGTTAAAAAAAAAAAATCCTTGAGTTAACTTAACTAACGTTTAGTCGTAAGAGAAGTTCAACGACAGAAGTGTTGAATAACCATATTTATTTTCATTAATCCGTTTACTTTTGTTGTTTTAGGTTGCATGGATTTCTCTTACAGTCCAACAGACTTGGGAGTCAAAATGGGTCTTTCTGTGAATAATAAGCGTATCCTCGAAACTGGAATTTCAGGTAAGTTTGAAATGTTAAATTAGGAATTTATTTCACAGAACATGAGATTTTGATCATTTACTTACGACATAACTTTAATTTAAAAATAAATCTAAAAAACAATATAAATGCTAAGTTCGATTTTTCTGATCATTCTTATCTTTTAGACCTAAGATTTTTTCCCATTGAAATCAGTATTTATCATGGCATATATTATATGTACCAATATCACATGTGATTATATTTTGTTCCTTAAGTGTTTTTATTTATTTATTTGGCTTCGGTCTCTTTAGCTCATCGACGTCGAGGTTATTAGAGTCGAGAGAGGTTGGTTTACAAGGAAAGAGAAGAAATTCGAGTGAACCATTACGGATTTAAGATCTGATCTGTGAGGAATAGTCATACTATAAGAGCTATGTTCCTTACCTGTAATAAGAGTTGAGAGATAAATAGTAAATGAACATTCAAAAAGGAAGTAACAGTATCCTGAATTCAGCTACTTATTTCTGAAATTATAATTAGAGACTGATTACAGCACTAAAATAGTAAGAAATCTTGAGTCAAAATACACCAGTACTTGAGGACGCCCAATTAGCCACATCACCAGCAATATGTGTTAAGTTAAAACTGGATCCTAACATTCGGGTGCACATGAGTTCGATTCCTTTTCCGGCAATTCTGATTTCGGTTTTCCATGGTTTCCTGTTTTCACTCCAGATAATTGCCGGAATGGTTCCTTGAAAAAAATCGTGGACGAATTCAATTCCGTTCCTTTTCCTCGCCACTAATGATCTCGACATCATCAAGCCACATACTCCTAAGCAAAAACGTATAACATACGATAAGAGATGAGAAATGTTCATCCAAAAGCTTAAAATTTTTCTGTAGGAAACTTTTTCTACTTCCAGACGTCATTAACATTAATTGTGTCTTTTTATACCGTCCAAATAAAGCAATAGTCAATATTGAGCTATATAGGGCATCAATTAAACTTTTTAGAAGTAGGCCTACCACTGAGGAAGGGTTTCGAACTGTTTCTTATCCTAAGCGCTTCAACATTTCAGCTCTGTTTCAAATGTTTACAAACCCCTAACCAACAAATCGTAAAACAAAACATCAACCAGCACATACGATAACGACATATAAAAAAGTGAATTTTGAACACCACTGTATAGCCATTTGTGTCTCTCCATGCTGTGACGAAAGTTTTTAAAATTATTTTCCGTTTAGACTTAACAGTGAGATAATAGAGTTGAGAAAAGCAATAGAGAGGTTTTCGGCCATGCCCTACATTAGTAATATAAAACAGCATTCAACTATAAAATCAATATCTGTTGTACCAGTCTAGGATTCGAATCCGAGTCCTCTTGAATAATAAGCATGACCATATCTACTGACCTACCAAGGTTAAATTATGATGCTGTCACTGTACAAACGAATGAGGTTTTAAGTTATTATTTTCAATAAAGAAATGGTATTCGGTATTTTTAGCTATACTGCCAGCATGCTTCTTGGAGCGTGTATGTATGATATCAAATATCATTTTTATATTTTATTTTGATAAAAATACGCGACGGAAACCACCCATGTGCTTGGCGGGACTCGAACGGGTGACCGTTGCTACCCTTGCAACCTTTACTAGTCACGATGCTGTAAAGATTGGAAAGGAATCAGTTATCTCATTTCCTGGAGTTGGAACGAGTGAGTTATTAGCCTCATTACTTACCAGATGACCCGTGCTAAAATTTCGCTAATAAAATACGATGAATAGCAAACTGGAATACAACTGAGCTGAACAGACACACACAGTATATTCACATCTCTGCCATACCGGCTGTTGCTGTTTAGCGATTATATTTTCAAAAGAATCGTAGAGCAAAACACAAATATTTCCTTCACAGTAAAAAAAATCCGAAAAATGTTTTATTGCAGAAAATACAGTCTACCGATATATCTGAGATATATGGTGATGCTGTCTATGACCAAAGCAGAGACCTTAATATTTAAAATGATACCTCATCTATCGATTTCAGTTAGGTATGAAGGCAGGTAACTGGCTCGTGGAAAAAATGATGATACTTTTGCACTTTAAGGGGCAAATTCCTTTCTTAATTTATGATTTTAGCAAAGCGGAAAAGTGAATCTTTAAAATGATACCTCATTTATCGATTTCGATCAAGAATCAACGAAATAAGAAACTCATAAAAAATAAATAAAACCTTTTAGAAATAATGTATATACTCACTATAACCAACACAGCCTGACGTTTGTGTCCATTCAACCAGATCTGTGGGTTTGGTTTTCACAAGTGTGTTAAGATTGCTTCGGTGTAAATGCGAATCATAAGCTACGAAGGGTGTGAAACCTACCCTTCTGCCTTCATCGGAGTGACAGTGTTACTTTATGTGTGTATGATTCTGATGGTGTGCGTGTGTACATTGTACGGTGTTAAGTGTAGCCTACTATAGATGAGAGAAAAAGAAGGAAGAGGGTGAAACTGGATTCTGATCATCTTAAAGACACCCAGGTGACCGCCAGGTTAAGTATCACCAGACAACATCACTCCATACGCACTATGGAGTGGTTTGTGGCTTCATCCTGAAATCTGTTGTTAGGACTCATGCACCTGTCCTATTCTCAGTGGTGGATCTACGAGTTTTCAAAGACAGGGCGAAAAATTGAGGTTGCCTCCCGGTGCAGTATACAACTATTCTTTGATCTGCCGCCACCGTTCGGGGCAGTATGAGTTAAAAAAAGTCGCCGCCACATGAATTTGCCAATTTACCGCCCTTTCAGACATGATTTTTCCACCCCCCTTAACTTTCCGCCCGGGAAAAGGTCCCCGGTTTGTCATCCCCTAGATCCGGCACTGCCTATTCTACTTAATACGTACCGAATGATGTAAACTGGTTACACCGCAGGATCTCGTGTCAGCTAACCTCGCCTCTAGCACCAGACACCGTTCTCTGTTTTAGCGACCTCAGAACAGAAAAGATAGTCACAACATTGACGCCCGTGACTATTCTCGTATGGGTGTCCCTTTTCCACGCTGGAGTTTGGAACGCTAGGAGCGGATTCAGAGTACCATCATCTGCGTACCTGCCATCATGATTGCGGTTCTCATAATCGCATAGTAATATGTCGGGACAGCCCCTACTTCGTACACAAAATTGCATCTTCCATTTACAAAACTACTATCACCTCATATGGACACACACTTCTTACTCTTAGCATAGATAGTTTTGTTATGTCAGCAGTGGTTAACACGAACAAAAGAGAGGTTTCCTTTGGTTCCAGCTCGCAGTCTGCCACCACTGTGTGTGCCGCTGCCGATGTTTCCCGCAGTGATGTTGTGCGTGCGTTTATACGACATCCGCTGGGAAGATGGCGCTCTTCAAATGTGCGCCAATCTGGAGGCCCAATTCCTAACCACGCCGGTGCTCGTCATTCCCTTCGACTGCCTGCGATTCGGACAAGACGGAATCAGCGTCGTCAGGCCGTCGGTGACCACCTCACAGTTTGGACTGTTCTCCTCGGCTACATTCCAACCGGACAGCGGAGACCTTCAGCGCCCCAAGAGTACAACATTGTCACTGCCGAACTGAAATTTCCATCGCACTTCTAAAAATATTTCTAATATGACAGCTTTTTCCTAAACAGTTACGCTATATGCAACGGAAAACTTGCCATGTCCCAGCTTAAAATAATTGATATCTATTGTTCGAAATAATCGCTGTAATCGATATCAATATTCTTACAACAAACCAGTAACTAAGCATCGAGTCTGTTAAGTACGAAAAAGTACATAAAGTTCACATTTAAGCTCTCTAAAAAAATGATACTATTTTTCTTTATTGCCTGTTATGTACAAAAAATCTATAAAATATCAAATTTTAAGTCATGTATTTTTTTAAAAAATATGATACAAAGTAATCATTTCATTACGGAAATCTATTGTTGAAATCATTGATAGGTAGGCTTACTGGCTTTACAACACGATCTACAGAGCTATGGTTATGAAATAAGTTTAAAGAATTACGAAAATCAAATCATTTCATTCATAAGTGCGCCCAGAAATTTCCTGAGACTCAACATTGTACGCATATATATACCTATTCAGTGGCTGATTATCTGCACTATTTCTGTGGTATGCAATACATTATGGTCTTTTGTCATAAATTACAGTGTATGAGACATACTCCCTTGAATATGAAAAGGAGCAAATTTACAGCAAAATATTTTCATGTGCCTGTATATACCAAAATATGATCTGTCACAGAATAATATGTACACTAATAAAAATATCATTTGAAGAAGATAGTGGCAAATATTTTGTAGGAGTTTTTGATGAAATTCTTCAATAATATAGAAGGAGCTGGCAATTAAAATTTATTTAAATTTTATTTTATCACCTGCCAAAAAAATTAAAATGTTTTGGAAGCTTGCTGGAGATATGTATGCCTGACTCATTTTGAACAAAATAACAACTTATCCTTGTGAAGATCTTTCCTTCTTCTGGTGCAGTATTTTTGTAGTTACTTTTTAATCCAAACAAAATATAACTAATGATTACCAAAATGAAGTCACACAGTTGCGTGATAAAATTAAAACTGTCTGATGTCATCATGATTAAATATGAAATCATCTGAAAATTAGTTGATAATTAAAGTACAAATAAATGAGGACACTTAACTATATTACAATTATAAAATTACGATTGACAATTACTTTATTTTACCTTTGGATACAGCAACGTATTACATTTGGTATTCCTCATCACAAGAAACAAGCGTCCTTTCTCCAAATCGGGATAAGAGGTTACAGCTATGCGAAAATGACGGAGTTCACATATCAGTGCAAATAATTTAATAATTACATTGTTTAAACAGCAACTGATCTTTTCCAGTGATTCTGATAAATGATCTTGTATATAATGTTATTGAAGAACATAGAACTTAATACAATACATTCAGTTAAAAAGTGAAGAAATTTATTAATTTATATCAATTTTTTAGGTATACCTGTACATGGTTATTCTGATTTATTTTTTTTACTATCAGCTGACTAAATATAACGACTAGAACATCTAAACTGTTAAAGTGGTAAGAATGGAACACAGCACTAACTACACTGAAGGTAAGATTATTGTTAAATTATTTGCGGTCTTCTACTGATCACTGTTTTCTTGAAACCTCGCCCTCTTTGATACTTTTCAAATAAATTTTCAGCGCACATGTCAGCGGGCAGAAAGTTGACTGATATTGGTTGGTTGTGGAATGGTCACATAAGCCTTCAGGGTGGAAGATTGTGACAAACCTTTCATCACCTATGTTCTTAGAGGGATCAGACACTCTGAGTCTGAACTCAGAGGGTTTATATGTACCCTTATTCGCGATTAGATGATTATCGTTATATCTAACTTTGGGAAACCTTAGCGGTTTATCTCGGGTTTGCGTCCTTTTTCCAGTTTTTGCTTCTCGACTGAAGCTAATTTCATGAAGTCGTTTCAGTCCCTCCTCAAAATAATATCGGTGTTCTGGAGAAAGAGAAGCTAACTTTGTTCTAGTAATCTTTCGCTGTTCTCGCAAAATTTTGCTGTAGGTTGTGTAATCCAAGGCTTTGAGTTGTTTTTCCACAATAGACAATGCATTAGTGTGGTCCAGACTGTATACACCGGGAGATGTTGTAGTCCGCAGTAAGTGATGCAACTTAAACAGAATAAATATTACCCACTGTTTGGCTTCTTCCTCCATAGCGTCCATCATAGCTTCCTCAAATCTATTACGAGTCTCTTCCATCCTCTGTAAGAGCTCTAAATCCCTTGCCACTAACTTCTTCAATCGTGATTTGAAATCGTAATAGCTAAATATCCGTGATCGCACTAAATAACCGCGCCACAGTTTCTGCACCCGTGTTGCCATCAAATCGTAGTGCCTGCGGCACATTTCATCAACTCGTTCTTTCAGGACAATCATGTACATTTTCCTGCCGTAGTACCCGCGCCAATGGCGTTGAATTTCCACAGCGGCAGCATTAAGTCGTTCCAAATGTCTTCTTTCAAGGAAACGTCTAACCCACCGTTGAATACATAAGGCGGCTGTGTATTCAAATCGTCTGTTATTTTCAGCATCATCCTCTCGTTCCTGAATTTCGTTGTAAATTGAACTTGCGTCTTGCAAATACTTCAGTATAGATGCCATTATGAGAAATCAAAATATTCAATGTATTTTTCCCCACTTTGCAGGGTAACTGTTCCACTAAATGCAATATTAAAACTGTCAGTGTGATTTCTTAGTGTTTATTGAGCAATACGTTCCTGTATTTACAGGTTGGCCAAAGATATTACTGCTCATTAATCTTCTACCAACATACGAAATACTGATTGAATCTAAGAATACTCACAGCCATGGAGGAAGGAATCCCTCCATGCGCACAGCCAGTTGTGCAGACTATGAAAGATATTTCACTTATTGAGTACATAATTTTAAGTACGGAAATAGTTCTACAGTTGCAGCAAGTGATAATCTAGATTTATTATTCCTTTTAATTACTGTTTTAGTGTCCATGTCTTTGAATATATCATTTGACACGACGGGAACGAATAATTAAATGTTTTAGCAATAATATTTTTTTATATAAATATTGAACATTTATACGCTCTTCTCTATTCGAAATGATGTTATCAACCGGAGTAAATTCACATCTGATTCAATTATAAGAAAAAATCAGGGTGTTGGCTGCTTACCGCAGTGGAAGAATGACAGATGAAGATGAGACTCTAGGGGAGAAATTAAATTCATAATCACATTTCAGGGTGAGAATAGAATGGTCATTAATGGTGGGTATTTAAATTTACCAGGTGTAAACTGGGTAGGAAATAAGATTAATAACATAAGGGAACATAGATTTGCAAATACCCTAATAAGGGAAGGAGGATTTACACAAGTGGTAGAGAAGAACACTAGAGGACAAAATATTTTGGATACATTCCTAATAAAGCCTGATGATAACCTTGTGGGGTGTCAAGTAACCGAAGGAATAACTGATCACGAAGCATTTCTGGTGGATATTAGAGGATTCAGTAAACCAGCAGCCAAAATTTAAGGGGTAAAGAGGTACTAGTGTTGCAAACTGAAAAAAAAACAAAATGTTTTTTTTTCAGCTTTGTGAAAAAAAACATGAAAAAAAACCTAGCACCCGTGTTTTTTTTCTAAATTTTTTTTTTTTTCAGAAAACAATATATTTGATAAATTATAGTTTTATTTAAGGAACTTCCATTTTACATGTGTGTTTTGAGTCTTACTGAATGATATAATGTCTCACATAATTATTCATAAGTGTATCTATATAGGTAACATAATTTTATTCATCCTCTATGTCAGTACCACATTCACTAGTATCAGCACTACCAACATTAGTTCGATCGGTGTCGGAATTTTCTGTCTCTTCTTCTGTCTCCTCTAGATCCATAACTTCAGAAATAGTCAAATTTTCTTTTACTGGTTGTTCTTGTATTGTACCCAAAAGAGTTTGAAATTGCAATTTTAAATAGTGAGCAAAGTACACACTGTGCATAAAGACTGTGCTGATAATTGTGTGTTACGATGTTTTAAGTTTGAACTAAAATCTATTATCATACAAAATAGGAGCTTTACTTCTTTTCAATCGTTTGTTTACACCAATGGTTGCAAGGAAACGATTCATAATTAGGGACCGTGCACAAACTACGTGGCTCGGTCCAGAGGGAGGAGGGGTTAGCTGGAATGCTATGCTGGGCTACGTGGGGAGAGGGGGGGGGGTTCCGAGCCAGGCCACGTAACTTTCCTTTCGTAACATTTTTCACAGTTAAAATGAGGAACTGAACTCACAACAGCATGTGAGTATTTATTTCCCTCAGTTAATTATATCCGTATGTAATTTACAATTAGTCTGACAAGAGAAAACAGTACAAAATGTCTTCTGGAATCAAAACTGAAGAAAGCTACGTGCTACGTGAGCGGGGGGAGGGGGGGTACAAAAGCCACGTAGGGCTACGTGGGGGGGAGGGGGGGTTCACAGGAGGCCAAAATGGAGCTATGTGGTTTATGCACGCTCCCTTACTGACAATTTAATGAGTCAGTACCACTATACTCTGAGAGTTAACAAGTATACGAATATAAGGAAAGCCCAATAAGTAATAAAAAGAGGCAAAAAACCGTGGATAAATTTTAAATTCCTAATTTTTTAAAAGATCTGTAGGTAATTTTGTAGGGTTGGCAGCACTATTTCAAATAGCAAGTAGCAATCCAATCAATGGGGAATGGGGATTCCTTCTCGCGCAACCTAGTCTCTTCGGGAAAGCCCCGTTCATAAAGAAAATTTCAGTAAATTTTGCCAATATTTTCGTAATTTTTATTCCTATTGAACCAGATAAATATAGTAGATTTTAAACTAAGAGAAGTACTTAGAATAAACTCTAAAACAGTCATTTTAAACAATAACTGCCTTACAAATTTGAGATTTAGTAGTTGTGAAAAAAAACGTGTTCCAGAAAAAAAACATGTTTTTTTTCAAAGTTTTTTTTCATGTTTTTTTTCAAGCCAGAAAAAAAACTGTTTTTTTACAACACTAAGAGGTACAATTATAAAAACACAGAAATTTCGAATTTGAAGAACTATTTCAGAGAACGTTTTAGCAAATGGAAGGAAATCACAAGTACAGTAGAGTCAAGGTGTGAAGAGTTCAAGGAGATAACAAGAAAGGGAGAAGAAAAATTTATTCCAAAACAGAAAATAAACCTGTGTTAAAGAGGTTGGTAAGAAGATATCATAATAGAATTAAGAGACAGCAGGGTAGTAGGAAATATTTAAAACAACTAAACAAGGACTTAATAATAGCTAAGAAGGTGGCTAAAGATGGGTTTATGAAGAGTATTGTCAGTGCAGGGGGACCATTGACTGATGCATCTAGAAATGTTTATGGCTATGTTAGAAAACTGAGGGGAAGGGAGGGTGTTTAGACGCTTATAGATAAGCGTGGAGAAGAAGTCACTGAGGATTTGAAAAAAGAGATTTTAAGTAACTGATTTAGTGAAAGCCGACGATCCGCCGCGAATGGAGCCGAGATGCGATTCCATCCCACCTATAGTAGTGGAGTTCGCAGAAAACTACAAGACTCTTCATGACCGAGGGAAGCTGTCATCAAGAGTCAATTCGCTGCTAAAACAGAAGGTGAAGACAGAAATTAAATTAAACATTACTACTGCCGAAGACTTTGTGGCCGTCACTTCTCACCTTCAACAGTGCAACATGTCGTACTACACTTTCCCAACCGGAGTGGTGAAATTATTGAAGGTGGTGTTTCGTGGCATTCCTAGGACTCTGCCAACAGAGACATTGAAAGAAGATCTGACAGAAATGAGCTACGACGTGAAATCCGTAGCTCAAGTTCGTCGTACCGGCAGTAATGAAATAATGCCGCTTTTCCTAGTAGTGTTACCAGACCTTCCCGGAAATTACACAATATTTGATGTTGACATGCTCTGTCACCTCAGAGCATCGACAGAGAAATTACTTTTTTAATTATTATTATTTGCTTAACGTCTCTCTAACAGCAAGGTCTTTAGAGACGGGAAAGGATGGGGGGCAAGGAATGGGAAGGAATTCGGCCATGGCCTTTTGAAGGAAGAATCCCGGCATTTGCCTGGAGTGATTTGGGAAACCTTGGAAAACTCAAATCTGGATGCGCGGATGGGGATTCGAATCTCCGTCCTCCCGAATGCGAAGCCAGAACGCTAGCCGTTACGCCACCACGATCGGTGAGAAATTACGATTTTCGGCTGGACTGCAGCAGTGTTTTAACTGTCAGTTGTTTGGTCATGTGGCACGCCATTGCAAAATGTGCCCGGTGTGCGTCAAGTGTGCGGGGCAACACGACGCAAAGGACTGCCACATACAGAAGGGCTGTGATCCACCAATCTGCGGAAACTGCCACGGTGGCCTCATTGCCAGTTGGAAAGGCTGTCCAGCCTATAAGCGAGCCCGCGATCGTCAAAGAGGAGATGCTTCGCAGAGGCGTCAACAAAAACAGCAGTCAAAGCAACAACAAATTTTGGAGGTCAGTGAACTATCAAATTCTGACTTAACGAAATATAGTCCCCACAAACTGAAGAAAACGAAGAAGCAGAAGGGAAAGAAACTGGCATCTACCATAGTGCAACCAGACTTATCCTTTGCTGAGGTAACCAAAGAAGTGATTGATACTTCGCCCCCCAAACAGCCACAGCGCCAAGAAACTTCGACGCAGCCGGTGAATCAAGGCCCAGCTGCAAAGCCCGAACAACCGATGGCGTTACAGACCATACCACTGAAGAGTCAGAAAAGACCAGGTCTACCACGAAAGCAGCCAGAGGAAGCAGCAAAGACGAACGGGACCAACTTTGGGAGCCTATTCAATATGCTTGAGAATATACTCAACATGATGGTCGGCCTCCTAACGCCGCTTGATAGAATGTCTTCGGACATAACAGCTGCAGTGACGTCGACGCTTGCCAACACCACCGTAACCCAACAACGCAACCATGAATAGAAGGAAACACATTCATAGCCTCACTTTCTGTGTGTGGAATTCAAACGGCATTCATGGACAATTGATTGAGTTTCAACAAATTCTCCGGGATGAAGATGTGGAAATTTGCCTTGTCAGCGAGTCCCACTCGAAGCCTTTCCTGCTTGTCGCAGTACCAAACTACTGCTGCTACAGTAAAGACCAACTGACGGCCGGTGGGGGGGGGGGGGGGTTGCGCTGTACATAAAACGCGGTATTCCCCACTTTGAAGTCCCTCTTCCTCCTCTTCAGCAGGTAGAGGTTGTCGCGGTCCAGGTGAAAACATCCTCAGGCGCTATCACCGTCATCGCAGCCTACCAACCAACAAGCAGAGTGCTTGACGAACTTATGCGTATGGGCACCTAATGAACCAACGCATCATCCTGCAAATTGAAGCCGGCCTGATGTTCTCGACATAATCATAACAAAGGGAATCACAGGATTTGTCTCGGCAACAACCCTTAACACACTATCTTCTGACCACTCACCTGTGATACTAGAGGTCGATGTTGGGGAGTGGCAGCCAAAAAATCAACCAATTCCTGATTACAAGCAGAACGACTGGGACCGGTTTAGGGAAGTCGTAGTGACTAAACTAGAAAGCGGTACAGTGGAAGGGAATATTGAGGAGGCTCTGAGATTCTTCACCAACACCGTAAATGAAGCAACAAAAGTCGCCACTCCACTGGTTCATACACGCACAGAACGTTCCTGCCAGCTGCCACCGCACCTCCTTGCGCAGATTAGAAACAAAAATCGGATCACCAAGGAGTGGAAACTAACGAGTAACCGTGCCACTCTCCGCCTCCTCAATCAACTGCAGCGAGAGCTGAAGGCAGCATTGATAGCACAGAAATCGTGAATGGTCCGCACGTGTTGCAATGCTGCGACCAAACGATGACAGCATGTCGAATGAAACTAGGCGACTCATCCGCCCTGAGGAAGCTGATACCACCACTTCACGGTGAACACGGTCTTGAATTTCTACCGGAAGACAAGGCTAACGAACTCGCTGAGAGCTTTGAGAAAAATTTCCAGCCTGTCGATGACGACGTTGACGACCGCCACATTGCCGCAGTACGTCGCCGACTGCGACGGTACATGTCAGCCAACGACGACCATGACTTCACCGTGACTGGACCGCAGGAGGTAGCTAGCTACATCGCCGGATTGAATCCCCGAATGGCACCTGGGCATGACCAAATGGACAATCGAGCGCTCCGAAATCTACCACCAGAAGCCATCAACTACTTGGCGTGGCTCTTCAATACCATCCTGCGAAATCAGACTTTCCAAACACCATAGAAGCATGCCATTGTGGTCGGTATACATAAGGCTGGGAAATATCCAGTCTTTCGCCAGCATTACCGGCCCATCAGCCTGCTCCCCGCGAATTCTACTGAAGCGTATTGACATCTACATCCAAGCTTCAGGCATTATACCAGATCATCAACTTGGATTCTATAGAGGGCACTCCACAACGCAGCAGCTGATGCGTGCTGTGGAGATAGCGACAAGAGCCATCAACGAGAGAAGCTATTGTGGTCTGCTCGATGTCGCCCGTGCATTCGACTCAGTGTGGCATACAAGTATGCTCTGCATGTTATACGAATGGGGCTTGCCTGGTCCCTATGTGAAACTGATCCGCAGCTACCTGTCGAGGCACACATTCTGCGTTAGGGATGGCGATGCAATGTCAACACAACGGCGCATTCGTGCAGGTGTACCACAGGGTTCAGTGCTGGGCCCTGTTCTCTACACAGCTGACATTCCAGTACCTGCGAATGTGAAAACGGCCACGTACGACGACGATACGGCATTCTTTACATCCAGCCGCAGCAGAGCCAACTCCACGAGGCTATTGCAGGAAGCTCTTCAGCAGACGATAGCCTGGGCCAGAAGGTGGCGGATAAGTATAAACCCCCTCAAAACGCAAGTGGTTATGCTGACGCGACGCCTAGGACGCCATGGTCAGCAACTACCTCACCGGCAACTTCAGCTCAGAGGTAAAACCATCCCCTGGGCACTAACTGTTCGCTACCTTGGTATAATACTTGACTGTGAGCTGATATGGCGAGCTCACATCAAGGACATCAGGCAAAGGGTAAGTGCTCGGCTCCATTCTCTTTACCCTATACCTAACCGGGAAAGCTCGTTGGCACCTCATCTAGGAGTTGCCATTTATTGATCATTGATTAGGCCGATAATTGAGTATGCTTGCTCCGTCTGGGGATACGCTGCTAATTGCCACCTGAGAAAGTTGCAGCTGCTGCAAAATAGAACACTGATGCGGGCACTACATCTGCCTGACCGTTTCCCCACTGTCGCAGTCCACGAGGCGTCGGGAACAGCGAAGCTCATTGTCAGATTCTGGCAACATGCCTATAAATTCTACAGTGCAGCACATCACTCTGCCAATCCCATGGTCAGTTGTCTCGGCGAATATGAAATTGCCGCTGACAAACATAGCAGGCCGCTGGTGCTGACGGAGCGCTAAGGACCAACTAATAATACACCATGAAGACGACCAACCAAAAGTGAAGAGAAGACCACTCAAGAGAAGACTAAGGGAGGAAATGTCTCAGGACAACAACCCTCAACCCACCAGCTTTAATGCTGAGACTGGCGAAGATGATGATGGTAGAGGACTATAAATAGCTGCAGGGTGATCTGAATAGGATACCGAGTTGGGTTGGTAAACAAGGGATGAAGATAAATGCAAAGAACATTCCAATTATTAGACACACAAATAAAAAACTAAAGGTTGATAATGATTATAAGCTGGGGAAAGAATTGCTTGTTGAAGACTTGAAATGTAAATATCTTTGCATTACATTTGATAAGAAGATAAATTACGCAGGAGTGGGACACATTGGTCAGGTAGCAGCAAAATTTTTCAAAATTCTGCAATTATTTGAGATAGAGATGTGGGGATTTACCAGAGAAGTAAAAGAATTGGGTTACAAAACTTTTTTCAGACTATTGCTCGAATATGGTAGTGTAGTATGGGATCCACATTTTGTGTATCAAATACAGGAGTTGGAGAAAGTGTAAAAAAGTGCTGCTAGATTTGTTTCTGGAAATTACCACTGAATGCAATTATTAACAGATATGATTAAAGACCTGGAATGAGATTCATTGGAAGCCAGGAGGACGGTGAAGAGTGTCATGGGAGTGTACAAGGTGTATATTGATGAGGCATGGAAAGATATTGGTGTAAGAATTGAAAGTAATGCATGCAAGGGAAAAGATGACCTTGACCACAAACTGACACTCGATTTCATGCACAACATTGAGAGAATTTAAAGTTAAGATTTGGATAGGGCAAATGTAGGTGGTTGCAGAAAAGGGAGAAGAGGGGTATGTAGGAAAATTGTCACTGGGGCGTGGACTCCAGCGTAATTTAAGTAAATAAAACTTAAGTAAATAAAAAAGCAAATGCAGTGCAGAGAACGCTGAATGCTATCCAGGCATAAAAATTATTACATTGAAGTGATTCCAAAAAATTATTTAACGAGCTGGGAACCGCAAAAACTTAGTTACTCATTTAGCAACTTTGGAATAGTCTAGTATTACGAGAAGTACTGTCTACTGTTATCCGAAGCGAAACTAAACAATTACTAAAGTTATTACTTCAAGTACTGTTAACTTTTTTCTTATGTTGTAACTTCCTCTCTGAGCAAAGTATCTGTATTTAAAGGCCAATATCATTAGCGTCTCATGCAGAAGCATTGGAAGACTTGGCCTCAAGCCTTCTCCCCATCCATTAGAAAAAACAACTGGTGCATCTTGCGCTTTCCCATCTTGATTAATGCGTCGATCAGCAACAGAAGAAAACTCGAAATCGTTTTGAACTAATGTGTTATGTTCATCTGCGACCTGCCTATCTACTTTTGTGTCCCCCCACCCCTACTCCCCGTTTTAGGATCGCTTACAGTGACTGCGAGCCTGCAACTGAACTCAAATATATTAACCATTTCCTCCCATAGCTCGGAAACCCTTGCTAAATACTTCTCGATTTCAGCGGCTAGATTGTGAATAATCTTCCCGTGAAAATAAGAATTATCTGATAAATCGATCCATTTATATATGCCATGAAATGCCTTGTTGCAGCATTAGCTGAAGAACAACCACTTCTTCCACGAACACTTATTCTTAGAATTCATTTGTATTAATTCATACTATTTTCACGTATTTGTTCTGGCTTCACTAATATTAGTATGTACCGTTTTCACATATTTCTTCAGGCTTCACTAGTTTTTGATTCGTATATTTTTCTTCTTCAGCCCTCATCAGGATTAGTTTATACCACTTACTTACTCACCAGTGGAACGTCTAAATTATTAAGATGTTAGTTATTAGCCTAATTTAAGCAAAATGTGATATAAGATAAATATACTTCAATTGTATTAATTTCTGGTATTTCCATATATATATATATATATATATTGCCTTCACGAGTACTAGTTTGTGCCGTTTTTGCACAGTAACATTGGTTTATGCCACAGACTTATTGATACACAATTTAATCATCCATCTTGTTATAATTATATTTGGTATTTTAATTATTAGTTTCATCAAATGTTAAAGAAGCGTTGTATACTGTTGATGTGTATAATGTGTTAATTATGTTTCATAACCACCTGGCATCAAGTAAGAGAGTGTTTGATAGCCATAATCTTGCCAGAAAAAATAAACATTTAAATAAATAAACATACAACAATATTTCGGTAAAAGAGAAGGTGCAAAAATTAAGAAGAGCGTTAATACTTGTGAGACAAACTGGAACAAATTAATTGTGTAATAACAATGTGTATTATTAGATATGGTACAATACGCAATTTTGTGTAAATTAGTGCGATGAATCATGCCATAAAGCAGAGTGAATCAAAACATTGACATGAGAAAATTGTAAAATGTAATCCAATTAAAACATCAGCCGAGTATTGCATTAACAACAGCATCTGCTCTGATGATTTGTCTTTTATAATTGAATTTAAACGTCTGAATACTGAACATCATATCGAACATAACGCAGAACCTGAATTACAAAAGCAGGAATTGTAAAATCTTATAATTAGAATATGATTCATCTCCTCACTCAATATGATGATGAGAAATCAATAGTTAGTTAGAAGTAAAAACATGCAGCTGTAATATAACAGATTACCTAAAAGAAAGAATAAGAATAATAATTACTTTGAGAAAGAAATTGGTAGCTGTGGTAACGTGTTTTTTTTTTTTTTTTTTTAAGAAAAGGGGCAGCAATAAGATCGGACGAGCGTGAAAAAAAGTTCGCGTGTTCGCTTTGAGTTGTTGTTAGCAAAGGACATGTAAATCTTCGGATCTTTAAGTATTAGATAACGTGTTAATAAAAGGTAATGAAGTCATAGAAACTTTACTATTTATTTCAAATATGAAAGACGAAACTAATAAGCACTAAGCTGAAGTTCATTCATTCACGAGTTCAAAACGATTTTGTATCTCAGCTCCGACACCAAAAGAAGAACATATAAAAATTCAACATTAAAAAGGAGATCTAAAACACGACATAGCTTATTTAATTGCAATGGGTGCACGCTACGGTGGCAACTTCCCTACACTTCATTTTTCCCTTTACTACATTTGCCCTCAACAAATTTCAACTTCAAATTCTTTCAACGTTTTTGGTAAATAATTCATCATTTCTTTTGGTAACATATTCCAATCCATGACTCTCCTACCTAAAAAACATCATCTGGAAACGGGCCCCCTTACAGGTTTAGCTAATAATTTAGAACGTAACCGCTTGTCCCTTCTATTCAGGTGGAGGCCATGCTTCGAGAAACCGCACCTACCAAAGGTGTTCACAGGCAAAACCCCCAATACAGAACCCAAGTAGCACTTGCGTTTCCACATTTATCCGCCTCACAGCATGTTTAATTGCGACATAGGGTCTGCACGAGCTCAACCCTGGTATGCTGCACCTCTTTCACCACCTTCCTCAGATCACTATCTATACTATAACTCGCGTTTCTACCAATACTATTCCCCGCACCTCCCACTATCACTACTCTATCGTCCTTTGTGAAACTCGCGTGAGCCTACATCCTATATTAACCGACCTAATGTTGCAGTAGGTTTGAAAAAACTTGTGACCTGGTAACCTGCGCCTAACCCATCCTGCAGAAGAGGGCCTACACCTCTCCCATGGCTACTACCTAGCAGCAGAACCCTTTTTTCCAATTCTTTCCTTGCACGCCCTTTTCTCTAAAGGCCTTTTGCATCTTACCTACTCCTACAGCTATATGAGGCTTTTCTCCTCCTGACTCGGTCAAAACTATTTTTCCCCACAATTTCTGAAATGTGAAGCCTCTTCATCCTATTTACGATATTTTCCTACTACCTGTTGCCAGCAACCAGCCATCCTTAACAAATTAATTGGGCATTCAAAAAAAGTGTACGCGAAACCGATAAAACAATTAATATAGTGAAAATCGTCGGTTTATTCTGCTGAATTACTGAACATGCAGCAGATATGGTGGTCCAGAAAAAATTTATAGATATTGTTATTTACACGGGAGGGGGGGGGGGGCAACGTTGCTGGGATGAAAATAAAATATGCTGATGGTGTGTTAGTAGCACTGGAATAAAAACTATTAAAACATTTGGTCACGTGATAATATCAAGTTATGAAATAACAGTTTGACATTATTCTTGCAACTATACGTTTAATGAAATAATTGTAGGATACTGGAATAGTAAATTGCATATTTATTCATTTTTCTGGCAAATGATTGGTCATAGTGTCTGTTTCATCACACTTGCTGTGTCTGCATCTGTACCGGTGATTGGCTAAATTGTGTACAGGGCCAAAGAGTGTTTTTTTCAAATGCACAATCTGCTTTAGCAAAATGCGTCTAACTAAAGGTTGTTATAACGGCATAATTTATTTAGAAATGGCAATAACGTACTATAAATGAAACGAAGTTATAGAATCAGGCTTGGATTGTTATAACATCAGTGGTATTCCTCTAGTTATTACGACACATTTAGTGAGCAGACCTAGTTGTTGCGAAAATATTGGTACTATTTAGAAAAGAGAATAGTGGGATGACAATGGTGGCAGAGTTTGTGATCACCGAAACGTCGTGTTTGATCAATGGACTAACTCGGCTACTTACTCGAGAAAATTTAATTCATTTTCAACGTAGAGAAAACCTCCAGTCTTATATAGAATAGCGGAATATTAGTATGGTCTATTAGTGGGAATAATGAAAAGAAAGAAGGAATATCGGTGTATAATGGCTCCTGGTTGGATGATTGGTAACGGTTTATATTATACTGGGGAATCTTACGCTATTTTTTCAGTGTGAAATTGCAGTTTGCTTACGGCTTGTTACTTGACGAAGATATCTTGAAGATTAGTGATTTTTTAATGCAATTATAGTTCATGATAATTTGATAAAGGCTTAATACCTTCTACGATCCACTGCAAAAGAAGGATGGGCAGACGTAAATTATGTCGTCTGGTGAAGCGACATGATGCGTACCTGGGACATGTGTTTCACTGTCCGAAATGCAATATACGAAAAAATATATGTCAAGGTAAATTCTTTGGTAGGATTTTGTTGTAAGTTCCTCTACCGTTCTGATCTATTTATATAGCAAACAGTCTAATTTCTGATAGGAAACAATCAACACAATTATTCATTAGAATAATCAACAACAATGGTCCCAATACACTATTAACCTGTGGCATTCCCATTTTTACTTCAACTTCTTTTCATACTGCATCTCCTACGCTAACTTTCTGTTTTCTGCCTTTTAAAAATTATTCTACCCAGTAAATCACTTTCTCATCCACTCCAATCGCTTTTACATTGTTTACTACCATTTTATGGCTCACTCTGTCAAAAGCCTTTGAAAGCTCTAGTGTTGCACTATCAATTTGGCCTCCCTTGTCCATTTCTGCCGAAATATCTTCCATGTATCCCAACAACTGAGATTCACAAAAATATACGTGCCAAAAGCCCTGTTGCCTGCTTGAAAACCACTTACCCTCCTCACATATATTTCTGATGAGGTTGAATATGTGATTTATTAGCTTCTGTAGCTGTGCAAAATTTCAAGTTGATTGCACATTCAGTTCCTGAGAAAAAGGTACGTAACATTTTCAAGTTTTGAGTGAAATCAAATTAAAGTTTCAGTGAACGTTTATGAATACTTGTAACATGGTCATGACACCTGATATTAGGGTCAATGAAAGACTTCAATAACACCCTGAAGAAATATATTATACCCAAAAAATTATATATCATCGTAATCAGGAAAGTTTTTAGATTATTTCCCACTCAAAAAACAAAAATGCCAATTTATGACATTTTACGCTATCGGGTCCCATTAAATTAAATAAAACGTGTGCGGCTAATGCTAGCACCAATGTTATGGTCTGCCCTTGCTGATAATTTTCTTATAGTTAGCCAGGAAAGAATCCTGGGAGGAATTTTACAGTGCTAATGGCATATATGTTATGAACGGTAATATCTTGTCCCTGCAGTAATATTTCTTATACGTTTTGGCATCTCTGAACAGCGACAGGGTTGCGTGATGTTTTTACATAGTGTATAAGCGCCTAAGCTGTCTGTGGCCTAAGCGGTTAATTTGTATCTTTGTTTGTGCCTTGTGTTTATTAATTTTATGTGTTTTATAGCGAGGACAGCAACGAGACGGAGTAAAGTTGATTAATTTTTCTCTGATGACGATTGATGCGGAATTATTTTACGTAAGGAGGGGTAAGTGAAATTTGTTATTCTCCTGTAGTTAACTTTTTCATGAATTCTTTGAAGCGCCAACAAAAATTACTTCTGCTGCTTTTGTTTATGGACGGTTCACCCAAAAGAAAAAAAGTATGTTTCTCGGCGTGATGTTTGCTATCTGTTGCTAGCGAAATAAAATCTCAATTCACATGGACCTCTCCTTGTCTCTACCCGTTTTTCCTGTCTACTAGTAACTATAATAATAAGATTTGAAGGTGGAAGGGGACATTCTCCGGGTCTACTGGAGATCGCGATTCCGCTACAACAACATACAGAAATATCGTTGGAATACTGATGTAGTCAGTCGCAAGATGCATTATTATCAAGCAGTAATTCCGTTGTAATACAGCCTGGACCAGTATGAAACCGTTAAATGTACTTAGTTAAGAATTTATAGTGGAGTCTTTCGTTTGACCACTGCAGTATTATGTTGGAATCGCAATCTCCAGTAATCCCCATTCTCCACCTGCCCGAAATTGGTTAAAATAAAATATGCTCTTATTGATTATGTTATAATTTTGTTTGTCGAGACAGTATTGGTTGTTTACAAGTACTGCGATAAAACTGCAGAACGTTGATGTAAATCTAATCTTGAACAAAGAACTTGTTTGCTTCATTAGTGTGTGAAGTTTAAGTTTACTTAACTTGAAGATACTTACTTCGATACATAACGGATTTCAGAAAATTGTGTTTGTATAGCATTTAAAAGTTGTTTTGAGATCTTTTTCAGAAGTTTGTAATGCACACACTATAGGTGGGAAGTAGCTAACATTGCTATTCACGTCGCAGCACTTATTCATTACATGTGCTGTAACTAGAACGTTTTTATTATTCTGGTTCAAGCAGCATTTCAACCCAAGCACTATCTCCGCTAGCAATGCTGCTACAAAAACAAACAATATGGACACACCCTAACACATTAAATGCATTGGAACTACATTTCGAGTATTAGCAACATTTTGTATATCAGGATTCCTAAGTAGCTTAGCAAGAGTTAACACAATTTTGTTATACACCTTCAGTATGAGCTGCAACTGGACTAAGGCACGCACAATAACAAGTTACTGTATCACAATGTAAACTTGACCCTATAGTTGTATGAACAGTTGAGTTCTCCCTGATAAATTCCTTCTCTTGCTATGACTATGAAGGAAAATTGTGTAGTGCAAAACCTGATGGTGTTGGTGTTGTTGATAGCAAATTTATTTGCTTGATACATTGACTGTAAATAACTCATTGCAAATACTTATACAAAATTTTGGTGGGGTGCAATTCCAGGGAGACGAGAAGGAATAGTCTTTTGACCTAAAATTAGGTAGGCTACATGTTATGTGTGTACCCAAAGAATAAAATGTGTGCTAAACATACAGTACTGCTTACATGGCATTTTAGTTAGTTTTATAGTAATGGTCCAGGAATGACACAACTGCTTAATTTAATGAAGTCCATGCTCTGGTGGCAGTCTCCACACACCCATTTTTTATTTTTCCTGTACACGCCTACTTTTGCCCTCTATGAATTTCAACTTTAAATTAGGGATTACTGGAGATCACGATCCTGTAAGGAATTGGTGTCCTAATGCTGCAGTAGTCAAATGGCAAGACACTGCTAGAAATACTTTCTGAAATACATTTAGTGTTGTCCTGGCGGTACAGGGTAAATTACAATCTAATTTTTGCTTGAAAATAATGGTCCAGAATGTATATTAACCGAATTACTGCTTGAAAATTATATGTCTTGCTATTGACTACCTCATCATTAGTGATTGTTGTAGTGGAATCACGATCGCTAGTAGACCCTTAAATTCTTTCAGCGTTTTGGTAGATTATTCATCGTTTCTCTTGGCAGTTAATTCTAATTCGTGACAACCTTACCTACGAAAGAGCATTTTCCCACACGCTTATGCCTGAAATTGAGTGCCAGTTTGTGGTCGTGGTCATATTTTCCCTTCTATGACTCTCTTTTATTTCTTCCACCAATATCTTTTCAAGCCTCATCCCCCTCACACTCCCATGACACTTTTATTTCTCGTCCTGTCTCCCAATAAATCTCATTCCAGCTCCTTTATCGTATCATTTACTGACTGTGTTGTGCAGTAATTTTTGGAGGACTCTGCTTATATCACATTGCAATTAATTTTACACTAATTGTTCCAGGGATGACACCAATATACATTACTTAACATTGAGGCATACCAAATAGGCTCTACATTAGCAAAAATGCTCGGGTAATATCAAGATGGGGATACCGCTGCGGCCTCGCATAGTAAACACACAAATCGTGTGGTATATATGACATCATTCTGACGTATTCAGTCTACACGTACCAACACAGTAATAGCTATAGTTATGATCTGAAAATTGGATATCTGCAATATCGTGCGTTATAGTTACGTTTCACTTTGGTCCAGGCTGCATTACGACCGAAACGGATATTTATAAAATATGAATTCGTCAATCGTCATTTGAGTTTATGTTGTAATGCAGTCTGGACCATACTCACAATGATATATATACCACGTGATCTGAGTGTTTACTACACGAGGCCACAGCGGTATCCCCATCTTGATATTACCCAAATGCTCTATACTTATCACGGTTCATCATAAGAGGCTGGATGCCAAAGAGTATTATTGTGTCAGACAATGCTATAATCGCTGAGTGCTAACACAGCATGTTGCAGGAGATTACTTTTTTCTGAGTGCCAGAATGGTGAGGAATGAGTTTTCTCTCCATGAATGAGACCTAAGATACACCTGCAATAAGTATCAACAGGGAATACCTTTGTTGTACAGTGACTTGTATGACACTAGGCACATTTCCAATATATAGTAAGGAGGAAATAATAGGTGCTAAGTAGCTATTAGGAATTACAAAATAGGATAGTGAAATGAACCACCACTTGCCTTATATGTTGGTAGCATGGTACGAACACACAAAAAAGAACAGGATACAAATAACATTGAATATTTTGGGTCTTGGTCCTTTGTCAACAAGAGAACATTATGGAGGGTGGGTGCTGTAGAAGGCAGGGTGGATAGATCTCATTTCAAGGCAGGCTTGTAGGAAATCATAACCTTGTTGAAGGATTTGGTTGATGGATTTGAGTGCTGGAAAGTACTGAGTGTCAAGGATTGGACTAGGGATAATTTTTGGGGGTTTATTAGAGTGGTTGAGAGGGTGTGCTGGTTATGTGGTTAAGTTTCTGAATCAAAGCCAATGAGTAGTTGTGGGTTAATCAGCGCTTGGAAGAAGTTGTTGGAATGCCATGTGGTGGCATCCTTGTTGTAACATATGCAATTGGCAAGGCTATTGAGGAGATGATGTTTGGTGTGATCAGTATGGCAGTGGTCAAAATGGAGGTATGGTTGTAGATTTGGTGTGTATCAAGAAGCTGAAGTAACCATTGAAGAGGCACAAATTAACATCCAGGAAAGTGCCTGGATGTGGAAATAGGTTTGCGAAAAGTTCAGTTTAAAAGGGCTATAGATTGTTCACTCTGTCTGGACATCCGCATTTGGGTTTTCCATGGTTTCCCCAAATCACTCCACATAAATGCTGGAACACTTCCTTCAAAAGGCTATGGCTGCATTTCTTCCAGTTCCTTGCCCTTGATCCCATCCCACCTGAAATGACCTCGATGAGGTCAAAACTACCCTCTGCAAATGTTTAAAGCTTTCTGATCCACCAGCTTGGTTTCACATAGTTTCCGTAAACCCCTACTGAAAGTCACCAATCTTGACACAGTCGAAACCCTTGCCATGAGGGAACTTTTTACTCGTCTAAATGTGATCATCTCCTGGCAGATAAGTGCTCAACCGCAGTGGTCATGAAACTCTGTGACTATGTGCCTGAGGCCCTTATCAGTCGTCAGGTACGAACACATATGCTGATATGCAAAATTTAAGGAAGAGATAGATAAAGTAACTTAACATATTAACTACTTGATGGAAATGAATAAAATCGTGGAAGCATGTTACTATAGGTCTCCGACACATGCACAGAAAGCTGAACATTACGTTGTGATATTTCAGCAAATATTTGGATGACATCACAGGGGAAAGAAGAAGGATGAAGTGTGACAAGAGTCACCCAAGAGTTTGTTATTGCTCAGAACATTGTTTCACATTCATGGAGAGCATTCCAAATCACAGGCACTGTTCCTAAAAGAAGAGGAGGTGGTCAATTATCATCTACTATAGCAGCATATGATCACTACATTATGCAACAAGGAAGAAGGGATCCACATTAAACAGTGTGTGTAGTTGTCATCACATTTAAAAGGACTGTAAGGCATGGAATCTCAGTCTCCACAGTAACTTGGTGATTGCATGGGGTTGGTCTCTTTGCCCAACGACGATTACATCATGTTTCGTTGACACCAGTAAATCGGTGGTACCGTTTGTGATGGTGCCAAGAGCATCATGACTGGACCGTGAAGTTCTCGTGTGCTCTACTCATATGAGAGGAGATTCAACTGGGGTAGTGATTTTGGATGTACCCTCTTCTGGTGAGAGATGGGAACAAATAATGCACCCAGGAACATTGTCGAAAATGGTTGTTTTGGTGGTCTAAGTGTTTTGGTGTGGGGAGGCATAACATTGCATGAGTGAGTGTTCCAACATCCGTATCTTTGAACTTGGAACACTCACTGATCAACATTATTGTGAGACTCTGTTCCTTCTCCATGTGCATCTTTTCAGGGGTGTGTGCGGTCCTGACTTCATTGTTATTGACGACAATTCACAACTACTATATCGAACAGTGAAGGTGGAGGAACTCTTGGGAGAAGAGGAAATTCAGTGAGTGACCTCTTTGTTTCCCCATCTTAAATCCCATAAAGCACTTGTGGTTTGCATTGGGGAGACATATTCCAACACATCCACATGTATCAATGACCATCCTGTAGTTGTCAACCACGCTGGTGAAAAAATGGAACATCCTACCACAAGAATTCTTTACCTATCTTGTGGGTAATATGGAAGCATGTTACAAAGCATGCATTGCTGTCCGTGGTGATTTCACATCCTTTTAAGTACCATGTTCCTCCTTTCTGTAATGTGCCGGGCACCACCACGTGTCGGAGACTTCAGTATAATTTATTGTCCATTATAAAAGTGTAATTTCTGTTCATCTCATTTCTATATATGGTTTAGGTTTCATCGAGCTGTGTTTCTTGGCAGTGACACAGCATGCAAAAGTTACCTTCACCCTTGCGTTTTGCACGCCAGTGTATTACTCTCAGCTGCAGCAAGCACCACACCAGCAGTCCATGAGAGGATTTAGGATTTCATACAATTCAGTGGTGCCCTCCATAGTCTTACCGCGCAGTCTTCCTCACTTCTCACTCCTAAAAAATCCACACACCTCTTACCTGTTGCTGCTTACCAAAATGCCTAATGTCATTGTTTCAGCCATATGTAAGTAGTTCTGATGGGTCAAGATTCGATTGTGATACAATGACTGTATTAATGTGCATGTGATAGAAGCTATGATTTTTGAATGGAACCATTAGGGAAGTTTGTGATTAGGTTGAAATGCAGCCTGTACCAGAATGACACCTGACATGTTTTGTCAAACCACAATGCACAATGGATTTAGTTATATAATTTATGTAGGGTAAGATTTTATGATTCCTAGTGACTTTTTAATTTCATTGGTTCCATGTTACTGTCATAATCTCAATAGCATGTAATAAGTTCCAACTTTATGGTGAAAATAGCTACAACTGCAAACAAACATTTCAAAATTAGGGTTATGAATGTTATTTAATAAAAAGAACAGTTTATTCTATGGGCTGTGGTTTGAACAGCATCCAAAATTTTGTACACACATTCCTTGGGCAATATTACAGAATATTTGCACATAAGAAATATGTATTGTTACTAGTGTTTTAAAAAAACTTTTTTTTCTGACATGAAAAAAAACTGAAAAAAACTGTGAAAAAAAACATGTTTTTTTTTCATAACTACTAAATTTCAAATTTTTAAGGCATTTATCGTTTAATATGACTGTTTTAGAGTTTATACTAAGTACTTATCTTACTTTTAAATCTACTATATTTTTCTGGTTCAGTAGAAAAAAAAATTACAAAAATATTGGTAACATTGACTGAAGTTTTCTTTTACGAATGGAGACTTCCCGAAAAGGCTAGGTTGCGTGAGAAGGAATCCCTGTTCCCCATTGTTTGGATTGATACTCGCTATTTGAACTAGTGCTGCCAGGCCCTACAAATTATCTGTAGACCTACGAATCTTTTCAAAAAGTTATGAAATTTAACTACGGTTTTTTGCCTCTTTTTATTACTTGTTGTGCTTTCCTTATATTCGTATACTTGTTTAACTCACAGTGTATAAGTGATACTAAGTCATTGTCAGTAATTATGAATAATTTCCTTGCAACCGTTGGCGTAAACCGACAATTGAAAACAAATAAAGCTGCTGTTTTGTATGATAATAGATTTAAATTCAAACTTAAAAGACCGTAATACAGAACTATCGGCGCAGTCTTCATTCACAGTGTGTACTTTGCTCACAATTTAAAATTGCAATGTCAAAAGCTTTTGCATGCAATACAACCAGTAAAAGAAAATGTAACTATTTCTGAAGTTATTGATCTAGAGGGGACAGAAGAAGAAACATAAAATTCCGACTCCGAACGAACTAGTGTTGGCAGTACTGATACGAGTGAATGTGGTACCGACATAGAGGATGAATAAAACATTATATTACCTATATAGATACATTTATGAATCATTATGTAAGATATTATATGATTTAGTACGGTTTAAAACACACTTGTAAAATGTAAGTTCCATAAATAAAACTATAATTTATCAAATATATTTTTTCTCTGAAAAAAAAAACCAAATTTAGAAAAAAACAAGGGTGCTAGGTTTTTTTCACAAATCTAAAAAAAAAAACTTTTTTTTTTCAGTTTGCAACACTAATTGTTACCCATTGATTTTTATTGTAGGCATCTTTCTTCAAGGAAAACTGAATTATTCATGACATATTGGGAAGAAATATCACACATTAACATTTTTAATTAGCATTGTGCAGCATTCAGTGAGGATTACAAAACACGTTGTACTACCAAAGACAAATTGTGTAACTGTTAAAGATGTTAATAATCTTGTACAGTAAATTATATATTACTCACACTTGATACATTTGGTTTACATATTCCATTAATTTTAATGTTTTATATTCCGTAGAACAGATTTGCTAAATAGCTGAAGTCAAGAAACGAAAAATAATCCTAAGAAAAGGTAGTGTGAGTCTTTCTTTTCCCCCAGTTTTCCTAAAAGGAGTGAATATCTCAACTACAGCATGATCTGTGGCACATAATTTTTGTGTTTAGACTTTATTTCATTTACTTACTCTGTCCTTAGTAGTTTCCGCAGATTTTGATCTGGACCATTAGCTCTAAAAATTTGAAAACACCATCCAAATTGTGTGATGCCATTTTATACCTATCAGACAAATACAGCGCTTACAGATTTATAATAGTACAGATAAGCCTTATGTGGTTTGTAGTAATCTCCTATACTGACACAATGTATCATTACTTCAGTAGGAGTACTGATTTGTCATGAGCTCAACAAAAAGAAACAACTCTCGATTAGAAACTGACCTAAAATTGGCAAAGAAACCAAGAAAAGATGGATGCAGTGACCACATTGAAAATACAGATGATGGTTATGCAACACAACTTGATTGCTCAGCATCAGAGGTGAGTGCTGGTTGTATAAACCACATTTATTTTCATTCCACTTTGTTGTTCTTTCACACACTGTCACTCAGTGTGGAAGTTATAACTGTTGTTTACCACTAGTGGTGTGTGGGATGTATAGCTCAAATAATTTGCATAATCTTATATATATATATAAAAATAGACGGGTTTTTTCCTATATTTCACTTTTCAGCCACCACTACGTAGCACAGATCACCGATGTTTGTGGGTGGAAGTAGCATGGAGTTTGCTGTCGTGCACAACGTTGGCCGAATGCCGATAGCTGGGGGGATGTGGGAGATAAAATGATTAAAGTTGGTCAGTGCAGGGCGCTTTCATATTTCGACCAAAAATTCGTATCTCCGTATACTTCTCTTTCCTGCCACAACTACATAACATAGACCTTTGGTGTTTGTGTGCGGTAGTAGAATCATATCTCATGTAGTGCACTATGGTTGTTTGATGTCGGTAGCTATGGGGGTGAGGGAGAAATGGGTGTTGAAAGTGGTCGACCTGTGGCAATTTCATACTTCTGCCAAAGACAAAAGTGTCATGGTGTATCACTTTTCAGCGAAAACTATAGATCACAGATAACTGGCGTTTGTGTGTAGTAGTAGCACAAAGTCACCTTTCGATCACAACAGCGGCCGAATTTCAGAAACTGTGGTACTGTGGTAGATATGGTGGTTGTAAGTGGCCGACCAAGGATATTTTCGTATTTCGACTGTCTCCGCATATGTCACTTTTCTGCCACAACTACATAGCATAGAGCATTGGTGTTTGTGTTTGGTAGTAGAATCGTATCTCATGTAGTGCACTATGGTTGTTAGATGTTGGTAGCTATGGAGGTGTGGGAGATATGGGGGTTGAAAGTGATCGACCTGTGGCAATTTCATATTTCTGCCAAAGACAAAAGTGTCATGGTGTATCACTTTTCAGCGAAAACTATAGATCACAGATAACTGGCATTTGTGTGTAGTAGTAGCACAAAGTCACCTTTCGATCACAACAGCGGCCGAATTTCAGAAACTGTGGTTGTGTGGGAGATATGGTGGTTGTAAGTGGCCGACCAAGGATATTTTCGTATTTCGACTGTCTCCGCATATGTCACTTTTCTGCCACAACTACATAGCATAGAGCATTGGTGTTTGTGTTTGGTAGTAGAATCATATCTCATGGAGTGCACTATGGTTGTTAGATGTCGGTAGCTATGGGGGTGTGGGAGAAATAGGTGTTGAAAGTGGTCGACCTGTGGCAATTTCATACTTCTGCCAAAGACAAATGTGTCATGGTGTATCACTTTTCAGCGAAAACTATAGATCACAGATAACTGGCGTTTGTGTGTAGTAGTAGCACAAAGTCACCTTTCGATCACAACAGTGGCCGAATTTCAGAAAGTGTGGTACTGTGGTAGATATGGTGGTTGTAAGTGGCCGACCAAGGATATTTTCGTATTTCGACTGTCTCCGCATATGTCACTTTTCTGCCACAACTACATAGCATAGAGCATTGGTGTTTGTGTTTGGTAGTAGAATCGTATCTCATGTAGTGCACTATGGTTGTTAGATGTTGGTAGCTATCGAGGTGTGGGAGATATGGGGGTTGAAAGTGATCGACCTGTGGCAATTTCATACTTCTGCCAAAGACAAAAGTGTCATGGTGTATCACTTTTCAGCGAAAACTATAGATCACAGATAACTGGCGTTTGTGTGTATTAGTAGCACAAAGTCACCTTTCGATCACAACAGCGGCCGAATTTCAGAAACTGTGGTTGTGTGGGAGATATGGTGGTTGTAAGTGGCCGACCAAGGATATTTTCGTATTTCGACTGTCTCCGCATATGTCACTTTTCTGCCACAACTACATAGCATAGAGCATTGGTGTTTGTGTTTGGTAGTAGAATCATATCTCATGTAGTGCACTATGGTTGTTAGATGTCGGTAGCTATGGGGGTGTGGGAGAAATGGGTGTTGAAAGTGGTCGACCTGTGGCAATTTCATACTTCTGCCAAAGACAAATGTGTCATGGTGTATCACTTTTCAGCGAAAACTATAGATCACAGATAACTGGTGTTTGTGTGTAGTAGTAGCACAGAGTCACCTTTCGATCACAACAGCGGCCGAATTTCAGAAACTGTGGTTGTGTGGGAGATATGGTGGTTGTAAGTGGCCGACCAAGGATATTTTCGTATTTCGACTGTCTCCGCATATGTCACTTTTCTGCCACAACTACATAGCATAGAGCATTGGTGTTTGTGTTTGGTAGTAGAATCATATCTCATGTAGTGCACTATGGTTGTTAGATGTTGGTAGCTATCGAGGTGTGGGAGATATGGGGGTTGAAAGTGATCGACCTGTGGCAATTTCATACTTCTGCCAAAGACAAAAGTGTCATGGTGTATCACTTTTCAGCGAAAACTATAGATCACAGATAACTGGCGTTTGTGTGTATTAGTAGCACAAAGTCACCTTTCGATCACAACAGCGGCCGAATTTCAGAAACTGTGGTTGTGTGGGAGATATGGTGGTTGTAAGTGGCCGACCAAGGATATTTTCGTATTTCGACTGTCTCCGCATATGTCACTTTTCTGCCACAACTACATAGCATAGAGCATTGGTGTTTGTGTTTGGTAGTAGAATCATATCTCATGTAGTGCACTATGGTTGTTAGATGTCGGTAGCTATGGGGGTGTGGGAGAAATGGGTGTTGAAAGTGGTCGACCTGTGGCAATTTCATACTTCTGCCAAAGACAAATGTGTCATGGTGTATCACTTTTCAGCGAAAACTATAGATCACAGATAACTGGTGTTTGTGTGTAGTAGTAGCACAGAGTCACCTTTCGATCACAACAGCGGCCGAATTTCAGAAACTGTGGTTGTGTGGGAGATACGGTGGTTGTAAGTGGCCGACCAAAGATATTTTCGTATTTCGACGAAAGGCATGCGTCTCCGCAGATTTCACTTTTCTGCCACGACTACATAGCATAGAGCATTGGTGTTTATGTGTGGTAGTAGAATCGTGTTTCTTGTCGTGCACTATGGTTGTTAGATGTCTGTAGCTATGGGGATGTGGAAGATATGGGGGTTGAAAATGGTCGACCTGCGGTAATTTCATATTTCTGCCAAAGACGCATGTGTCACGGTGTATCACTTTTAAGTGAAAACTATCAATCGCAGATCACTGGCGTTTGTGTGTGGTAGTAACACAGAGTCTCCCATCGATCACAACGTTGGCCGAAATTCGGTAACTGTGGGAGTGTGTGAGATATGGTGTTTGAAATTGGTCGATCATGAATATTTTCATATTTCATCCAAAGACTTGTGTGTATCCGTAAATTTTACTTTGCTGCCGGAACTACATAGAGCAGAAGATTGGTATTTGTGTGTGGTAATAGTATCGAGTCTCCCATCGTGCACTATGGTGGTTAGATGTCTATAGCTGTCTATATGAATTCTTTACAATCACGAACGAAGTCGTGGGTACCAGCTAGTTAATTTAAAAAATTGTTGATTGAGTCCCATTTGGAGGATGGAAATTTTTCATAATTTCAGTGAAAATTGATTTTATTGTATGAATAAACAATAGAGAAAAGAAAGTTAAACAAAGTACCAGATATTTAGATGATGAATACAAAGAGGAAATAAATAGATGACAAATTTAATTTTCACTCTGGACCCATAGTCATATATAAGCTTACATGGTTTCTCTCCATTACCTCTGTCATAAGTTTTGTTAATTTTCCTTCATCTCTTTTGGTTTTATTTCTGTTTTCAGAGTATTTTGGCAGGGACTATTATGAAAATATGTTTAAAAAATTTTATGTGCCATTCAAATTTGGAAATAGGATTGAACCAAAGAGTAAATTTTATTGTTGGAAGAAATGGCAGTGGCAAGAGTGCTATTTTGACAGCATTGGTAATTGCTCTAGGAGGCACTGCCAGTGCTACAAATAGAGGTTCATCAGTTAAAGGTAAATATTTTTCACTTGGTGTATTGTTCTTAATGTTTTATCTTTTTAATTTGAGTATGTCAGTGAAATCTGCAAAAATGACTATGAACACAGGTTTTGTAATATTTATCAAGCATGAAATTAAGGTTTTGGTAAATAAAGATAAATAATATGAGATGTGTTCCAAAGGTATCAAACCTTAATTTTCCATGTGTAAATAAATGAAGTAATGGTAACTGTATTTTAGTTCATTTATGTAGTAACCTAATGTCGATGTGTGATTTTTTTTTTTTTTTTCCAAGCCAATGAGAATGGCAGTGTAAACAAACATCGCCAGATATTTGTTTTTGATGAAATTATAGAAACAATTGAACAACACTTCTGCATTATATTTTGTTTGAAGTTTGGCGATTACCAAGTGGAAATGCCATAGCCCTTGGCGAAGGGTGCAGTTGGCACCACACATATTAAGGAATGGTACATTTGCTTCAAAGATGTCCCCTGAGTGAACAGTGAAACACTTTCTGTTAGGCCATGAACATCCAAAACTGAGGATCATAAAGTCGTGGCTCATTAGGAACAAACACCACATGGCACTACAATCATCCTAAGAGAACTACAAAGAGATTAGGCATCACTTCCATGGTGCTATTAAACACAAATGACTGGATTTGTGGGTAGCAGGCAATTGGCAGCTCACACATTCATTCTTTATGTGTTTCATGTTCAAACATCACACACCTATGTTCCCTAATGTCCCTACATGGATCTGAGTAATTTCTGGCTTTTCCTAAAACTGAAAATTCACAAAAATGGACCAGATTTCAGTCTAAAGACACATGCACAAATGTAACGGACTAGGGTGCTCACCATCCCAAAAGAGGCATTCGAGCACTGCTTCCTACGGTGGCAAAATCATTGGGAGAAGTGTGCGTCAGCCTAATGGCACTGCTGTGAAGGAAATTATTATAAGTTTACAGTGTCCAAATATGAGTATTTAAAGGTATGGTGCTTTTTTAACACACCTTGTATCATGACAGGAAATATAAATAAGATGTGAAAGTGCAGTATCAGAGGGGAAATGCAGATGAAAGAAATGTTAATATGAGTTAGTTGAGTTAAAGAAGGAAATTTTTTTATGTAGAAGCAAACCATAATGATGTCAGTCACTTTTATGATTTTAATTTAGTACCTGTGTTACATGTTAATCATCATTCTTCCAGTTATTTTGATAGTAATGGCTTGGTTTTTTTTTTTTTTTTTTTTTTGCATTGTCGTAATTAAGCTGAAGATAAACATTTCTATGGGTATTTGTTTGATTATTATTGGAAATGCCTACCTCTCTTGTAAGATTTCTATTAAATTTATTATAGTATGTTTATAATCTCTTATTTGAGTATGTGAAATAAATTAAAATACTTTATGGTTTAGATTCTGCTTTAATCTGTAGAGCCAGCTACAACAAAGGGAGAATGTATAGCAACTTGGAAATGTCACCTTGTCTTTCAAACCATACATTTGTTTTACTCAGATCCTTATTCCAGCAGCTACGTTTTTAACACCTTCATGTCCATTATATGCAATCATAAATACAACAGGCAATTCTGATTTTCCTATTTTTATCGAATCGATGCTTAAATTTTAAACTTTGTGCGTTCAACTTCAGTGATTATACTATTTTTTTTTTGTATAAACAGAACACACAAGAATTTAGTTACTATATTTTGTATTGTTCATTTATTTCTTGTGTTAACAAGCATTTCCTGTTTATTTTATAGAATTTGTGAAAAAAGGAGCTCCATCAGCATCTATTGAGGTTACTATAAATAATAAAGGCAATAGAGGCTATAAGCGTGAGGAATATGGTGACAAAATCACAATATGCAGAACACTCAGCACATCTGGACAGTCAACATACAGAATAAAAGCATCAAATGGTAATTTAGAAAGCCTCCAACTTGGTATTTTACTCTAAGCTGTTGGTTTTTTTTGTAAATAATTTGCAAAAAGAAAAAAAAATCCTTTAAATTAAGATTTTGCTTGGAAGTTTATCACATTGGTAGAAAAGTACTTTCACTGATTTCAAGATTTTTGTTTGGTCACAAGTATCTCACCCTATAGCTGAGCAACACAGATTTTGTGCATAATTTTAATTCTTACGATATTGTCTTAAGTGAATTAAAATTTTAACTTATAAATATGATGCGGGAGGAGGGGGGGGACAGAAGCTGATGATCAAATATAGTATTGATATAAATTAAGGAGAGAGAGCATCCATAGCTTACAACAGGTGACAGTAGGATAGTATAGGGCAATAAATACATAATAACCGTTTTTCAAATATAAAATACGACATGAACAAAGCAGGAGCAAGTACAGCACAGTGGCAGTTAACTCAGAAGACAGGATAGTATGATGTGGCAAATTAGAAATAGCAACAAAAAATATGAGGTGAAATTAAAAATAAATGCAAAGGAAAAAATAAAACATGTTAATAATAATAAAGATCTGTTGTATGGTCACATCAGTGCTTCTGTCCATATCAAACCAACTAATCTTCAATAGTACCTCCACTTAGACAGCTGAAACCCATTTCAATCAAACACTTCCTGCCATATTGCCTTGTTATTCATGATAGATGTATATACAGGGCGTTCGCCGGGAAATGCAACCCACTGTTAGCGCTACAAGGAAGAAACTGCTCCCGGCGAGCGAGCGGTCAGCTTCCGGCATTGTTCGACCGTCGGCCGCGGACTATTTCATAGTAATTACGCTTCATAAACTTGTATGTGCTAAGCATTTAAATGTTGACCCTCTTGTGTAATGCACATTTCACATCTTCTGAACATATTTCGAGACACACGCTGCCCTAACTGACTTAATGATTTTTTGGGTGACTGTTCTAGTCGAAAAGTGATATCGTCAATTTTCTCCTCTGTGAGAATACGGTTGACCGACAGTCTCTTTTTGTTAAAAAATGAACCCGTTTCTCTTACTTTTTTAACCAGACGCAGAATTGTTGATTTAGCTGGCAGTAAAGCGCCAGGATATTCGCGACGAAATTTACTGCGACACTTTTTAAACGACTTCTTCTTCACATATGTATCGTAGAGAAATATTCTTTGTTGCAAACTGTAACGTACCATAATTTTACTCACACTCAAACACGGTACAGATTAGTAAGAGTATGAAGCCCCAAACCAGCCAAACCGCAAAGAAACGTTTATTCACAACACTGATTAATAAGAGACTGAAGTCACAAACTAGCTACAATGCAAAGAAACCGTTCTTAACAATGTAAGGGTCCCATTATACTGCGTCACTGCACTGTTGGAGCAGCGGAGGTGTTAAACAGTGCGGTGATTCACGGTGCCGTGTGGCGGGAGCTGCTGGCACCACTGACCGAGCAAGTTGCCGACAGCAACAGACTGGGAGGGTAGCGTTTTCCGGCGAACGCCCTGTATTATAACATTCTCTCTCCAAGTATTCCAACAACATTATTCTAACATCAATATTCCACAATTATTCATCTAATTTGTTGCATACACAACTTTCTCACACCGACTGTCAGTACGGCCAAATAACTAACGTGTACCTGTTAAGATCAGCCAGAGGCCAGTTCTTGTCAGTCAGTTCTTCCCAGGCCTTGAATGTATCAACTGTAACCTGCAGTATGGCTGATTTTGTACAATTCTGCATGGAAATGAGTTTTCTCTTCTCCAAGATCCTTCACACCTCCCCCAAATGTGCTTTAGAGGAAACCCAACTTCAATCACTTTCTGGTCCATAATTACCAATGTCCATAATCAATAAGATTGTCCCCTGGCCTTGTAATCAACCTATCCGACTGGGTTTTCCATGGTTTCCCCAAATAACTCCAGGCGAATGCTGGAATGGTTCCTTCAAAAGGCCATGCCTGAATTCCTTCCCACTACTTGCCATTAGAAGAAAAAAAGTTTCCTAGTTCTTTTCCTAGGAACTGTCAAAACTGCTATACTTGTAATATACATGCATTCTTCTGCCACCATCTCCACCAATTTCACTACACAATTACACTGTTGAATGTGTCATGATGTTCTTGCTATGATCACTTAAAAGCAGTGTACACGATTTACGTAAAAAGCGCAAAATAAACATGGCAGTAGTCTATGAAGTTGGAGGCTTTTTGGTGTTGGTGAAATGTGAACTGATAATGAACTATCCATGTTTGTGGGATAAGAACTATCCTATGTTACTACCCAGACTATATACTAAGTCTGTGGCAAATTTCATTTAAAACTGTTAAACAATAAAGGCAAATATTCTAAACATCCAAACTTTCCCATTTATAATATTATTAAGATTTCATTATTTTAATAGTGTTTAAGATCTAACATTGATTGTTGCAGGTGAAATTAAATCAACCAGAAAAGATGAGCTGGACCGAATTGTTAGCTACCTAAACATACAAGTTAATAATCCAATATGCATTTTAAATCAAGATACAGCTCGCACATTTCTTAGTAGTAGTGATGCGGCTGAAAAGTTCAGATTATATTATCGAGCAACACAACTACAAGCTGTAGAGGAAACTTATGAAAGTACTTTAAAATCCTTTGCTGAAGCGCAGCGTATTTATTCACAGAAAATAAAGGTCAGTGTAGTATTATTGAGCTTCTTAATTGACACCCTTTTACACTGAATGTACTGCACAAAATTTGTCATGAAATCAGCAGGCTTGACGAAATGACGATTCTGTTAATATTTTACTGTCCTATCTAACAAGTAAAACAATAAAGTTTAAATACACAGTTTGGCAATACTATATATGATATTACTAATAAGAAAAGAAGAGGAAAATAGCCTTTAATTCCTCCTTTTGCATCCAGTGTTCTTTGAAAATTTTGGAAAAATCTCTATTAAGGAACTTGTCTTTGATATTTTTGCTGTACACAGTATGTCCATGTGGAAAAATGGTTGATTTAATTTAATCTCAAATGCCATATTTCAATAGGTAAATGAATTAACTAGTAACATAAAATGATTATCATTGTAAAAGTTTGAGTGTGGTTCATTCATAATGATACAACTGACAGTACCATCTAAACCTGTCAGAAATGGAACAAATCAGCTATGTTTTGAGATTAAATTTTGTTTCTAGTTGGGTTAACCTGTCGAAGAAACATTCAGAATTATTTGCACTTTTCTACATCTACATCCATACTCTGCAAATCACACACAGTGTGGGTGGCAGAGGGTGCTAAGCACCATCCTAAACCCGTGCATTCCAATCCCGAATAGCACGAGGAAAGAAGGAATACATAAAAGCATCAGTACGGCATCTTATTTCTCGAATCTTATCCCTCCGGTCATTGTGACCTAAGTAGGTTGGCAGAAGAAGTATTTCATTGCACTTGTAATTTAAGGATTTTCGCATATTCTCCAATAAATTGAGATGCAAACTACATTGTCTGTCTTCCAAACTATCCCATCCCAATCTATGTATCAATTCTGTGACGCTTTCATAAGGGCTGTAGCAACCAGTCACGAACGGTAGTGTAGAGACCTGAGTAGTTTACATACCAACTATGTGAGTTTGTCTAAACTAGTCCATTCCTCAGTCAATTTTACTAGATGGTATGCAACTTTTTGGTATCAGAAACATAATTAAAAACAGTTCACTTATTTCCATTGAAAGGGATAGGTACTAATATATTTGAAACGAAGATTGACAAAAGGGCAATGTTAGGTTTATTGATTAGCATAACAAGAAACAGGTCATGCATACAATGTTGAAGATGCTGTTACTCAAAAAATTATCCTGCTGCAATCAAATAAGTAATTATCAAAATCTATCTAACTTGGAGTCCCTTTATGACCTGGCAGAGAGTGAATTAGGGAATAAAACTAGCTGCTACATAGCAGTGCTTAGAATACAGATGTTTAACCCCTTATTGTAGTAAAATAACTCATTCAGGACAAGATAGACATGAGCTCTCATACTGTCAGATTTAGTGATGGGTCGTTCGCGAGTGAATCAGTTCTTTAGAGCAATTCTTTTAAAAGAGTGAGTGCGCAGTCATTCACTAAAAGTGAACGGTAGTTCTTCTAGGTGAGTCGGTCATAAGTCGGCTAATTCTGAAGATCAATAAAAGCTTGTTCATGTGGGTTTTGTAGACTGTAGAGCTTAAAAAAAATTCTTTTCGTGGAGTGATCAAATGAACACCGCTTTTTTTAGTGAGTCACTTTGCCCACTTTTGCCCACCTCTAGACAGATTGGAAAGGAAAGGAAAGCCCTCTTTGGCTTCCATTCACATGAACAGAATATGAAAAAAATTAATTGGCTTATTGATCCTTGCATGATGGTTTTGAAACAATCATGGTGGGAGATGGAAGTTCTGTGATGGAATGAGGAAATATTATTCCTGAAAATAACTTGGTTGTTGGCCATGTTCCATAGTTATTGCATAAACGATTTAAATTGAATACCAATGGACCCGTTTTGACCTTTTGGTTTGGGCCATCATCAGTGGCAATAATGTGCATAGTATTATTTTTATAACTGTAAAGTACAAAGTGTTATAAATATTCAATCTTCAATACTGTAATGCCTTTATAATTAGTGCATTAGTTCACTCCTCTGCTATTAATGCACCTAGTGTTGTGACATCTGTATAAGTAGTGCGATGCTATATAAATTCACTTTACAACCTTGAAAATATAGATATGACTGATAAGTTTTATTTTCACGCACTCTGCTGATGAAGTCATTACATGTCAGTCCCGAACAGCATTTCCTGTACTTCTCTGGACTGGTTTGATATCCAAAAATCAGCATTTTTACTGTAACCTTCATATGCAATTCACTGTTACTAGTATTTGCTGTTTTTTCTTGTTGTATCTGCACTCTTTTCGATTGCACACAACTGTTTGTGTTTATTGTGATGTTAATTTGCATGCACAGTTGTACCAACAAAGTTTTGTTTATTGTGCTATGGTTTCTATGGTCGCTGAATATTAAAATATCTCTTTGTTTGTAATAAAACATGTTCGCTTCATGGCACAGCAAGAATGTGACAAGGAACTTTTGTTTTATTCCGCCACAGAGACAATACAATTTCCATGGACAGCATTGAGACTAAAACTAAGACAATTTATTTCAAAATCATATTATAACATCCCCACTATATCGAAATAAGTGACAATCTCATACAACATTACACAATAATACTTAATATTCCTATTGTGTTCATAAGTTTATAATGTTTGGAGGCACATAAAGCTTTAGAGAACAAGTCAGCTGGCATTTTAGCAGTTTGCATGCATTCAAGTTTAATACAGCATCACGGACAAAATGGTAAGGAGCATCAATATGTTTAGACCTCTTGTTCATTTGCTGATTAATTGTAAGCTTCAATGCACTCTGACTGTCACTAAAGATAGTAATTATAGACAAACTGCCTTTGATTTCAAATAACAGATTTCTTAAATATACTGCCTCTCCTTAAGAAACCCTTCAATTCTTTGGTACCAAGCAGAAGATGTTTTTAAGCCATAAATTGACCTTTTCAATTTCAAAACCATACTATCACAATTATGTACTTTATAACCTTCAGGCAAATGCATGTAAATATCTTCCTTTAGATATCCATTTAAAAAATCTGAGGTTACATCCAAATGCTAAATGCCTAGCCATAATTATGCACTAATTGCAAATAAAAGTCTCAATTTGAAGTGTCTAACCACTAATGAAAAGGTTTCATGATAATCTACACCTGCTTTTTCGCAAAAATCTTTAGCCACTAATCTATGGTATCACAAATTGTCATCACTTTCAAACTTTTTTAAAATTTTTAATCACCCACCTGCACTGCACTTGCTGTTGAAGTCATCAGCCTTGCCCCCAGTGTTCGGATGCAGTTCTCCTGTCTGACCATAACTGTCTTCATCTTCTGCATCTCTTTGATCATATTATCGGAGACAGAGCTGCCTCCTTCTTTACAGTTAATAAAGTTGTACCATACCTCTGACGTGGTTTCCTTATTCTTTTCCACACTGTCAACTACTGTATTTTCTTCCAAGTTATTTTGACCTTCTACTTCAGCTTAGTCTGATTGATTTGATTGCAGTAATTGTGGTTTGTCTGTTACTGTCAACTGTTCTTCTTGACCAGACTCCCTCACCGAAACACTTAATTATTCACTAGCATTTGCTCGCTACTTCACACCCGTGTGCTTTGGTACAGTATATGTAAAAATTCTTTACCGATTTTATTTTATTACGAGTTATTAACGTGGAGCGTGTAAAGTACCTTTTAGTTCACCAAAAGCACTCCCACTAGCTATCCCCAGTAGTAAAATATTCTATAGATCGATTGTAATGTAGCTTATGCCGGACTTAGAAATTTCGAGAAGAGTAATTTTAAACTTGAAGGAATTTTCCTGTAATCATTCCCACAGTGAGAGCTCATCATTAGAATCATTTTAAAGTGTATTTATTATATCGGGAAATGTTTATTTTAAGAGATATTCTGGTTTGTTCATGTTTTGAAACACGCGATCGGAAAAGTAAAAATCAAGATTTGAAATATCTTTGAATCGAGTAAAGCTACAGCTAAACTTTTATCACCAGCTATAGTCAGCATTGTTCCGGATATTTTGGTAGTAAAATTAAATAATTTGGCAAAGTTTAATTAGCAGAAAAAACGAACTTTTTAACTAAAAGGAATATTAATTTGAAATTTATATCCGTAGATAGCCCAAATTAAGACGATTACGAATATATATAATGGTTTCGGTAAAATGTTTAAGCATTTGTCTGGTAATTAAGTTTTCAAAGATAGATTGTCGTTGATTGTTGATGGAGCGTGTAAAAATTCCGCCAAGTTGGTCATGTGATGACTTCAATTTTAAGATTATAGAAACCCTTTTGAATGTCAAATTAAATTAAAACAGATAGAACATGATGATAGAAAGTCCCTGCAAAAATTTCAAATTAATCTATTTTGGAGATATTAATTAAAGAAAAATTTGCTGACGTCATAGGCTCTGAGAAGTCTATAAAAGACCTTGCAGTAAGCTCAGATTGTCTCATTCTTTCGCTGGAAAGTGATCGCGCTAGTTACCGAAGCAAATTTGTTCCATGCGGTAGCAGTTTAGGCAAATTCTAACATGCCGTAATACTCACTAATGTTAGGGGGACTTTGTGAGTTTTTGTCTTCTCGTAGAATTGTACTTAATCTGCAGTCTTCAAAGAAACTGTTGTTCGATGCTTTATTCACGTATCTGGTACTGACAATGTACGAGTGAACTATTATCAAGAATATAAGTATTTTGCTATTCTCAAACTGTGTTAAGTGACTTTATTTAAATTACCCTTTGCATTTGGGGATTAATACGAATGTGTGGCGACCAGGTTATTTAATGTAATCTTGGTTGTCCGGGTTGAACCGCGTCAATTTGTCGAAACCTAATGTTTCGGCCATCATTTTGTGGCCTTCTTCAGAGTACTGTCACGGCTGGAAATGCTGCCGCCTATATATAGCTCCCGAAGAACGCGCTAGCCATTTGGAGTGACGTCATTCAAACTACCGCTGCCAGCGTGGCTGGTCCGATGGGGGCCTGCGTCCCGCGTTTTCCTGATCAAGCATGACCATATTTGGTCAAGTTGTAGCCCGCTGTCCGCGTTCATATTATCAGGTCTTTTTTTGATTTCCAATGCTTCTCTGACACGCCGGGGCCACCATCTGCTTTCTTGAACCAATACACTTGTGTCACTGAATAAAATTGCGTGCCCACTGTCAGCAGAATGTTGTGCTACAGCTGATTTGCTGACGTCATTATTTTTAAGATGTCTCATGTGTTCACACAGCCTTTCCTTGACTGTCCGTCCAGTTTCGCCGATATACACTTGGCCACAGCTACAGGGTATCTGGTATACGCCCGATGTCTGAAACTTCTCCCTCTTGTCTTTGACTTTTAAAAGCACATCAGAAATCTTCCTAGGCGCTCTGTATATTGGACAGATATTTTCTTCTTTAAAAGACGGCCGATTTTATCCGTCACCCCGTGGACATAAGGTAATACTGCCGTGGGTCCGTCTGTTCGTCTTCTGGCTTCGGCTTCCGGTGTCGGAGCACAGGGTGATGCTCGAGGTGCAAGCCTTGCAGTGGTCTTATTGATGGGGTCAAGGCTGTAGCCGTTGGCCAGAAACTTCTCCTTTAAAATTTCCCTTTCAGCGGCTATGCTCGCTTCGTCACTGACTATGGAAGCACGGACGGTTAATGTTTTTAAAATTCCGCATTTCACTGCTGGTTGGTCGTGAGAGGCTGCATGCAAGTATCGATTCGTGTGCTTTGGCTTGCGGTAAACTCCGTGCCCTAGGGAGCCATCTTCCTTCCGTTTCACTATAACGTCCAAAGAAGGAAGTTGTTTGTCCACCTCAACTTCCATGGTGAATTTAATTTTGTCGTGGGCACTATTTAAATGTTGGAAAAAAGTCTGGAGGGATTCTCGCCCGTGAGGCCAGATAACAAATGTGTCGTCCACGTAACGCAACCACAAAGAAGGTTTCAGAATGTAATTGTTGACCACTTCAGCCTCAAACGCCTCCATATACACGTCGGCCACAATTGGAGACAGTGGGCAACCTATCGCTGCTCCCTCATTCTGCTGGTAGAAGTCTCCTTGGTATTGAAAGAAGGTGGTCCTAAGACAGAATTCAGTCAGTGACGCCCATTCTTCTGGCAGACTGAGATATCCTAGTCGTTCCCTGATGATATTGATTGCTTCATCAATTGGCACGTTTGTGAACAGTGACGTGACGTCGAAGCTAACTAGTAAGTCGCTGTCTTCCAGCCGTCTGTCCTTGATCCTATTTATAAAATCAGAAGAATTTCGAACTGTAAAAGTAGAGCTAGTCAGATTCTTTAGCTTGTCCGCAAGATATCTTGCCAGCGGATGTGTTGGAGACTGAAATGCGCTCACAATGGGCCTTAAGGGACCCAACTTTGTCTATCTTGGGCAGGCAGTACAGTCGTGGTGTCAGGTGATTGGACGTAGTTAATTATCTTTTGGCCTCCGGTTCGATTGAAAATGCTTCCCGTATTTTATTTGCAACGTTACGCCGAATTTTCTGTTTAGGATTTGTTGGCAGCTTTCCATACGTTCCATCTTGTAATAACGCCTCTACCTTTCGGTGATATTCTTCCGCATACATTACAACTGAAGAATTTCCTTTATCGGCAGGTAACACCACAATGTCTTCTCTCTCTCTCTCTCAGTCGACGCAAGGCGTCTCTTTCCCCTCGAGTAAGGTTCTGCGGCGGTGGTTTGGAAATTGATAATATTCTCGCCGTTTCACTGCGAATCTCGTGAGCGTCATTTAATTATGTTATTTAATATCATAGGTACCAGAAGGCTACACATAGTCATGAACTTAATTGTTCACAGTTCAGGTGAAAGTGTTGCATAACCCCCGTGCAGCCTAGGCACCTGACAAGCGGCATGAGTTGTAAATGTCTTCTGAAAAGTTTCCTTTGTATTAGTTATTACCTTGGGTTCAGTTTTCATACTGATATCCAACTGTTTGTTTTAATGTGATGTAATTGATTAAATAGTAGAAAAGCTACCTGAAAAATTAACACTACTAATTCTTGATTATAATTATTGTACGAAGTATTAGAAGTTATTGTTTAGAAATGATTTTATTTTTGTGATATAAGTAAGTGAAGCAATGTTAGGAGAAATTAGATGCTACCTTTACCTTTCTTGGTAGGTCGCTAACTACAATGCCTCTGTGTAGATCACATTTCTAGTTTGATTGTTTGGTGCACATACGTATAGACATGACCTACCTATCACCCAGGAGCCAGCAACGTATAGTCAACATAATGGCCTCAATGTGCAAGAATTTCAACAGAAGTCTAGTTCCATTGAACAGATATTGTGGTGATATGTTACTGATGAGCACGAACGGAACACAAACTTATAAATTCAGTTTATGTGTGGGAAGACCAGATGCGCCTAGGGAATGTAAAAATTCAGCTGGATAATTAGTTTCGCCTTTTTGATCTTCCTCTGTGTTAATAGCTACATGAGTAATTATTATTATTATTTTAAATTTTAATTGCAATGGAGCTAATTCTCTGGTGGCAATTCCCCTAGTCATCTAATTACCTCTTTTTACATTTTATTTTTTTAAATTTTCCTTTATAATTGAAGTGTTAAATTCCTCCCCCATTTACTTTTCCAATTTACAAATTTTAAATTGTGTAAGCATTTTTCGTAAATTATTCATCAGTTTACTTGGTAATTTGTTCCAATCCCTGACACCCTTGCCAACAAAAGAAAATTTTATGCACTATTACTAATTCTTTGATCAATATCCCTCCAAGCCCCATCACCCCATGCCCTGTACATTCCCAGTACTGTTTTCACCCTCCTCCTTTCCTTCAATAACTCCCAATCCAGCTCATCGACATGATATTGATCATCTCCAGGATACACTTATTGATGTCATTCACGTCTACAGTCACATCTAACAATCAAAACATTGTCACAGCTGCATTTATCATCACTATGCGTAAACTTTGGCTGAGATTATATAGAGAAGCATAAACTTTAGTAAGGATGTATCTATGGTCATAACGAAAAATATTATTTTTGTAATATTTAACTTAACTAATAAAATCACATTTTTTAATGCTGATATGGAGTATTTCATGATAACTGTGGTGTCGCAAATTTATATCGATATACAACAGTTAACACAGCTGAAATTATCACCACTATGTGTAAACTTTTGCTGGGATTTTATGTTAAATGTGTATGTGGGATTATTTAGTAATCATAAACTTTGGTAAGGATTTATCTGTAGACATACGAAATATATTATTTCCATAATATTTAACTTAACTAAAAAGAAATCTTATTTTTATATGCGGATATGGAGGATTGCATGATAACCGTGGTACCGCAAATTTATGTAGACGTAACCCACGACTTAGTCCTCTTAGAAATGTGTTGTAGTTTTAAGAGTTTTTTTACTAATAATAACAGCATCTAAATAATCATTATTATTATAATTGTTTTGTTTTTTGCTGTTTGGACATTGATTTTATTTTGACGATATGTTGATTCGATCAGTTATTCTGCTTTAAAATAGAAATTTAGGCGGACTGAGACTAATCCTACGCGGTATCAGACGTTAAAAATTATTTTTAATTTCCTTCGTTTTCAGTGACATCATATTACTCATGTGGTTATAAAGTTTGAATAATCGATCACTATACAGCGAATGTATCAATGCCAATGTGACAGAAGCTATGATATACAAAAATAATCACTAGCCAAATTAGCGGTTAGGTTGAAATGCAGCCTGGAGCAGAATGACGATTGACTTGCTTTGTTAGAGCATAAGGCGTAATGGATTTAGTTTTATTGTTATTTACATGGTGTAGCATAAGGTTTTAAGATGCCTAATTAATTTTTAGTTTCATTGGGTTCATATTGCTGTCGTCATTAACCCAAAGCACGAATGGCAATTAACATTGCAAAATCAGGATTATGAAACTTATTTAATAGAAATAACAGTTTATTTTACTGGCTGTGGTTTGATCAGCAGTCAAAATTTGTACACACGTTCCTTGTCATGTCATGTAACAAACTTGGGCGTGTGCACACCTCCCGAACCACATGACTCATTCTCTTTAACATGTAAAAGGTTTATGACCGAAATATTGTGTATATTTGTGTGTTCATGATATATGTTCTTCTCCCGTCACTGCCTTTAACTTTGGTGATTGATGAGTCATTTTCCCTTTCCTTGTAATTTATATTACCTAAAGCCTTTTCCTTTGTTTAATTAAACTAAAAGATTTCTCTTTTTCGTGAAGGCTGTTCTGCTTTTAACATCATTCCTGCTTCGGCCATCGGTTGTAATTTTGCTTCCCAAGTAACAGAATTCACTTACTTCTCCAATTGTATCTGATCCTACTTTTATATTTAATCTATTAGTATTGGTATCATTTCTGCTACCTTTCATCACTTTTGTCTTGCTTTGATTTATATTCAGTCCAAAATCTTCCTTCAGCATTTTGTTCATGCCATTCAGTAACTTCTCAATATCCTGCTAACAAGAAAATGCCATAAGCAAATCATAGCATACTGATTGTTTCTCCCTGAACACTTATGCCACATAGAAATTTTTCTTTTTCTTTATTGCTTCTCGTACATACAAGTTGAATATTGACGGGGATAGACCACAACCTTGCCTCACACCCTTTTTAACTGATGCATGTGTCTCTACTTTTATTATAGCCACTTGATTCGTATATAGTTTACAAAGTATCCTTCAATCTCGATACTTTAGACCTGACTTCTTAAAATTTTGTACAACTTGTCCCACCTAACATTATCAAAAGCTTTCTCTAATTCAACACCACTAGCTCCAAAATTTCTTCTGTGATCCAAGGTTTTCGGGTAGCTTGTTCCCAAAAGCCTAATGTTTCTTTACCAGCTTTCATTATTTCAGTCTTTAAGGTATTCCACTCGTACTTGGTTGAGCTCCTATCAGAGTTACTTCTTAGATGTAAGTCTACCATTCTTGCAAATTTTTCTCTCATGCTAGATTGTTTCAGTTATTCACTTCCAATCTGTTCCACGGAAACTGTTTCCTTATTTGCTTGAATTTCATCCTGCACTTCATTATTATCAAACTATGGTCAGAGTCTATGTCTGCTCCTAGGTACGCTTTACAGTCTAGAACTTGATTCCTGAATCTCTGTTTGACCATGATATAATCTAGGTGATATCTGCCTGTATCCCCAGGACATTTCCAGGTTTATATCCTTCTTGCATGGTTCTTAAACAGTATGTTTTCCACAAGTAGCTTATATCTTTCATAAAATTCTAACAATCTGCTTCCTCGCTCATTTCTTTCTCCTAGACCAAAACTTCACACAGTATTCTCCTCTTTTCCTTCTCCCACTATCGCATTCCAATCACCCACGATTATTAGATTTTCCTCCCCATTCGCATATTGGATTAATTCTTCAATTTTGGCATATATTTCCTTTATTTCTTCGTCATCTTCCTGTGACGTTGGCATATACACTTTTACTAATGTGGTTGGGGCGGGCTTAGTTTCTAACCTCATCAAAATAACCCCATCACTAAGCTGTTCATATTAACTCACCCATTTCCCTACTCTCCTATTCATTACAAATCCTACATCAATGACTCCGTTGACAGCTTGTGTGCTAATTATCCCGTGTTCCCCAGACCAGAAACCCTGTGCGTCCTTCCATTTAATCTCACTAATCCCAACAACATCCAACAAGTTGTTCTATATCCCATTTTAAGTTTTATAATCTACCTGCCCTATTCAGACTTCTAACATTCCACGCTCTGACTTGTAGGATGTTTCTGTTCATTCCGATGACTCCTCCCTGAGCAATCCCCTCTCGGAGATCCGATTGGGGGACTATTTTACTTCCGGAATATTTTACCCAGGAAGAAGTCATCATGATATATGCAATTTGAGAGGAATACATGTCCTCGGGATACCCCTTGGGTCTTTAATGCAGTGGTTTTCTGTTGCCTTCTGCATCCCCATGCCGTTGATCATTTCTGATTCATCCGACTTTAGGGGCCGTTTCCAATCCTAATGGCAAGAAGGTGCCCTGGACCACTCCCCGCTCTTCCACCCTCCTTTCGGAGGCTGTTGGTAAGCAGTGGGTGACTGATACAGGGAATCTTACAATCACCAGAGCCTCGTCCGTGCAAACAGCGTGCACCACATGAAGGAGAGGTTGACATTTGGTTGTAAAAAGCTAGTATAGTCTCTCCCAAATTTAAAATGTAGTACAAAAAGAAATTACAAAAGAAAGATAACTTAAGTGGTATGTTGGAGTGTTCCTGAAGTTAATTACTGCCCTGATTGGTGAATCATTTTTATGTACTTTTGGTTGGCCTCTGAAATCGGGAGCCTTTGGATTTTTTGAGGTGAAATATTGTTTTTGTTATATCTATTTGTGGGGACTGATTTTAATGTTATTGGATTGTTTTTAATAAATTGTTCTGTCTTTTCAAAGTAACTGTTTTTTCCAGTAGTACTATGGAATTATCTTTGTAATGTTTTGCAGTTACATTGTTCCCCTGTAATTTGGTTTCCATTTGTTTTAGCATAATATCAATATCTCTGCAGAGTGTGTGTGTGTGTGTGTGTGTGTGTGTGTGTGTATTTTGTGTTGACTTTTCTAATTTAATTTACTGTCAATTCTCTAGTTAGGCCAATGTTTGGGGATGGGCTCTGTGATTTTTTTTCGTCTTGTGCCATAATATATTCAGATTATATATTAATGTATTCTGCGAAGTAGTCCTTCCTTTGCCGTGTTCGTATTGTGTTTCCTTTGTCGTAATTGTGTTTCCTGTTCATTTAATTGTGCATCAGACAAGTTGATGAGTTTTTTATGAAAATGATTTTTTCTATTGGCTGATTGATTTATTTTTTTTTCAATCTGTCAATTTTGTGACTTGGCTTTAATCTGGTTGCATCTAAAATTGAACCAAAAATCATATAGCATGGATTGTATAATGGCTGTCTTACTTCTGCTGTAAAGGGTGGTCATTTATTTACTTATCATCCCCTTTGAATTGTGAACTGATAGGGCTCCTAGTCATTAATACTAATTATCACGAATTTATAAGCTTGTGAAACAGTTTTCTGCTTCAGTGGCAGATTGGTGAACCTACCACTTGCAGGAAGGAAGTGGTTCTAATGAGAAAAACTTCAGTGATGACATCTTACAGTGAATTCTACAACTTGTGTTCTGTATGATAAGAGTATGTTTGCTTGTGAAATGTATAATTAATGAAGCAGAAATTTGGAATTGTCCCAACATTCTCCTTGGTGATTATGGGAAAGTTATGTAGCTTTAATCGAAACTTCAACAGGTTTTGAACAAATTTGACTGGTTCTCATTTCAAGCCTAAAATTTTAGTAAAAATTTCTTTATATGGAAATTCATACCTCTCCAGTGCAGTTATTCAGTGTTTTCCATAAACAAAGCCATCAGTTTTTTTTCACATTTTCTCAGTGGTGGTAAAACTTATAAATCTCTCAACATCTCCAAAATTTATATTGTCGTCTGGGAAATGTTTCCACTTTTCATAAACTTTCATGTTTGACATAACTTCCAAGATTTTAAGTACTTCTCCGTTTTTTATTCTATTTTTAATTCAGTTTCTTCAGTTTGTAATTTTGAAAATAGCTTAATTCAACATATTTTTTTTAAGGCATGACTTGGCTGTAAAACTGTAGTGTAAGTGTTGAATATGGATGAAAAGTAGTGAGTAGATTACACTCAGTGGTGCTCACTCAAAAGAGGAGGAAGGGGGATTAAAAAAATCATATCTTTTTTGATCACACCTCATATATAACTCTACAAAATTTTGTGTATATGGAAAACAAAATGTATTGGGTGACTGTTTTGCTAAGACTGTAACACTGCATGTGTTTTTCCCCCTCCCTTCTTATACTTGTAGCACATATTTTTTAACTTAAAATACATGGAGGTTATGAAACATGTTGTTTAAGAAAGTATAAAATATTGCTGTAAAATAATTGCTCTTGTTTTAAGTAAAATAACATTTTCTCTTTTTTTTAAATTTTTCCAATCAGTTGATGTTTTCTGTGGTACTCATTACATATTTCATTCTTTGCTGTGTTTGGTATTCTTCCACAACATTAATGATTTAATTATTTGTTTTATAGGCATGTGACGCATTAATCGAGGAGATCAATTCTCTTAAAAAGAAGGGAGAGTTTTATAATTCTATTGACACATATAACCAAAAAAAATTGTTTCGCTAGAGAATGAACGTTTTTGGGCACTGGTTAGTACAAGATTTTCATATTACATAACACTTGCTGTGTTTTTGTAGTAGTTTATCATTGATAAAATTGTTTTCGTTTGTTGCAAATTTCATAAAACATTATGAATAAAGTTGCTCTTTTACTGTACAGGCAATACAAGCAGAAAAACTGTGTAATGAGCGCCTTGAAGAAATGCAGGCTGAAATGGCATTGTGTCCAGAATTAAAGGAAAATGTGGACAAGTGTGAAGTGGAAATAGAAGAGCTACTTACCAGTAATAGGTAATGAGAAGTTCAAATAACAGAAAGTAAACTGGTGCTTAAATTCATTTAAAAACTGTAAAACAAATGAATCTTCACACAGTAAAATTTACTTTTTTGAAGCTTCACTGTTAGTGTTTACAATTAATAAACTGAAGACTTGATCAACAACAAAATCTTCACCTATCCCAAATGCAGCTTAGGGAATGAAATATTTAATCTCAGCCTTAACTTTGAGTTAGTATAATCTTCTCAAGTAAGTAGCTGAATGAATAAGGTGTTTACACATAATATTCCTGTGATAAAATCTCTATCTTCCTTTTCTGGTGAAGTGCTGGGAGAAATGTGGGTTTATTATGCAGCGTCAGACGCTAGCGGCTGACTCTGGGCGTCAGCTGCACAGTGGATGCTTCCTATAGTGCAACAGTCGCCCAGCAGTCCTGATACTGGAAGGTCATTAGCAAGCATAATTTTTTGTTTCATTTAAAGTTAGAAGATCGGTATAAAGCCACAAACAGCTGTTTGCATAATTTAACTCAAGATGCATCCCTCGGAAAAAGAATTACGTACTTCATTACAAAATAAACAAAAATGAACAACTACCAACCAAAAATCTTAGACCATTAGCAAGGGGTGACAGTTATGCACATGTTGATGGATTTTCTGTGAGAGGCTCATTCTCAGAATACATCAGCAGCAGTGCAGGTGTGTGGTTTACACCTGGCAAGGCATCACGTTGAAAGAAGTCATTAGGGCTACTTTCTAATTGTATTGTATTAAAAATATGTACATATATTATTAAAAATTCACACTTATATAAATTTATTATAGGCCTATTATTTTTTAGTATTATTTATTAATTTGTGTTATTCAACAACATAATTATGAAAATTATTAATATTTAGTTTAATAACCATATGAATAAAGATCAGATAGATGAGTCAATGAAATAATATGTTCGACCTGAGCAAAGTTTGATTTCTATTCGAAGTCTACTTCATGCCTGACCAAAAACTGAGTTTCTCTGCAGATACAACTGTTAATTTTTCATGGGATTAAAAATAATATGAATAGTGGGAACTACCAGAATATATTATGTTTTATGATATCCGTTACAATCAGTAATACAATATAAATACTGAATGAAGTTTTAATTAAAATTAACTACACATTATATTGCAATTATGTTACGTGAAGTAGCTGGATTTTCAGAAGGCTTCTGTAATAATAAATATAGAATAACAAGTGATACGATGGCAATAAAAATACGAATAAACTTATTTTAGATTGTATTGTACTTTCATTACCTCGATCAAAGTTCACCTTGCAAATTAAGACCTTTTTGTAATTTGCATACAAAAACTGTGTATCTGCTGCCAGTATCCAGGAAGTAACTATTTTTTTGTTCTTGATTCATATTGGACTTATTACCTTATTATGCCCTATGTATGAGAACCCCCCCCCCCCCCCCCCGTTGTTTGCTAAATAGTTTAAAATAACAAACATTTCCAACATTCATTTTTTAATTTTCGTACAAAAGTGTTTGGAAAAATTTCAGTGTGTTGGTTTTCACCATAATTACTACTTTTGTTCTTATTTTTTTTCTTTCTCTGTGAAGGAGTGCTGTGTCGGAACTCAATCGTTTGGAATCTGAGGAAACGGAAGTAATGGGTCGTTTGAATTTGGCAAGGGATAAGAAGAAAGATGCGGAACGTGCTGCACATGAGAAACAAAAACAATATAGACACAAAGAGAAAATGATACAGCAGTATGAAATGGACATCAGAACACTTAATCAGGAAATTGAGAAGATAACAAATATGTGAGTACAAACTGATAATGTTCGAGATAACTTAAAAAAACCCACATATATACACAGTAAAACAATAATACAGAAAGGAAAGATAAATTACATTCTCTCTTACCAAAGTTGAAGGGAAGAGGGCAGCAGTAACAAAAAACAAACACAAAAACCACTATTTTTTGATATCACCTCATGTAATTTTTCCCTACTCCATTGTTGCTGATAAAAAGCATAGGTTATATATAATTCTCCACAATTCTGTATGAGATGTGTACCTTGTCCTGATGATGCACTTCATGCAGTTCATTTCACTTTTCTTCTTCCTGCCATCAGAGTAGGCCTGCATACCAAAATTAATACATAATTTAATATTAAAAAAAGAAGTTTTATTTATGCATTAACTAACAAAATTATTATGTTATTTCAAACGGTTGCCACTGTGTATGGACTATAACACATGAAACGTCTTCCAAAACTTTGCTGACAGACGTATTCTTCTGACAAAACTTTGAAGAATATTTTCACATAATTTTGGTTAAATTTTATCAATCTGTGAATTTCTAATTTTAATTCAAAACTCAGTCTTATTTGTTTAGTGTATGCTTTATGAATCTGTCAGATATTTATCAAATTTTGGAACTAAGTGACAAAATTTTATTCTCAGAACCATGAGTTGTATTTTATTTTTAAAGTCGGTTTCTATGTTTATTCAAGCTAGAAAGCAGATTTTTGCAGTTTTCAAGATAGTATTTTGCTTTGCATCAGTTTTGAACATTCGCCTGGAGTAGTATTCAGAAAGTTCGTATCTAAATTATTTATTTTCGGCTAAACTATTAAAGTTGCGAAATTTTTTATAATAACTAAAGTTGACGTTTGCTAAAAGATCTAGCGATTTGTAAAATTTCAGAGAGATAGGATTAATTTTGTTTTCAAGGTCAAAATTTGATAATGAAACCTTTCTGACATGCGATTTGATATATTAGCCTTCCAGAAGCTACCCATGTGAAGTGGAAGTTTAGGAATTACACACGGTCTGTGAGTACCAGAGCCTTCCTTGTTCGCACTAGCAGCTAGCTCAGTCAGTCGTCCAGGAAATGTGTACGCAACAGGATGAGGTCTTGCACGGGAGCAGTCGGTCTTTGAGAGTCCTTAGGCTCGTCAAGATGTAACTTTGCTCGTTCAATATTATCATAATGGTGCAGTAAGACAGTATTACGCCATGTGGGGCCTCGGGATTACTTAAGTGTCGGTTAATTCTAACCTAGCGTAACAGTAGAAGCGTGTGACAAACTTTTACATACTTTCAAATAATAATCATTTATACTTTGAACTTTGGGGTGTGGTCTGGCTTGAACGGTTAATCGAACTTGCAAACTTTCTTTCTGTGACTTTGTCTGAAACCTATCCAGCTAATGACTTTACAACATTTTCAAGAATATAGTGTTTTTTAATTCCAACTGACTTATGAACATTTATTTGTCTATACCTTTCCTTGAGGTACAAAATAAAGTTAAGTGATGACCTTATCATAATAAAGCAATAGCTGGACATCCTAGGCTACACACAGTCAAAGCTGAGACAAAGCCTTTATGCCTAACCCCAGCATAAGCTCGCATCTTACAAATTGCCATTGGCAAGTGACATGGTGTCAAGTCACTTGACACCGCTAGCTAATTCTGATCACTATTGTGCAAGATATGTCAGCCATGAAATTACTGCCACAAGAATGGGGTCATTTCACGTGTCATATGAGAGATGGCATCATCCTTTTAAGACTAAATGTCATCCAAATTCATACCAACCAAATGAGGCCACAGAAATTCTGATATCGCGAAAATACTAGCCATTGATGGTGAATGCATTTCCGACCGCATTCTTAAAGCAGTACAGCCCTATCACTTCACTGGTCCAAAATCCACAACAAACTGTAACTTGGTGGGCATGGGTTGGCAGTTCTTCCATGATCCAAGGTTTGTCCATGTCCCAAATGGGAAATTTTGCTTATTGTCAGACTAATTAAGATGGAATAATTGTCTTGCCATCCTCTTACTGATTTACTTGTTGAGTCAGTTGAATCTTGAACGGACCGAGCATGATCAGTGAGTGGTTAATGCTCTGGCCTCACATTCGGGTGGATACGGGTTTGAATCCCCATCTGGGCATCCAAATTTGGATTTTCCAAGGTTTCCCAAAATCACTTCAGGTGATTGCTGAGATGCTTCCTTCAAAAGGCATTGGCCAAATGCCCGCCTCTAATGAACTCGATGTCGACAAGGTGTAAAGCCGTAAGTGTAAAAAAAATCTTGAATGGCTGCATATGCAGGTATTTAATCAAAATCTGCTGTGTGCTGTTTCTTCAAATGTTCATTTTGAATGAACAACAGCAAACTGACGTTTCAGGACATTCAATCACATTTCTCCTCACCACAACAATTTATTTGTTCAACCTGCCAGTATGTGAATGGTCAGATCTTTTGTTGTCAATAACTATTCAAAGTCTGGTTAAAAAATTTGAAAAAACTGGATCAGCCATTTCATTCTGATTAAAAACTCCATACAGTTTGTGTGCAGACTCTGCAAACCATTGCTCTTACTTGTAATAAATTTTAATGACTGTTACATGCTGCTCCATCATAAATCACTCCATATCTGCTAACCACAACATGTTTACTATAATGTGTGACTTTGTAATTTGCTGGCAATCCAATAGAACAAAAATGTCACTTAATTCAATACCTGCATTACTTGTGGGACACCAATACTTGGGCCAATGAATTATCCACATTTAATGGCATCTCTGGTGTGGATCTCATTGTTACTGTGACATTTGAGATATATTCCTACCAGGCTCTCTTGGGATCATTTCAGTTGCACTGTTTGTTTTGCTGAACAATTGGAAGTCTTGAGTCATGTCTGTAAAGTATGAAGTCTGGTCCAAATACAGCTCTGTGCAAGCCAATTGTCTACCTCCTTCATGTGGAGCACCATTTTGGCCTTGCGTTGGAAATGGCCAATAGCTGGAGGAAGATCACTGTGGCTGCAAATGATTTCCTAAGCCTCTATAAATTATGTAACGAATACTGGTTTGTTCCTAAGTACAATATCCTGATATTAAAATGATCCTTCAGCTAGATGGGGATGTTCACAGAGGTGTTGTCAGAATTGACAGAAATAATCTAAAAGTGTGAATGGAACATTAGAAGTCTTAGTAGAACATTTCATTTATATAACTTAAAGAGAGAGATGGAACAACTTCAGTTAGATGGTGTTGCTATTAGTGGTGTACAATTGAGTGACACACACAATTTCTGGTCTGATGAATATAGAGTATCTAGCGCACAAGATGTCGAAGTTTCAGTCTAAGAAAAACAAATAAGTAAGGAAGTACACTGTTAGAATTTTGTCATAAATGAAGACTAATCATAGCAATACGCTATTTAACAATCATAAAAGAAAACTGTAATTCAGAAAAAATACAAGGAATACAGGCAAATTATTTCTTGGTTAAACAGGTGGTAAGAAACCAAGTTCTAGTCTGTAAGCCATACCTGGAAGCTAATACTGACTATGATCCCAGTATTGTTTTCATTTCTGTAGAGAGCTTACCTTCTTTAATGATTTCAGCTTGGACTACAAGAACCTCAATATAACCCACAAGAAGGTAGGAAAAAGTCTTAGGTGACAGAACTTCAGTTTTATATCAAAGATGAAATATATCCAGTACTCGCCAAAGTTGAAGGGAAGGGGGCAACAGCGACAAAAAGTAATACTCAAACACAAAAAATGCAATATTTTGGACAAAACCCTTTTGTAAGAAAATAGGTACATGTGGCGGAGCAAGCAGAAGCAGCTACTATCAACACTGCCACATTCATAGTAGTGAGACCCATATTTTGTGTATCAAATACAGGAGTCAGGGAGGAGGGAGGTGCAAAGCAAGGCTGTTGGATTTGTCTCTGGAAATTACTGCAGAACACAATCGGTAACTGATATGATAAAGAGTTGGAATGGGATATAGAAGAAAGGAAGAGGGTGAAGAGAGTTGTAAGAGTGTGCATAGTATATATATTGGTGATGAGGTATAGAAAGATATCGGCAGAAGAATTAAAAGAGGTGCATTGAAGGAAAAAAATGACCATGAACACGCTGCACTCAATTTCGGAAATACGGGTGTGGGAAAATTTTTCTTTCATAAGTAAGGGAGTCAGGGATTGGAATAAATTACCAAAAATGCTGAAAGAATTTAAAGTTAAAATATGTAGAGAGATAAGTAACTGGGTACAAGAAAGGGGAAAAGTGGAAATTGCTGCCAGAGTGTTCTCTGCGTCACAAATTAATGCCATTGGACTGTGCTCTCCATTGCAATTAAATTAATGTAAAGTTTTACGCTTCCACATTGAAGGTAATATTTTTGTTATTATCTAATAAATGCCAGACAGAGTAGTCTCAGCATCTGTAGGTAACTAAAGAGTAACCACTGCAATTATTTCAGGGAAACTTTTATTGTTAGATATACCATTTACTCCAGTGCCAGGTTAAAAATGGGGAAAATTGAGCCTCTTGAGATTTTATTTCAGTCCTTGCATTCCACTAGTTATCTACACTGTAGGTTTCTAGTGGTATTGTTTAATTGATCTCGGCCATGTTTGCAAGTATCATTGGACTATCTTTGTAGTGTTTTTAGTTTTATAATAATATACATTTGTATTTTCGCTTTATTCGTACTTAAACTTTCCTTTTACATTATTGGTGTACATTCATAATTATATAGTATGAAGTAACAATAAAAGTTGAATTTTTTGTGATAATTTTGGTTAAACTTTTAACATTCATTCATCTACATTTGACTATACAGTGAATGATATTTGTGTTACCATTTTAACTAGGAAAAATCAATTTAAATAATTCCTATCATGAATCTTGCCACTGTGGATAAAATGATGGTCAAATGTAAATTCAAATCCAAAATATTGTTGGAATAGAATAATTGAAAACATTGTTATTTTATTATGTATGCAAGCTTTCTTATTCAGTAATTGTTTTACTTTAGTATTCTCTAAAAATTGGTTAAAAAGAACATAGTCATTTATTAAGGCCTTTTGTTATCATAACGCTGTCTGTTAAGATTAATGATGTTGAGATATGGTTTTGTATCTGAAAAGTAGCAATCTTCCGACACTTAAAACATTTGTGTTTGACATGTTGCGGGTAGTATAAGAATTTTCTCACATTTTATAATAATTAATTACCCAGTAAAATTCAGCTTGCTGCTAGAATTGTGATTTGACAGACTTTGGCATATTTGTTTTTATAGCATGTTTATATTTTTTGTTTTGGAAACAATAATAAAAAATATAAATTTCTTTGGATTCTTCTGTAAACTGCTTCAATCTTCTGAATGATAATTCATAAAATTCTGTTGGGTGAGTTAGAACAGTTGAAACTTTGGTTTAAATCATTACAAGGAAATGGATAGCAATGTATCATCAGAAAATGAACAGTCAAAATTGGCAACATTTGGATAGAATCTTTATATGCTATTGCTCTTTATAAACTTTAATGATCTCCCACCCTACTTAGAGGAAATCTTGAAAATGTAGTGAACGGTACTCGGATGAAAGTAAGTGGTAAATTTCACTGCTGTTAGATCAGCTATCTTCTCATTAAGAATCACTTACATGTGCAGTGCATTTGTGTCCACACACACACACACACACACACACACACAGACACAGAACATGTTTTAAACTGGGGGGTTCACAAAGTTTTTCTTGCCATCCCCTTCCATCAAAAGAAAAGTTCCCATGCCCTCCCTTCTGTCAAGAGAAAAGTTCCCATGCATCCACTCCTCAAACATTTTTATTATTCAGAAGGTAAATGCCTACTTCTCACTGTGTTTGTGATGTTATGAAAAAGGTTTTAAACTCTAAAAGACAATAAACAAGATATGGTATTTCTGATGGTCTGGAGCTAGGTTATGCACACATGGAGGGTGAAGCTACCTGGCACCCCATGCCCCCCATAACTTGGCTTCGCACCCCTATTGGGGAAGGAGTGCCCACCAATTTGGGAGCCTCAACTTTAAACCACTATGAAAGAAAGTGATGGAAAATTAATCCATCACATTCTAAGGACGAGGTGACACACATGCAAATGTGATTGTTGTGTCTGCTTGTTTTACAGTAAGGCAGCATCAACACAAAATAACAATAAACACACACAACACATTCACACACACACACACACACACACAAAATGTTGAAATTCAAGAAGTACATGGTTGGAATCCAGAACGAACTACAGCTATATGTGGCAGATGATGAAGTGGATGGAGCAGGTTGAAAATTGAAACACCAGTGAATGGGTATGTGATTAAATATTGAAGAAAATAACAAAAACTTTAATATGTATATATCTCGATAGAAAAAATAATAAATCATTTTTAATACTTTTTTAGTTTTCAACGTTGACACCCTGACAAGTGATGACTTCTGCACTGACATATTTGGTAAACGAATACCAGGCAGCAGGGGAAGGTGTTATTTAGGAGAGAATACAATCTGAAGAAGTGTGTTGGGAAAGAGAAGAAAAATTAGAGAAAATGAAAGAGAGTCATTGGTTATTATATCTTGTACATAATAAACTAAAGAGAACTGAAAAGTATGTTAAGTTTGGAGTAAGAGATAGGTGATTTGAAATTAGTTGTAACCACTATGTGTGTATGAGAGACTGACTTGCAGAATCACCAATTTCACTTTTTTTAAAATGTAACTGTGCATGTTTCAGTACCTGAGAATACTTTATATCTGTACACACTTGGTACTAACAATTTTAATCCTCGACTTACAATTTTTGACGTGTCCTACAGGTCTGGTTCCAATTCTGCAGCTGAAAAGCGAAAGCTTGAGGAAACAATTCATAAAGTAGAACAAGAGATCCAGCAGATAGATGCAATGCTAAAGACAGCTGATCATGATTACCATCAACAAAGAGCAACTATTTCCCAATACACGTCAGACCAACAGTCGCTGATTACAGAAGAAAGAGAAGTAATGAATGAGATTGGTATGACTAGGTTTGGTTATTTTATTAATATTAATTAAATGTGTTCGAACATACAACCTGGTTATTGTTTTTCTACACGCCTACTTTTGCATTATACAAATTTTCACTTTAAATTATTTCATTCTTTGAGGTAACTTGTATATCCATTAATAATTTGTGAGGCTGAATCAAATACAAATGAGACTTATTTTTAATTTTTTTACTGACCACAACAAACAGAAAAGTACATACTATTTTTCAGTGTTTCTTGCTCTGGTTCAAAGGAGTTAAAATCACATGGCAGTAGGTCAGGGCTGTAAGGAGGATGATCAAGTGATGTACCATTTTATTTTCTCCAATTTTGCTTGAGCTGAGAAGCTGCACAGTGGGGCTTCACATTATCATGGAGAAGAATCACATCTTTTATTGGCTGGTCACATCTTTTTTCAGTGATAAGCAAGCTTAATCTCATCCAGTATGCTGCATTGATGGAGCAATGTCTATGCAAAAAATAAATGTGCAAAATACCACAAAAAAAAATAATTGCAAGCATTTTGTCAACTAGTTGCCAAGTCTTGGCCTTGACTGGGTTTGCCTCGTTCTTCTGTTGTCATCTTGGTTGTCTGGGTTGAACCGCGTCAATTTATCGAAACCTAATGTTTCAGCCATCATTTTGTGGCCTTCCTCAGAGGACTGTCATGGATGGAATCGCTGCTGCCTATATAGGGCTCCTGACGAGCGCGCTAACCGTTCGGAGTGACGTCACTCAAGCTGCCGCTGCCATCGTGGCTGGTCTGATGGGGGCTTGCTTCCCACGCTTTCCTAATCAAGCATGACCATATTTGCTCAAGTTGTAGCCCGCCGTCCACGTTCATACTATCTGGTCTTTTTTAGATTTCCAACGCTTCTCTGATACACCTAGGCCACCATCTGCTTTCCTGAACCAGTGCACTAGTGTCACTAAATAAAATTGCATGCCCACTTTCGGCAGAATGTTGTGCTACAGCAGATTTGCTGATGTCATTATTTTTAAGATGTCTTATGTGTTCACACAGCCTTTCCTTGACCGCCATCCAGTCTCGCCGATATAGACTTGGCAACAGCTGCAGGGTATTTGGTATATGCCCGTTGTCTGCAATTTCTCCCTCGTCTTTAACCTTTACGAGCACATCAGAAATCTTCCTCGGCACTCTGTATATCGGACGGACATTTTTCTTCTTTAAAGACGGACAATTTTTTCCATCACCCCCAGGACATAGGGTAATACTGCCGTGGGTCCGTCTGTCTTCTGGCTTCAACTTCCCGTGCTGTAACACAGGGTAGTGCTTGAGGTTCAAGCCTTGCAGTGGCCTTATTGTTAATGTGAAGGCTGTAGCCATTGGCCAGAAATGTCTCCTTCAAAATGTCAGTTTCGGCAGCTATGTTTGCTTCATCACTGACTATGGAAGCACAGACAGTTAAAGTTTCTGATTCCGCTTAGCTCTTGTGTACTATCAAAGCAGTTCCAAGATGGAGAACATTCTTCATTACTCTCTTCCCATGTTATCCTTTATATATCATATAATTTTCTGAATCTAACATATTACTGTCTGTATATCTTATTTTGTGAAGAGGAAGTATAAAGATTTTCTAGTTAATAAGAATTTTTGTTAGTTCTTTTAGTTTTCAAACTTTCAGAAGTGAAAATATTAAGAGTACCAAAGAATTATTTTTGTTTTGGTCTCAGCTTGCTGTTTGGTGGGTTTCCAGTAGAATGCTCTTACTATTTCGTGCATGTTGTTATGGGCTCTCCAGAATCCTTAGTCCCAGTTGCGTGATATACTGCTATGGTGGATTGATGTTTCCAATTACCACCTGTGCTCCAGCGTAGCATTACTTTGTTATAATTGCATGCATAAGATACCTGACTGTGTCCATCCTCATTTGTCATTGATATCACTAAAGTATAAAGCTCAAAATTAAAAATAAACTTTATGTGTACCCATTTAATATTGCTGTTCAGCTAACTAATCCATTTATAGATTTAATTGCTTCCATAGACGAATGCACACTGCAGAGAATGAAATATAAACTTGACAATCTTCTGTTTATGCTACTGAGATTTATGTGCCACATTAGTGTTTATAAATGATAATATTTCATGTTGTGGTCTTACATATTAACGAAATATTTTCCAGATAGTAAAACTCGAGAAATGAACCTGCTTTTGAATGAAAGCAAAGATTCATTTTGCTTATACGGGCGACATATGCCAACTCTCTTGTCAAAAATTGATGAATTTTATGAAAAAAGGAAGTTTGACAAAAACCTGTTGGTCCATTAGGTGAGTATGTAGAATGATTTTAAAACAATGTTTGATCAATATTAAATAAAATATATTTATAACTGACAAAGTCTAGCTATGATTTTTTTTTCATTATTCTGTTTTTTGTGCAGCAATCTTATCATGTTCTATAAGCAATAATTCCTTTGCCTTTCCTGATTTGAGTTTGAATATTACGTATATAAGACATTTTGAGGATTTTGTTTTACTTGAGTATGTTTAGAAACATTCCTCAGTTGATTTTTTTTTTTTTAATTCATATTTGTTCATTTTATAATTGCCACCCATATTACACGAAACACTTTCTGCCACACTGCCTAGGAATCTGAAGCAGACTTGTCACCTCCAACCAAGAACCATTACCCTTTGTTCCAATAATTTTACAGAAGACCTTATATCCCAAAATCATCCTCCAGAATTGGTTCATAAAATTATATAATGAGCCAAAAATTTGTTTTTTAGGTTTTTTTTACTTATGGCTTTACGCCTCATTGACTTTGAGGTCATTAGAAGCAGGATGGGATTGGGAACAAGGAATGGGAAGGAATTTGGCCATGGCCTTTTAAACAAAGCATCCTGGCATTCGCCTGGAGTGATCTGGGAAAGCTATGGAAATCCCAGATATGGATAGCGGGATGGGGATTTTAACCGGTTTCTTCCAAAATGCAAGGCCGGAATGTTACAAAAAATGTTCACCATTCCAAACCACACAACTCAAAACCAACTGTAAACCTGTCTTTCTCAACCTGTTCTATCCTGGCCTAAAATCCCTAAACCAGATGCTTCGTGGTGGCTATAACTTTCTCATATTTTTTCCTGCAATGTGTCGCATTGTCCCAAAATCCTTAACTACAACTCCCTACGCCATCTTTAGCAGGCCACCTAACTTGAAAAATATACTTGTGCACAAAAACAAACAGTCTAATGCTCCTAAACCAGGTTAAGGTCTCGTTACAAAATGCGCTTTATGCAAACAACCACAGTAATCTACCTCTTCATTTGAGATGTCACTGTACTACTCATACAAAGTCTGTTCAAAAAAGACCAAACTATTGTTGTAGAACTTTTATTATTGTTCTTTCAACTTTTCAAATGTTTGTCTCCCTTTGAAATACTCCCTGTTGTTTCCTAAACAAGCATGGATGAGTGACAGGGCATGCCATTGTCTAAAATCCAGCTGTACTTCCACAGTTAAGGTCTCTTCCGGTACACATTTTTCCATAAACATTTTACAACTGTTACATAATATTGGTTGTTGACAGTCAGTCAAAGAATTAATATAGACTTTATTATACCAACTAATGCAGTTGTGGTGAAGTTGGACTGACCCATTGCGATGATGTGCTTTTGTTTCCATGTCCTAGCCATAATACACATTTTTTGTCACTTTTAGCACAATCAAGCGATTCTTGGTTGATTGCGACAGCTTTCTATTTGGTTGTCTGTTAGCAGCCATGCCACCAGTTTTATAGTTACTTGATACATGTCCAGTTTTTCAGTCAAAATTGTGTGACATGACCTGGCACTAATTCAGACTTCTTCTGCAACCTTCCACACAGGTAAACAATGGTTTAAACAAATCAGATCAAACAGCATTGACTGTTTCACTGTTTGCTTATGTCCATTGTCGTCCTGATTTTTGATCTTCTTTGATTGATGCACTGCCCTATTTGAAATAATTAGATTTTTCAAGAAAAATGTAAAATATGAGGCTTCAAACACTTCTTCAAAAAGTCCTTCATTTTCACTGTCTCGTTAATTCAAAGAGTGTTCACTGCATGAGATTTAGGGGACAGTTCTAGTTTGAAACTGATCTGAACTAGCCTGATGAAGCTGGTTGTGTCTTGCCAAAAAATGCTGCTTTGTGTTCAATCAATGTAACAGTTCATGCACAATTTCAAAGTTTGGTCTTGATTAACATTTCCATAGTTATTGTTTTTGCTTCCCTCACCACCTCCACTCCGAAACCACCATTCATGTGGCTTTGTTGAGTAATTTCGTGAAGGACATAGCCCGAAATACTGTATTTTTTGTTACTATGTGATTGCAGTGTCTCCCTCTCCCCCTCTTCTCTTCAATTTTGGTGAGTGATTTTATTGTTCTTTCCATATTAAGTGGTGTTATCATTAGAGAAAGAGAGAGAGCGGGTTGCAAATTAAATGATAAAATAACTCAACCCATTCATACCAAGTCCTCTGAAAGAAACAAAGAGGGCTGCTTATTTTTACAAACCACTATCTGCAGTGTCATAAGTCTGCTAAATATGCTCTGCAGAGAGATTTAGGATTTAACCCAGGTAAACAATGAGGTTTTTCATAATTGTACACCACCATCTCCCCTATCCTGCTAGTCTAGTCCAAGTGTTAAAATGTTGAATGAGCTAATTGCATGTCAGATGCCAGATGTCATCATAGTGCCACAAAATCATGAACTAGCAGTTTGAACCATCTGATCATGAATGGGAAAGAAACCAGCTCTTTCTGGATTTAATGGAGAAGGTACATCCAGACCAGAAGCTTGCTCATCTGTTGAGCCTTTAACATTGTTATTTGAGAGACGTGTTTTACATATAATTAATAGTTATGCTATCTAGGGACTTCTGGACCATATGAGTGTTAAACTGTTTGATTAAAGTTTGAAGTACCCGACTACACTACTTCTTATACTGTTGTTCTTTATTAAGAAAATTGTTTTATGTTCAGTACGTTTTCTTCATATTTCTCGACAGGTGCATACATAAAGTTGAAAGATTCTTCCTGGGCACCAGCTATTGAGGGACATCTTTCAATCCCATTTCTGAGCTCTTTTTGTGTACACAGTTCTAAAGACTCGAGAGTTTTGAAAGGTATCTTTGATTCTATGCGGTTGGAGAGAAGACCCAATATATTGATTGGAAAATTTTTTGATAAGGTAAGATCTTTTACAGTTTGCACCAATTTTTCTGGATGTATGTAATTGATTTATGTACATTAAAATCACAATACGACATTACTGGGGAAGCTGATTCTTTAGTAGTTTTTGAGACTTTGTTTTAAATGTTTATTTTGTTTTGATAACTAACACACTCGCATTGAATCTGTCTGCACTGATCAGAGAAATACTTATTGTCCTTTTTTTATCAAATTGTAAAATTATCATCAATTTATTAACATTTGGTCCCAATTATGTAATGACTCAATATCATGGATAAAAATCAATGAAAGAGAGTTAAAGAAAGTGTGTAGTAGTAATGATCAGTGGATAGAGGTTCTTACCTTTTGGACAGTATACCTCTTTCATATCTGCCTAACATCTGTTATGCTACTGGACATATATTTTTTTCATGGAATTCTAAATTATTATACTTGACATGTAGAAATGAGCTTTACTAGAGGTGTAAGGATATTTTCAGAGGCTTTCAAAATTCCATCCAAGCCTGTGATTCAATTAACGGACATCTGAATTCCCTGATCAGTGATTAAGGAAACTTAGAGGAGATTCATGGACATTTGAATTCTATGTTAGATGGCTTTATTGCTGAACCACAAGACCCCTTACAATGCTAATAAGTAAAGATGCATAATTAGCTGATTAGTGTTAAGGTGTGTAAGAAACCATACCATCTGTGCATGTATTGTGGCAACAGTTCCACTGATATCAAAAAAGAAAATACTTTAATTTTTCAATTTTAATGGTAGACAGAGTAGTTAACTGTAAGTAAATGTATGTATTTGGATCTTCTGTCAGGAGCTTTTGAAATATACACCTAATTTGGTAAACCACTTAGTTCAAGGCCTCTTTGTAGACTACACTACTAGTTTCATTACCAGAAGAGCAAATGTAAATGTAAAAATATGGCCTCCCTCTCATTCTTGATCATGCTACACAGAGCCATGCAAGAAAAACTGGTTTTATAGACCATTGCTTACAATCTGCAGCATGTGATCATGAAAATTATTGATAATCATAACCAAACAAATAATAATGGTGAATTGGGTATGTTGTTACAAGAGAGAAAAGTTGGTGGAATGAAAATCACAATTTTGTGACCACATGTGGCTAGAAGCCTTTGTTTGTATTAAATTCATCAGTAGTTAGGATGTTGCCATCTGCAGATTGTGGCATATCTTGGCATCAGTTATAGTTGTCATCTGGGATGTGACATTATCCTTCCAGTAGATGGTTGAAGTTGAGCGCTGTGACCAGTGGCTGCCAGATGTTGGCAGAATTGATGGTCTTTAGCACCATCGAGAGAAAAAGCTGTGGACCTCTCTTTCAGAGCCAAATAGAGAATCTGAGGCTGTGGTATCTTCACTGATGATTTCTTGAGCTTGATGTTAGGGTTGAGTTACATAGGTTTCCATTGAATAAGTGAAGGGTGCAACTACAATTGATAATCAATCACCTGCACAAGTGGAAAACACACGGAGTGCAGTGAGGACAGTGAAGGGGTTATGCTGAGAGGAAGCCTCAGGACACAAAATACGGTCATTGACAATCTAGATAAATTTTCCACTGCATTAAAAAAATAGCTAATTCAAAACTGTTGAAGGAAAAAAAAAAATCTTGATAATGTGCACAAGTGTTTGTTACATACAGCGAAGTCTAAGTAACCTTATAAGTGCTGCAGCGCCCATGCATGTCTGCTCCGTGCATGCTTGCAGCTGTATCATCTGTCTGTGTGCTGAGGTTTAGAAGTTTATAATATGTAAGAAAATTGATTTGCCTGCTGACTGAGATACAGTCTGTGATTCGATTCTAGAGTGAAAGAAATCTTACAGCAGGGAAATACAGTGTCACATTTGTAAAATGTATGGTGATAATGAGTGATAATAAAGTTCGAAAGTGGATGTGAATGTTCAAGGACGGGTGGATTAATGTGCATGATAAGTTATGTCCAGACTGACCCACTCTGATTTCTGAAGATTTGGTTCATGATTTGGACAACTAAATTACAGTCCAGACCTTGTACTCAGTGATTTTCACTTGCTTCCGTGCTTGAGGGAGTTCCTTGGTGATCAACAATGATGAAGTGACAACTGAAGTCACGGATTGGGCTTCTTCACAGGCGGCAGATTTCTTGATGGCAGAGTTCAAAAACTTGTTGAACAGTATGACAAATGTTTGAACAAAATTGGAAATTATATAGAAAAGTAGACGAAAGTGTATAGAAATAAACATATGATGTTAATGATATTTACAGTGTTTTTCATCTTATTAAAAAAACTGACCTTATTTTTAAAAAAATAACCATTATAAGAGGTCAGTTGTTTGATTATATTTTTTATCAGAATTACTCAATTTGAATTCTGGAACAATTAAATACTGTAAATTATTTGTTTCTTCCTCTTTTACAGGTTCATGATGTTCGACCACACCATGTTGTCGCTCCCGGTTACCAAAGCCTATTTGATGCCCTAATTATTTCTGATCCTGTTGTTGCAAATTGTATAATAGATCACAAAAATGTTGAATCAGTTTTGTTAATTCCAACAAGTGATGAAGCTCATAGAATAATGAGTAACAGAGCAGTAGTTCCTAGAAACTGCCGGCTTGCGCTTACCAAGAAAGGGGATCTATATTATCCTGACCCCAATTATAAATCTTATGCTGGATCTGGGTCTGAAATAGCCAGAATTTTACAAGTTAACAAAACAGATGTTATCAGGTAACTCCTTTCTCGAGCTTTTTACATAGTAGAGCAATATCTGTATCATTTGTAGGTAATATTGATACCTTGTGTGATTAAAGTGTTGATTACATTTTGTTTAGATTGTTTGGCCACCTGAATATACAACTTAAAATCAGTGATAAGTAAAAAATCAGTTTAATTTTTTAGTAAAGCAGGAATATGAAATGCGAAACTCTTTAACTGCACTTCTGTCTTGCAAAGTATCAATATCTCAAAATCTTCATCCAGTCAGATTCGCCACTATTGAGCTGTAAATTTATTAAAAAAAAAAAAAAAAAAAAAAACTTATCCTAATTGTATTTGGTGGTAATGAAATATGATACAACTGATTTTTTTTTTCAAATTTTGTCACAGAATGTTTAAAAAGTCAATTAATTCCTTAATTCGTGTTGCACATTTGACAGATTTCATATTAACTTTGTAAAACGCTGTTACTTTCCTCAGCTTGCTCTAAATCCAATATGATACATATCCTGCTCACCACCAATATTTAAAAAATCAGCTGGAAAAATAATTCAAACTTGATCTTCTTTCAGCTAGTGTATTTTTGCCTACAAAAGTAAAAAAATCACACCTTCCATTGCTGCTTCTGAATCTTAAATTGCCAACACCCTTGATAATCTCTGCCTACTTCTTAAACTCAAACTTTGTCATTTACATGCCTTCCACCCTTCTCATAATTTCAGACCTGTGTCTGCTATAAAGTTTTTTTCAGAACTTGAATTTCACCATCTACCCTAATCTGCTAAAAACTTAATCCTGCCATTCATGCTTTTTAACTTGATACGTACACAGTGTTGAAACATTATGATATTACAGTGCCATTCAGCAGGAAAACCATAAAGATTACATCTCATGGTTTATAGTGACTGAGGTAAAATATTTTGATCAGGTATGCAGAAAACAATTGACTTATTTTGTAGAGAATTCATATGGAGAGGAGCAGGCATGGGGCTACCTTGTACTAAGATCATTTTTCAAAAAATGTAGCAGCTTGGTGATGTTCATAGGTAGGTTAGATGACCATAATACTAGTGTTGATTAGTATTTTGGTTATTTTCTCCTGAGTCCATATCATTGATAGGTCTCTTGATCAGATCCTTGCTTCTGATTTGAATTCCTGTGGAGGTCTTATTGAGTATCACTTTAGGTATTCATCTAACAATTCTATCATAGATGACTGGGAGACATTCTGCATTGCTGATGGGTGTATCTTATTGCATCAGAGTTATTAATATTGATTTGCACTAGGTGAATAGCTATGCAAATTTAAGTGCCCCTACATAAGGATACCGTATGTAAGGATACCGAAACATGGTAGGCAGTTATTTTCCTCTAACTCCATTGTAAATTGGGTAACATTTGTATATCCAATGGTATGCAATGTGTGAGTGGAGATTTTCCCAGCGTACTGATGCAGCGTAGTTGTTTTACAAGCGGATAAGGGTAACACGACTGTTCTACGTTCCACAGTACAGTGTGATGACAGGGTTATAAGCCTCCTTGATGATGCTTCTTACATACCATTTGACACTGACCCTACTGTAAGAGTTGTGAAGAAGGCAGTGGCTCTCATCAAGAAGGCCTAACTACCGGAAGATGTGACTGAGAGAATTAGACCACTCACCAGAGAGACCAACAAGACTGTATAGCATGCCCAAGGTCCACAATCAGTGTTAACCATTAAGACCTATTGTCAGTGCCATTGTGACACCAACTTACTAGCTTACCAAGTATCTTATACGCCTTCTCAGCTCCTTTGTGGGTTGTCGCTGTAATCACATCAAGAACTTGTTGGAATTTGTGGAGACCATCCGGTCTCTAACAGTTTCAGATACTGACATCCTGGTCAGCTGCGACATGGTATCCCTCTTCACACACTTGACCTGATACGCCATCATTTTGAGCTGACCACTGCAGACCTCTTTGAACATGTACTTACATCTACTTATTACATGTACCGAGGGAAGTACTATGAAGTAGAGTGGCTATGGGATCACTGCTCTCTCTGGTAGTAGCTAACCTTTACATGTAAGATTTTGAAGAGAGGGCAGAAAAGAGTGTCACCCTCAAATCTTCTTTCTTCTACCATTATGTAGATGATGCTTTCACCATGTGGCCACATAGTATCCAAGCATTGAATGAATTTCTTGACTATCTTAACGGAATCCACCCTAATATACGTATTATGAAGGAAGTAGTGAAGGACGGTTGCCTCCCATTCCTGGACATCTTGATAAAGTGGTAGACCGACGATACTCTGTCACTTAGTGTATACCACAAACCTAACAACACAGCGCTACTTGGTTGCAGCCAGCTTCCATCACCCAGCACAACACAACTGCGTATTAGGCACACTGGTACATAAGCCAAGATCAATCTCCAATTATCAGAGCCTGCCAAAAGAAAGGAAACATATCAAGACCATCTTTGAACAGAACTGCTATTCTCGGTGGCAGATAGTGTGTGCCTTTATTCAGAAGCCACCAAGACCACCGTTGGAGCAAGAAGAACCTCCGAAAACTCTTGCTTTCCTTCCATATGCTGAAACACATTGGGGAAAATTGATAGACTTGTGATGGAGTATGGGATAAGAAGTATCTTCCGGCCTTCCATCAAGATACGTGATATGCTGCACTCGGTAAAAAATGAATTAGGCTTGAGAACACCTGGAATTTTTTCCATACCACGTGAATGCGGCAAAGTGTATATCTGTCAGACCATCAGAACGATCAAAGAACACCTTACTGAGCATAAACAACACCTAAGGCTGATGCAACTGGAAAAGTCTGCGATAGCCGAGCATGCCTTCGATGAAGAGCACAGGATAGTTTGATAAAACTGTAGTGCTGTCCAGGGTCTCTTCCTTCTGGGACTCCGTCATAAGTGAGGTGTTCAAAATCTGGCTAAATAATAACAACATAAATAGGGATGGCGGGTTCTATATGAGCAAAGTCTGGAGACCAGTCATTAGTGATTTCCAACAAGAGCAAGGCAGATCTGCACAACAGGGCATAGAAGGCGCAAATGGCTCCAGTCGGGTGCCGCAGCGAACCGCAGATTAAGCCAGCACTTTCAACCAATCAGAACATGCCTACCAGCATTGCGGACTGCCAGCACATCCAGGCGGGCGGGGAGTGGGCATCGTAGTGAGCCGAAGATTTTGCGCACCATTCCCGAATGTATATAAGGAAGTTCGATGGGGGCGATGACAGCCAGCTTGCAACAGCTAGAAGAGACACCTGATGAAAACAGCAGAGCTAGCTTTTGAAACGTTGTGTTTATAAAACACCATCTGGCTGGACACCCGTGAGGATTATATTGCAAGGTATGCAATGTTATACTGTGGTTATATCATAAATATACATATGAAAATGTGTTGGTTGAAATTGTGATTTTTACAGAATTGGAGATAGTGGTATCTTAAATGTTTATGGTAGTTGCTTTCATCATATAAAGATGTTCAGTTAAGAGTGTGACAGAGAATTTCTACCATCAGCAGATCAAAATGCCAACCAAGCAACTACTATGCATCATCCAGTGAGCAGCAGATACTTCTCATCAAAAACTAAGCATTTTGTGTGGCAACTTTAGTGCTCTGATAAATGCTGTTAAAATTTGTACATGATTAGAATATTTGTCCACCAATAGATGTAAAGGTGACCCTATATGATGCAGTGGGGTTCTGTCTTTATATGCTTTTGGTACACAGTACAATCAGGGAGACACAAGGGCCAATGATGTGAAGCACCTGTTGTTCTCATCAGTGCAACCATCGTTCTACGTACTGAAGGTGTTTAAATTCTGATGGTGCTCTCGGATACACCATCTAGAGAAGTGCTGCTTCTTTGATTGGGGAATCATGGAATTATCTTCATCTTCTGGAAGTATGGCCAGATACTTTTCTCTGATGTATTCTTAGTGCTGTCATCTGTTGTCATGCATAGTAAGGTACACATCATTTTTCTTCTGTTGAAGTCACTTCGCCCCCCTCCCCTCCATGCTTCAGTGATCTGGAATCAAGTTCCTTTGAATCCACTCTTTACTTTGGGAAACAAAAAGTCTCATGGAGAGAGGCTGGGTAAATAAAATGAATGCTTTAAGGTGAGGATTCAGTGTTTCACAAAAGAACTCCTTGATTGTGTGCTTGTACATTATCTTGTAGGAGGATCCAAAACCAATTCTTTCACATTTCAGCTCTTTTCCTTCTCATATATTCATGAAGGGTGTCCAAAACTTTTAAATAGTGAACTTGAATTACAACTTTACTTTCAGGCAGCCAATCAATGTGAACAATCCTAAAATCTCAACAACAACAAAAAAAAGTGCTCATCATTGCTTTGAATTTTAATTTTTCTTTTGCCTCGGCGAGTTTAGGTTTTTGCAGTGTTTAGTTTGACACTTCAAAAACCATAGGTCTTCAAATATTAATACTCTTTCTAAAAAGGTACAGTCAGATTCAGTGTTGTTCAATGTGTCAAAGCAAATGGTCATTCATTCTTTCTTTTGATCATCAGAAAAGGCACTTTGCTCATGTTAAAACTTTCATGTCAAATTTGCTAAACCCTTTCTTTGTCAATATTTGTTAACTCACAGACAGTTCTAATATTCATATCAGTCTTCTCTAATAATCTTACTGACTTGTCATATGTTTTTATGATTCGTGGACACCCAATGCACGTGTCATCTCTGATGTCTTTATGCCTTCTTTGAATCATTATGTGACTCAATAACTTGAGATTGTGATAAGCAATCATCACCATACACTTCCTGCTGCAAACTTCCCAAGTTTAATGCAAAACTTCACTTTAGCTCGTTTCACAGATATTATACTAAGTATTTTTCAACTTGGAGCAAATGCAGAATCTGATTTTTAACTGGTGCTGCGTCCTTACTGGAAACTGCAAAGTCATCAACATGGTGGATTAGGGATAGGGGTCTTCAAGCTCAACACATCATTATTACCAATCGTGTATCAACAATATTATCAGCACAACAACATCAGACCAGTTATTTTCTAACCATCCAAACCTCAGAATCTGCAGAGCCATTTCTGATCATGAGAGCCTACCAGTGGAATTGAAACACCTGAGGACTGTCTTTGAACAGAATGGCTACTCTCGGCGACAGAGTGTGCCTTTATTCAGAAGCCACCTAGACCACCGACTGAACAAGATGAACCATCGAAAACTCTTGCCTTTCTTCCATATGCCGGGAACACGCCGGGAAAGATTGGAAGACTCTTGACACGGTATGTTATAAAAAGCATTTTCCGGCACCCGCCATGATATGTGATGTGCTGCGCTCAGGTAAGGATGATTTAGGCCTGAGAATTCATGGAATTTATTCAATACCATGTGAATGCGGCAAAGTTTACATCGGACAGACCATCAGAACTATCGCTGAACCTCTTTCCGAGCACAAACGACACCTAAGTCTGGTACAAGTGGAAAAGTCTGCGATAGCCGACCATGCTTTCGATGAAGAGCATAGGATAGAGTTTGATAAAACTGTGGTGGAGGACAGGGTCTCTTCCTTCTGGGACTCAGCAATTGTAGAGGAATTGAAAATACAGTTGAACGATAATAACATCAATGGACAGCAGACTGTACCTGAGGAAGCCTGGAGACCAATTATTAGGGATCTCCACAACAAGGTGTAATGGATGCAAATGATGCCATTAAGTTCGCCAGCTACCAGGTATGGCTCCATTTGCAGTCCACAACATAAATACGCTTGGTTGGCAGGTCGCACATTCCAATTCTGTTGTGCACTGATTGTGCAGCCTAGCAACCATCAGTAGCCAGTATCAGATTTTTCCCAAGCTTCTACTCTGCTGCCATTGGACGATTCTGCAAGCATCAATAGATGCAATCTGCTTTTTGCCGTCTTAATTTGTGATTTTCAGGTAACAATATCTGAAGCAGTTGACCTGAAAAAGACAGCAGAGCAGGCTGTCGAAACGTTGTCTTTTTATGATGCTATCCGGTTGAACCCCTGTGAAGATTTCATTTAATCAATACGCCAAGAAAGTCTCCACTCACATATTACAATCTTCTTGTCAGATTTTCTTGGTATTATGTAATATTTTATTGGTTGACTGAATGTATGTTAGGAACTGTTAACTCTGTCTCTGATTCATCATTCTCTTATCTGTTTTCCTGCACAATTTCCTGTTAATCTGAACTTCCTTGTATTTATTCGTCCAGAAAATGTGACATGGGTTACATAGCTTCATTGAGATACTTTCTTCATCACAAATGATTTGCCTAAAAGCCTTTGTTTTTCAGTTAACATACTTTAAAGTATTACATTTCTTTAAATTAAAATGATGGAAGTAACTTGAGCTACGCAATAAGTTCCAGAGTTTTGAGGAAATAGTTCTGGTCAAGAAAATTGTTATACAAAAAACTGATCAGCTTTATCTTATCTAAAACTCAAATACAGGTGTTAAAAAGGTAGAGAAGTTCAGATCTGAGCATAAGCAAACAAGGATATCAGCCTAATAATCTAAGACATTTTCCCCATGTTCTAATTTATCAGCTAAATTTTATTTGAGTAGTGATGTTTCTGTGATGAACAGTCTGCCACATTAAATAAAAAAATTATATCATTATTTTGTAAAAAAACTTGTGGCGGAAACACATCGTGGCCTTAGCAGTTGTCAGCGCAGTTCCGTCGTTGCAGCGGCTGCTAGCGCAGTAGCAACGATGCTCGCTGACGAGTAACCATGGCAACGATAAACAAAGACAGTACACAGTTGGCGAGGCATACAAACACACAGACGACATTGCCGCTCGCAACAATACGTGAAACCGATAGTAATATTGACAGTCAGATTGTTACGATGTTTCATTATAATGTAACGTATACATGTATGTGTTATTTGACATGTTAAATGCATCAATAAGAATCTCACCTCCCATGCTGTAAACTACTATATCGTTTATATGGGCAACTTAACCCTGTAATTGGTGACCCCGACAACGAAAAATCCGAACTTTTCTGATCGATGGACGAACTTCAAGAACAACTGCCTCAGCTACAGGAGCAAAATCACATTCTGCGACAGCAAATGCTTCAACAGTAACCCCTGCAATCTACAGTCTCGCAGGTCGGCACATGTGTTAACTGTCTTGCCGTGAAATTGCCAATTTTCTGGCCGGACAAACCGGCACTGTGGTTTGCACATTCAGAAGCACAATTTGGCATCGCGGGCATTACGCAAGATTCGACGAAGTACGCTTATATAATTTCACAGCTGGACAGCCGCTATGCGGCCAAAGTGGAAGATATTATAATAAATCCACCTCCTGAAAATGCATATGAACACTTGTGTAACGAGTTAATTCGTCACCTCTATGCATCAGAAGAGCAGCGAGTTTGCCAGTTGTTAATGGAGGAAGAGCTTGGTGACCGAAAATTATCCCAGTTTTTAAGACACTTAAGATCACTTGCTGGTGCCACTCAAGTGCAAGACAATCTCCTCCGGCAATTATGGATCCAGTGCCTACCGTCACAGGTACAAGCTATCTTGCAAACTGAAGCCGACACACCACTAGACAAAGTTGCAATACTAGCCGACAAAATTATGGAAGTTTCTACACCTGCTCTGCACGCCGGTGTTAATGCTATCTGCATGCTACCTGCTAATACCAAGGTAAATCAGCTTGCAAAGTGCATGGAAGAACTTTCGTAGCAGTTGGCTACATTGCAAGCCTCATTTCGATAACGTTCTCATTCTCGAAGCCAGCCCCCGAAGCCGCGCCACGCTCACAACAGCCGTGATTCTTCGCCGCGTACTGACACCTCTCAGGTTTGCTGGTACCACTGCCATTTTCACGACCAAGCTCGCAAATGCCAACAACCGTGCAATTTTCATTAAACCCCAACGGCAGCCAGTGATGGTGGTAAACAGCTGCCCAACAGGTGGTAACCGCCTCTTTGTCTTTGACAGAAACAGCAGACAAAAATTTTTAATCAATACTGGTGCTGATTTATGCTGTTTCCCGAAAAGTATTGTAAAGGGGCAACAAATATGAACTTGTGGCGGCAAATGACTCTACTGTTCATACCTACGACACTTTGTTTCTCAAGCTGAACCTCGGATTGCAGTGCGATTTATCTTGGAGATTTATAATAGCTGATGTAGCCGTTCCTATCATAGGCTCCGATTTCCTTGCACCTTATCACTTGCTCCCGGATTGTCACAAAAAGTGTATCATTGACAGCTTGACAGGATTGTCAGTGCCTGTACAGCCGGCTAACTGGAAGCAACCTAGCGTGAATTCACTAAAGGCCACTACTGTTTTTCATGAAATATTGCGAGATTTCCCAGATCTCACTTGCCCACCTGGAATGCTGAGAGAAATAAAGCACTCTACCGTACATTTCATTCGTACGACACCTGGCCCACCTGTCTCTTGTCGTGCTCGTCGCCTCGCTCCAGACCATCTTCAGATTGCTAAGAAAGAGTTCGAAACAATGTTAATGGAGAACACAGCGCGCCGTTCAGAGGGACCATGGTCCTCACCTCTCCACCAAAGAAAGATTAGGGTTGGCATCCCTGTGGAGACAATCGAGCTCTCAATGCACGGACAATTCCAGATTGGTATCCACCTCACCATCTCCACGATTTCAGTCACCAGTTGTGTGGATGCACAATCTTCTCAGTCATCGACCTAGTCAAAGCCTACACTCAGGTTCCTGTGAACCCAGATGACATTCCAAAGACAGCAATTATTACACCGTTTGGACTTTTAGAGTTTCTGTTTATGTCTTTCGGTTGCGGAATGCAGGTCAAACCTTTCAGCGATTCATTGATGAAGTCCTATCTGGTTTAGACTTCACCTTCGCCTGTGTAGATGACATATTGGTATTCTCTAAGGGCTTTGAAGAACATGAGCGCCATCTGCGATCACTCTTCCAAAGGCTGTCATCTTATGGGATTCTCGTTAACGCTTGTAAGAGTGTTTTAGCCTCTCCAAGTGTTACCTTCTTGGGATACGAAGTCTGCTGCCGGCACTCGACCACTACCAGGTAGCATCAGTGCCCTGCAAAACTTCCCCATTCCACAGACAGTCTGTGAACTCGGACGCTTTTTGGGAATGGTGAACTTTCACCGCCGTTTCCTACCTTCAGCAGAAGTATACCAGGCTTCCCTCCACTCGGCAGTATGCAACCTACGAGGCTCTCAACCTGTACCTTGGAATCCGAACCTGGAAAGCACGTTCAATGCCTGCAAAGCCAGCCTTGCCAAATCGACACTACTAGTTCATCCTGATCTCAACGCACCTCTAGGATTGTTTACTGATGCTTCCAACACAGCTGTAGGGGCTTGTCTACAACTGCACATAAGTTCTAAGTGGCATCCTTTAGCCTTCTTTTCTAAGAAGCTTTCACAAAAGCAATCAGAACGGTCAGCGTACTATCGCGAGTTACTCGCTATCTACGAAGCCATCCAACACTTTCAGGACATCTTGGAAACCCATCAGGTTACAGTTTACTCCGATCACAAGCCACTTACATACGCGTTTCAACAACGCTGTGACTAGCTCCCACCTATGCAACTGAATCAAATATCGTTCATTGCACAGTTCACCACCAATATTGAACACATTGAAGGTTCTTCCAATGTAGTCGATGAAATTGCTATTATTTATGGTGAAACCAAAACACAGGAAGGCTGCGCTTTGTTACAAGACGATATTATGAAAATAATTGTTTGGTGTAAAGACTGGCAGTTGAAGTAAAACGTTAAAAAGTGCCAAGTCATGTGTGTAAGTAAAAAGGTGACACCATTTAGCTCTGAATATACAATTAATGGTACTGTCCTTAGAATAGTAGATTCCGCTAAATACGTAGGGGTAACAATTCATAATAATTTGTTGTGGAATGAACATATCAAGAATATAATTGGAAAAGCAAATTGTATGCTCCAATTTCTTGGTCGTAATTTAAAACAGTGCACTCCGTAAGTTAGATCGATTGCATATAAGTCACTAGTGCGTGCTCACTTAGAATATTGTTGTTCTGTATGGGGTCCCCAACAAAAGGGATTAATGGAGGCATTAGAGAAGGTCCAAAGAAGAGCCACCCGATTCATGACATGTATATATAGTTGGAGGGAAAGCGTAAGTGCGATGTTGAAGGAGTTAGGTTGGGAAGACCTGGAACACCAAAGGCGTTGCTCTCGATGGAAGCTAACTGAAAAATTCACGACTGATATATTTCAGAATGACAGCAAACAAATATTGCTACCAGCAACATTCGTATCTCGGAATGACCGTGAAAATAAGATAAGAGAAATCAGGGCCAGAACCGATTCTTTTCTGTATTCTTTTTTTTTCACGCGTGATTAGCGAATGGAATAGAAAGGATTTACCGGGCAAGTAAACTTAAAATCCGACAGGAGTAGCTTTCGATAAAGCTCTCCGGCCATCCTGATCTGGGTTTTCCATGGTTTTCCGAGTTCGCTCCACGCAAATGCTGGGATGGTTCCTCACAATAGCCCATGGGTGCCTCCTGCCACATCCCGTATATCCCTTCCAAACTATTACCCTTTCGGATAGGTGCAATGCACCCTCGGCCACACACTTTTAGTGAATCGCGGAGTAATAGTAATTGCAGACAGAACCTTGAACTTTTCCGCTCTGGCAGACTCTCAGAAGGATGATCCGGAAATCCGTTCTTTCATCAGAGGTGAAACATCACTTCGCTTGGAGCAAGTCCCAGTACCTGGCAGTACCACTATACTCTTCTGTGACACCTCAACTGGAAAACCCAGGTCCTTTATCACTACATCATTCCGAAAAACTGATTTTTCGTCCGTTCACGGCCTGAGTCATCCCGGCGCCACAGCTACCACTCGTTTGGTATCAGAACGTTTCGTATGGCTTAACATGGGGAAAGATTGCCGCGCGTTTGTCCGAGCCTGCCAAGATTGCCAGCGTGTCACACAAATGCACCAGTCAGAAACTTTACAATGCCATCTGCCTGGTTTCAACATGTTCATTTTGACATAATCGGACCACTTCCAGTGTCTCAGGAAACCATCATTATTGCCTAACAGCCATCAATAGATTTACTCGCTGGCCAGAGGTCTGGCCTTTAGAACGCATCACTGCAGAGGACGATGCCAACGCATTCGTAGCATGCTGGATTTCATGATTTGGAGCACCTCTACGTATTACCACCGACCAAGGCAGGCAGTTTGAATCTGTACTGCGCCGGAACCTGGGGCTCTTGACTGGAATGCTAAGAACTCGCACCACTGGCTGGCAACCCTTCTCAAATGGCATGGTGGAGAGATTCCATCGTCAACTCAAAGCAGCTATTATGTGCCATCCCGGTATGTCCTTCAAGCAAGCCCTTCCCATTGTTCTTCTCAGTATTTGTAGTGCCTACAAGGAAGACCTCGGCACCTCTTCTGCTGAACTTGTGTACGGCGTACCGCTATGCCTCCCAGGTTAATTACTGTGCACCGCGATGAAAGAACGTCATCTGACATCGTGGGCAAACTATGTCAACAAATGTGCAGACTACATCCGACACCAGCCACAAGACATGGTCACAGTTTGACCTTTGTTTCCAAGGACCTTGAAACGTGCACTCACGTGTATCTTCGGGATGATTTGGTATGTGGTGCCCTGCAGCCACCATATGCTGGCCCACACTGCGTCTTAGAACGCCAGGATAGAACTTTAACTGTTTTGAACAAAGATAAACCGGTACATGTCAGCATAGAAAGAGTGACACCTGCCTTTCTGCTCAATGACGATTGTCCTAACATCAAACATAGTGCTGTGACAGAACTATATAGTACATCAATCAACAAAGCAAAGACACCTACAGATCACGATACACCGGATAACCCGACAATCACAAGATCTGGTCACCAAGTAAAGTTCCCCTAACATCTTAAGCCGTAGCCTCATCAACTCCGTGGGGGGGCTGGTGTGGTGGAAACACATCGTGGCCTTAGCAGTTGTCAGCGCAGTTCCGTCATTGCCGCGGCGGCTGCTAGAGCAGCAGCAATGATGCTCCCTGACGAGTAACCATGGCAACGATAAACAAAGACAGTACACAGTTGGCGAGGCATATGAACACACAGACAACATTGCCGCTCGCAGCAATATGTGAAGCCGATAGTAATATTGACAGTCAGATTGTTACGATGTTTCAATAGAATGTAATGTAGACATGTATGTGTTATTTGACATATTAAATGCATCGATAAGAATCTCATCTCCCATACTGTAAACTACTATATCGTTTATACGGAGAACTTAACCCCATGAACTGTTTAATGTCAAATTAAATCCATTCAAAGTTCATAATAGCTTGTGGCATTACATTTAATTGATTTTCTGCAGCTAAAAAGTTCACTCAGAACAAATGAGTCATTAAAATAACCCATATAAAGAAGGTACAAAAAAGAAAGAATCATAAGAAATTGTTGAACAAATACATATGATTTTTAAAACTCTGTGTAATTGCTGAAGCTAGTTATTTCAAATGGATCTTTTTGCTTGAAGAATAGAAAAAGAAATTTGATCATGCGACATTTTGACTTGCAGCATTTGTTTGAAAATTTGTGAAAAGCATTTCTATCATTTAAACAACAATAAAATGTATTTGTATATAACATTATGATTTGACAACATTTGAATGAAAATATATATATGAAAAGTTATTATTATATTAGATTTTTGGTTATACCGCATTATTTAGTGTTTGGGTGAAATTTGTATAGATTGAGCTAATTTATCACACTTTTATTTAAAAGGGGTTTCTCACACTTCATTTTGCATGTTCACACAGAAGTATTCAAGACATTTAAGAAATTGATGGTTTCTTAAAGTATGCTGTGAACCATTTGTATATGAATTCATGTTGTATTCTATTGTTCTTGACGAGTTAACACCCTGTCTGGGAAAATCCCTGCTAACAGTTTGAACTGCAAGTTGAGTAAAGCTAGGTTTGTTTAAAAGAGTGTAGCATAATATATTTTTCACTATGAATTTTAACATCCTGGGCGTAAAATTTTTGATTGTATGTAAAAATTACTAGTTTCATCTTAAATTGATAATTTTATTTACAATAAAGCAGTAGATTATTATGGGGTTGTAAGGTTATCTTAAATGGACAGAGGTTTAAAATATATATACAAAATGAAATTTATGTTTTTGTCTGAAATATCTATGCTATTCATTTTTTCAGAAATCTAAGGGAAGAAATAAGTTTGCTGAAGGGTAAACTGAAACATATTCAAACACAGTCAAAATCAATGGCTGACAGAATTAAACAAGAACAGTCTCAGTTACATAAAATAAATGCTAATCGCAATAACTTCAATAGAAACAAACTGAATCTGTCTAAAACATTATCAAGTTTAAGAGATAATATAGAACCTGAATCAAACAGTATGTCAACACTGGTATGTATGTGCATCAAACAACAGTTACTGGTTACTTAAAAATGAGAGCTAAATAACTATTAATTAATTATTTAATTTTTAATTTGATTTTTATCATAATGTTTATTCATTTACCAGATTAATATTTTCCTTAGCACATATGTCAAAAATCTTTCCAAACAAACAAAAATGATCTTCACTATTGAACATAGTGTTCAAGTCAGTTTCATTCATGTGTCCTCTGTGCTCACAAAATACTGGTCTTTAAATATTCTTTTTATTTTTAGCAATAGAAAAATTTCCGAGTGTGTTTCAGTCATGTGCACCAAAGGTTTTCACCCTCTTTAAAAATAAAATTTAATGTGTGTTCTTAATGTCAAAAGTCAGCACATGGCATACCCGGAATTGTGCTTTGGTGTTCAATATAGAGCATATTAACATTCCAGGGATATGAAGCGAAAATTTCCAGTTGTCATCCCCATCCCTTGATATACTGTATTTAAAACAAATACATTTTTGTTGATTGTGACCTGGAGACAGAGTTTCAAGTTGCCTGCATCATGAATGGACCTACAGCTTAACATGAAATCAGAACTATGAAACATCTTGCTGGGCTTCTTATGAACAAAAAAAGAGCAACTTTGCCTGAGGTGAACAGATTAAATTCACCAAAAAATTCATAACTTTTTCAATGTTTTCAGTGTTGAAGTATCAACCAAGAGTTTTCCAGTGCACTCATTTAAGTAATTAAACCTTCTTGCGCAAACTTGAGTGTAGTTTATTGGAATGAAAAATTTAGTTGATTCAAAAATAAGAGGGTATCTCAGAAATACACAACTGAATAAAAATGCCCAAAAATGAAATTGAATATCTGTTTAATCATACTTCATTGCATGGAGTATGTGAAATGAAACATTCACCTTTCTTTTTAAATATATGTATATTGTATTTTGCAGTGCAAAGGCATCAGAATTACAAGACTTTGACATATGACAGTATTATCAGGGTTCTGTTTTTGCTATGTTGGCTATGGAACTACAGAAAGTTGCTGGAAGCCATATTTAATGAATTTGATGTTTGTGGCATTACTGCATTTGTGTTCTTGGCCAGAAATTTACCCTTTACCATAACAGTATGAGTCAATGACTTATGATAGTGGCCAATTTGCTGGCCATTTCCTGCCTCCCAAAATTAATGTTACACTTACAGATAATTCTCGTGTCTGTATGTCCTGCTACTAAGAATTCACTGTGAACCAGGTAGTTCAAATCAATAAAAACTTGTCTTGCTATAAAAATATTGCTTTGGTCTTGACTCTTTGAGAAGCTTCCATTTGTAGGAGTGAGTTGTTTTAGGTTCATAACCATTTGCCTGTTTGAGTTACATTAACTTTTAGTCCCAAATTAATCCACTTAATTCTTAAGTGATGGTTTATGTGCTGCTTTAATTGAAAACTCAATTATTTCAAAAAAATTTGGCTATAAATTAGTTACTATTTTATCATACCTCGTATCTTCCAAAAGAAATGAGTATTTTTTGTACATTTTGCCTGGTCAGTTTTTTTCAGTACTCCTATTTTTAATTCTGCTGTTTCTTTATTATTCTTGTTTTGTGTAGGCCATATAAGGACCACATCAATTAACTGTCACTTATGGGGAGAGCTTTAACGTCTGCCTAATAGTTATGCATTGTTTGGATGTGCTGCTCCTTCCTTCCTTTCATTTGACTTCATCTTTGATAGTTTGTCCTCGCTTTGCTTATGCATCCTCTTGAGAGATGTTTTGTCTTATGAATATTTACCACCTCCCTCTCCCTCGCGTAGTCCCACAGATCCTTGCTCACATCTGTCAGCCACAGAAATATAGTCTTTCTTTCTCGCCAGTATCTCGTAAGTTGATTAGACAATCCGGCTGGATGCATTTTGGAGATATGTTCGTAACATGCAATACACCACTCTCTGATCAAATCTGTGACTTTATCAACATACTTGTAGAGCCCCTGGTTCTGTTGCCTTTGTACGAAGTAGGTCCGATAAGTACTTAGCCTCTCTTCCCGATGGCGCCACTGTCGCCAGAGAAATTTATTATGGTGTCGTACATTATCTTAGACGGCTATTGTTAAAATTTCAGCCAAATAGGACCCATAGTTTTGTTTTGATCGCGTGTGAAAGTGGGTGTGTCCGCGGATTTTAGAAAAATGGAAAAAGAGCAATATCGGTCAGTGATTCAATTGTTGTTTTTGGAAGGAAAATCGTGCAGCGAAATCAAAGAGCACTTGGATGCTGTGTATGGTTACTCTTTTCCTTCGATGGTGACTGTCAAAAATTGGTTTAACAAGTTTCAACGTGGTCGCATGTCGGTTTTCGATGAGCCACGTCCAGGTGCCCTTAAAATGGTTACCATGGAGGATTACGTGACAAAAATCCACGATCTCATATTGACAGACCTCCGATCGAAGGTTCACGAGATTGCTGGGACAATAGGCATCTCAAAAGACCGCATGGGATATATCTTGCATGAAATTTTGGGCATGAAAAAGCTGTCGGTGCGATGGTTTCCACATTTGCTCACTCTGGACAACAAGTGCAACCGTAAGACCACTTCTCAGCAGTGTTTGACGCTGTTTAAGCACAATCCGAAGGACTTTCTGCGTCGTTATGTGACCGTCGACAAAACATGGATCCTCTGGTACACACCAGAGACCAAGGAACAGTCAAAACAGTGGGAGACGCATAGACATTGGCATGGTGTAAAAGTATAAAGAAGACGGAGCAGGTATTTATGCCTAATCCTTGAAGAATGAAGAAGTAAAATGGAAGCGGCTTCTAGGCAATATAAATAATGAAGGACAGGGAAATTAACCCACCACATACCAAAGTGGACGGCTGCGGTGGGAGGGAACACTTATGCTGACAAACAAATACACAATATTTCGGCATCTGCCTTGTTCAGTGGTAGATAAACGGGCCATTAGGCTCCATACGTGTATACACAACGAACGTCACCCAATGACTAACTGGGTAATGGGGGAAGTGTGGGGGAACGGCTAAGGAATAGACTATCGATATATCGGCAGTGTCTGACATAATACATTGCAGGCGATGGTAAAATGAACATATGTAGCAAACGGTACGGTATTGATGCGAAAAGTTATATCTAGTAAAAAAAAAAAAAGTGATGAGTTAAGTGTTTGGATTTTAATGGTGGTTAAGGCCAGGTGGGTGTCTGGTTTCCAGGAAGTGGTTGGATTTTAACAGTGGTTAAGGCCAGGTGACTGTCTGGTACCCAGGAAGTGGTTGGATTTTAATGGTGGTTAAGGCCAGGTGGGTGTTTGGTTTCCAGGAAGTGGTTGGATTTTAACGGTGGTTAAGGCCTTAACCACCATTAAAATCCAACCATTTAACCCATCACTTTTTTTTTACTAGATATAACTTTTCGCGTCAATATTGTATCCTTGCTACATATGTTCATTTTACCATCTCCTGCAATGTATTATGTCCAGACACTGCTGATATATCGATAGTCTACTCCTTAACCATTCCCCCACCCTCCCCCACTAACCAGTTAGTCGTTGGGTGACGTTCATTGTGTACACACGTACGGCACGTTTATCTACCACTGAAGAAGGCAAATGCCGAAATATTGTGTATTTGTTTGTCAGAGTAAGTGTTCCCTCTCACTGCAGCCATCCACTGTGGTATGTGGTGGGATAATTTTCCTGTCCTCCATTATTTAATCCTTGAAGAAGGATATTATGGGCCCATATGGTGATGCTCTTAATGAGGGGCATTACTACTGACGCAAATAATTCATATGTCTATATTTTATTGGCAAATGTGTGCATTGACATATTGGGAAAAGAGCAACTTTTCATTAGATTTTTTAACAAATACAGGAATTGTTATGTCTTTTAGATTTGAAATTTTTTTTTGGAAGTCACAGCTCTTGACCTAGATAAGAGCTTCAGACAAGTAACCAATAGGCATTCCACTATAGCAGGAAAAGGATGGTAGTGTTCATAAAATAATACTAGAAAAATATACTAGACTTGTATTTTTACGACGCTTGAAACAAACTAAAAGTATATGTGATTTAAATCAGACCAGTGATTAATATGTCTATTTTTTCAATTAAAAAAAAAAAAAAATCTTCCATGAATTGCCTTTTCATGGAAAATGCTTATTAATTATACAAATGCTCTGCAAAACCTGAAAACTTTGTTTTCAACTGCATTGAACTGCCACAAATTTAGAATTTATTGTTAGTCTTTGTGCCTTAATGAAAAATTCTGTAACATTTAGTAAATGCTCTATAGTTGAAGAGTGTTGACTTGATTCATTGTAAAAACCATATAAGAATGACGTAACTGCCAGTCATAAAAGCAAGCCAGAGTGCACAAACATCCATGGCATGGCCACATCACAGAAACCCCAGTACAAAAGTCTAGAAAAAGTTTGTTGAAAACCACCACCACCTTGCACACTATTTCACCTGAAACAAGAACCAAAATATGGGACAGACAGTATTAACTGGCCACAACCATTAGGAAATATGTCACACGGGAACTAACAAAATTGGATCCTTGGAGATACTTCAGCTACCTGTGAACTGCAGTTGCAATATTCAAATTTAGCCTTAAAGTTGAGGCTTTTCTACACAATTGACCAAATGCGTCTGTGGAGAGATCCACACAATTTATTTACTCAACTTATGCCCAGAAACTTGCTCCCTGGTAGACCTGCTGCTGACAACTCCCACTGTTTACCATTTCTGGTTGAAAGTAATGTGAAATTCTAAGTATGTCACCAGATAATGGTTACAATGAAACTAAGTGGAGAAGGATGGGTGGGCTGGTAACAAGTCGTAGGATAAATATGGTTAATAGGATGAAGAAGCCAGACACTTCAGAAATTGTGGGGGCAAATGGATTTGACCTGTTTCCAGAGTCAGGAGGAGAAGAGCATCTTGTAGATGTAGGAGTAGCTAAGACAGGCCTTTAGGAATAAGGGTGTGCAAGGCAAGAATAGGAAAAAAGGGTTCTGCTGCTAGGTAGTAGCCATGGGAGAGGTGTAGACCCTCTTCTGCAGGCTTTTACAAACCTAGTGCAACATTAGGTCAGGTAATAGAGGATATAGGTTCATTTTGTAGAAGCTTGACTAAGGACGATAGTGTAGTGATAGTGGGAGGTGCACTAGAAACGCGAGTCATAGTATAGAGAATGACCCGAGGAAGGTGGTGAAGGAGGTGCAGCATATCAGGGTGGAACTCGTGCAGGTCCTAAATCACCATGACTGGCCACAATTGAACTATGCTGTGAGGCGGGTAAATGTGGAAACGGAATTACTACTTGGGAAAGGCATTAGTTCCGCCTTGGGGTTGTACCTGTGTACACCATCACTAGGTATGGCTTACACCTAAATAGTAGGAGCAAGGCGGTACTTTCTGAGTTGTTAGCTAAATCACTAAGGGAGCCAATTTCTGGTGATGATGGGGTAAGATCTGTGTTTTTTTTAGGTTAGGGGCTGCTGGTTAAGGGATAGTAATAGATGATCAAGGTGATAATGATTGTAGATCCACGATGAGAAAAATCACAGATATTAAAGAAATTGTTGAAACAATACTGGGATAGAACTGCGAAGGAGGAGGTAAATGCTGAAAATATAAATGCAGTAGTAAGGGTGTTACTGGTGAACTGTAGAAGTATAATGAAGAAAGTAATCAAATTTTCAGTCTTAATATACACGAACCACAAGTAATAATTGGGGTAGAGAGTTGGTTAAAAGAAGAAGTATAGACAGTGAGGTTTTTCCCAATAGTTACAGAGTGTACCGCAGAGATTGAGGAGCAATTGGTGGAGGATTTTTCCTACTAGTTAGCAAAAACCACCTCTGTTCACTGGTGTTCATGATGATGAGTTACTTGGGGTAGATTTCTGGGGTAATAAAAAAGAAAAAATGGGGTGTCGTCTGCTTACCACAAGTAGTAGAGCAAAACACTAGGGGACCAAATATTTTGGATATATTCCTAATAAAGCCCAATGACAGATGAAGATGAGGCTCTTGGGGAGAAATTAAATTCATACTCAGATTTCAAAGGTATCCATAGAATGGTCATTATTGGTGGGGATTTGAATTTACCAAGTGTAAACAGGGTGGGAAATAAGATTAATAAAACAAGGGAACAGAGATTTGCAAATAACTTAATAAGGGAAGGAGAATTTCCACAAGTGGTAGAGCAGAACACTAAGAGACAAAATGTTTTGGATATATTCCTAATAAAGACCAATGATAACCTTGTGGGGTGTCAAGAAACCAAAGGAATAAGTGTTTATGAAACGTTTCTGATGGATATTAGAGGATTCAGTGAACCAGCAGCCAAAATTGAAGGGAGAAATAGGTATAATTATAAAAAGGCACAGATTTCGAATTTGAAGAGAGATTTCAGAGAATGTTTCAGCAAATGAAAGGAAAACACAAGTACACTAGAGTCAAGGTGGGAAGAGTTCAAGGATATAATAAGAAAAATTTATTCCAAATTAGAAAGAGAAGTAGAGAACCGGAGTACTATAATAGAGAGGTGATGAGGTTAAAGAGGTTGGTAAGAAGAGAACATAACAGACTTAAGAGACAGGAAGATAGTAGGGAATATTTAAAACAACTAAACAAGGTCTTAACAATAGTGAAGAAGTTGGCTAAAGATGGGTTTATGAAGAGTTTTATCAGTGCAGGGGGACCATTGACTGATGCATCTAGAAATTTCCATGGCTATGTTAGAAAATTGAGGGGAAGGGAAAACTGAGGGCGACGCTTATAGATAAGGATAGGAAGAAGTTACTGAGTATTTAAAAGAGGCAGGGATTTTAAGTAACTGATTTAGTGAGAGCATTAAGGACAATGAATCAGAAACGGGCTTAGAAATGAGCATACCAAAAAGTTTGAAATTCACCCTGAGGATATCATGAAGGAAATAAGAAAGCTGAAAAACATAAAGGGGCTGGTGTAGATAAAATTACTACAGTTGTCTTATAGATTGTTGGATATGACAGTGTACCTTATCTTGAAATATTGTTTAAAATGATTCTTGATACTCGCTGCTTACCAGTGGACTGGAAAAGTGTGATACTAATGCCAGTACACAACGGAGGGGTGAGTTGAAAATTATAGGTCAATCAGTTTGACGTCAGTGGTAGGTAAATTAATGGAGAGATTGATATGCAACCACATCAGAAATATATATGAATTATGTAAGTGGTTTTCAAGTAGGCAACATGGCTTTGGGCAAGGATATTCATGGGAATCTCAATTGGTGGGATAAATGCAAGATATTTCAGATGAAATGGACAATGGAGGCCAAATTGAAAGTGTTACACTAGATCTTTCGAAGGCTTTTGACAGTTGGTAGTAAATAAAGTAAAAACTATTGGAGTGGATGAGAAAGCGATTTGCTGGGTAGAAGAATTTTTAAAAGGTAGAAAACAGAAAGTTAAGGAAGTAAATGCGGTATCAAAAGAAGTGGAAGTAAAAATTGGAGTGCCACAGGGTAGTGTATTGGGAGCATGGCTATCCATTATTCTAATGTATAATTGTGTTAATTGTTTACTATCAGAAATTAGATTGCTTGCAGATGACATAATGCTATATAAATGGATCAAAACAGTGGAGGACTGTAAACTGTTGCAGGGTGATCTGGACAGGATATCTTTTTGGGTTAGTAAACATGAGATGAAGATAAATGTAAAGAAGCTTCAGCTTATTAGATACACAAACAAAAAACTAAAGGTTGATTATGATTATAAGGTGGGGAAAGAATTGCTTGTTGACTTGAAATGTAAATATCTTGGCATTACATTTGATAACAAGCTTAACTGGGCAGGACACATTGAACGGGTAGTGGGAAAAGGTTTCAAAATTCTGCACTTGTTGGAGAGAGTGATGAGGGGAGAATTAAAGTGGTTACAAAACTTGAACAGACCATTGCTTGAACATGGTAGTGTAGTATGGGACCCACATTTTGTGTATCAAATACAGGAGTTAGAGAGTGTGCAAAAAAGGGCTGGATATTATTGCAGAATGCAATCAGTAATAGATATGATAAAATAGCTGGAATGGAATTAATTGCAAGACAGGAGGAGCGTGAAGAGGGTCATGGGAGTGTACAAGGTGTATATTGGTGATGAGGCATGGAAAGATATTGGTGTAAGAATTGAAGTAATGTATGGAAGAGGAGAGATGATCATGACCACAAGCTGGCACTCAATTTCAGTCATTAGGTTGTAGGAAGATTCTCTGTTTTAGGTAAGGGAATTGGAATAGTTTATCAAGTGAAATGATGAATAATTTACCAAAAATGTTCAAAGAATTTAAAGTTAAAATTTGTAGAGGGCAAATGTAGGTGGGTGCAGGATAGGGGGAAGATGGGTGTATAGGGAATTTGGTACTGGAGCATGTGGTCCATTGCAGTTTAATTAATATATTGACTAGGCAAACATAAGATAGGGAAATTAGCCCATCACTTACCACAAATGATGGCAGTAGGGCTGGTATAAAAAAAAAAAAAACATGAACACACTTCACAATATTTTGGTTAATAACCATACTCTTGTAGTAAGTGAGACATATGGAAAGAGAAAAGTTGTGTACTCATCCAGACCTACCATATATTTAATAGGTTATGTAATATTATTTTAATGTGTTGCTTCTGAAACAAATATAAAAATGCAAAACAGATACACATTCGAAAACCTATAGCAACAAGTGCAGGAATATGCTTTTAATCACACTATCCACACATTCTGATCATAACATGATTTGATAGAATGCGCAAATGAATTGCGGTGTATTATTCACACATAAATTTCGCAATAGAAAGCGAAAAGAAAAAAAAAAAGATGAACTGAATTTGTGGGCGTAATCATGTAAAAAGTCTGAAACAAACTAACATCAGATATACATATATAAAAAGCCCATAGCAACAGAACAAATAATAAATATATTATCAAACTATCCAAATGATACAAAATAAGATTTGTGTGGTACATATTAAAAAAAAATTCATTTAAGGTAACTCATATAGAAAAGAAAGGTAACATATGTCCACCACTTTTTACCGATGTTGAAGGGAGGAAGGCAGCAGGAATTGAAAACATTCCACTAACACTAAAAACAGACATTTTGGGCTATACTACCACAAGTGGCAGTGTTTTCATTATGCGTGCAGGTGAACTTGGTCGCATGATTCTATTTTCTTGAAGATAGACATAGCTCTAAATGTGTGTGTGTTTTTTTATGGAGTTTTTTTTGCGTCTGCCCCTTCCCTTCAACTTTGGTGTGTGTGGTGGATATATTCTACCTTTCCTTTCAGTGTGTTCACATTTCCAGGAACACACATCAGACAAATGTGGGATTTGTGGGTTTGCTTGATAAACCCTGGATGTGGCATAACTAGTGTTGCAAACTGAAAAAAAACAAAATTTTTTTTTTCAGCTTTGTGAAAAAAAAACATGAAAAAAACCTAGCACCCGTGTTTTTTTTGTAAATTTTTTTTTTTTCAGAAAACAATATATTTGATAAATTATAGTTTTATTTAAGGAACTTCCATTTTACAAGTGTGTTTTAAGTCTTACTGAATCATATAATGTCTCACATAATGGATTCATAAGTGTATATATATAGGTAACATAATTTTATTCATCCTCTATGTCAGTACCACATTCACTAGTATCAGCACTACCAACACTAGTTCGATCGGTGTCGGAATTTTCTGTCTATTCTTCTGTCTCCTCTAGATCCATAACTTCAGAAATAGTTAAATTTTCTTTTACTGGTTGTTCTTGTATTGTACGCAAAAGATTTTGAGATTGCAATTTTAAATTGTGAGCAAAGTACACACTGTGCATAAAGACTGCGACGTTAGTTCTGTATTACGGTCTTTTAAGTTTGAATTAAAATCTATTATCACACAAAATAGGAGATTTATTTCTTTTCAATCGTTTGTTTACACCAACGGTTGCAAGAAAACGATTCATAATTAGGGACCGTGCACAAACTACGTGACTCGGTCCAGAGGGAGGAGGGGTTAGCTGGAAGGCTACGCTGGGCTACGTGGGGAGAGGGGGTGGGGGGTTCCGAGCCAGGCCACATAACTTTCCTTTCGTAACATTTTTCACAGTTAAAATGAGGAACTGAACTCACAACAGCATGTGAGTATTTATTTCCCTCAGTTAATTATATCCGTATGTAATTTACAATAGTCTGACAAGAGAAAAAAGTACAAAATGTCTTCTGGAATCAAAACGGAAGAAAGCTACGTGCTACGTGAGCGGGGGTGGGTGGGGGGGGGGGGTAGGCAAAAGCCACGTAGGGCTATGTGGGAGGAGGGGAGGGGTTCACAGGAGGCCAAAATGGAGCTATGTGGTTTATGCACGCTCCCTTACTGACAATTTAATGAGTCAGTACCACTATACTCTGAAAGTTAACAAGTATACGAATATAAGGAAAGCCCAATAAGTAATTAAAATTTATCCACGGTTTTTTGCCTCTTTTTAATTCCTAATTTTTTTAAAAGATCTGTAGGTAATTTTGTAGGGTTGGCAGCACTATTTCAAATAGCAAGTATCAATCCAAACAATGGGGAATGGGGATTCCTTCTCGCGCAACCAAGTCTCTTCGGGAAATTCCCGTTCATAAAGAAAATTTCAGTCAATTTTGCCAATATTTTCGTAATTTATTTTCCTACTGAACCAGAAAAATATAGTAGATTTTAAACTAAGATAAGTACTTATAATAAACTCTAAAACAGTCATTTTAAACGATAACTGCCTTACAAATTTGAGATTTAGTAGTTGTGGAAAAAAACGTATTCCAGAAAAAAAACATATTTTTTTTTTAAGTTTTTTTCGTGTTTTTTTTTTTTCAAGCCAGAAAAAAAACCGTTTTTTTTTTTTTACAACACTAGGCATAACATTAGGTGTACAAATGCATCGTTGGAAAGGGTTCTCTGGCAGTCAGCAAATTCCCACATTGGTTTGATAGATGTGGCCTGCATTGGTAGGGACAGTTATACTCGCCATGGACTCCATCTGAATCTCAGAGGTAAAAGGAAGCTTTCGCATCTTATTGCTGATGAGATCAGGGGATGCCAGGTGAGTGAAAGAGGTATTCCTGTGATAAGTGGTATTAAATCGTGTCCTTTTTTAGGGTAAATAAAATAAATGTATTAAGATGTCTAAAAGAAATTAACATCTCTCCTGATCAAAACTTATCAAAATTAGAAATTCCATCTGACATACCAGTATATACTAATAAAGTAAACAATTTAAATTCATTGAATCAAAGAGTTCAGACCACTATTCTCCATCAAAATATAAGGGGGATATTTAGTAAAACTGATGACATTACCTTATGCCTAGAAGAGATTCAAAATTCCAGAAATTTCAATGTAGATGTTTTGTGCATATCTGAACATCATTTGTCTGACACAGGAATATCTCAGCTGTCCATCCCAAATTATAATCTAAGTTCTCATTTCTGTATATGTAAAATGGAGAAAGGTGGAGTTGCCATTTTTGTTAAAAATAATATTCAGTGCAGTAGTGTAGCCGTAAGTATAAGTATTGTATAGAACAACACTTTGAATGCTGTGTTACTAAACTAGAATATGGTAAGGAAGAGCTCATATTAATAGCAATTTACAGGGCCCCCTCAGGAAATTTTAGTCTGTTTTTATCACAGTTAGCGTCTTTGTTACTATGTTTCAAAAATAACAAACAAATAGTTTTATGTGGAGATTTTAATGTTGACTTTCTCAATCAAAGCAATGAGAGGCTAGATATGGAAGCCTTGATGTTGTCTTTTAACTTAACGGCACTTGTAAATTTTCCTACTAGAATACGAAATAATAGCAGGACTGCAATTAATAATTTTTTTATGGATATTTCTCAGTACAGTAATTACGACATACTTCCAGTAATAAATGGTATCTCAGATCATGATGCTCAGCTGCTATATATCAAGTCCAGAAACACTATTAAACAGATAGAGAAAAGCTGGGTTTATAGAAGAAATATTAATGAAAACAATATAAAACATTTCATAGATTCCTTAAATAATGAACAATGGTCAGAAGTGTACAATACACAGGGTGTTAATGCAAAATTTGATTCCTTTCTCAATATATTTCTAACAATTTTCGAAGGAAGTTTCAAAAAAAGTAAAGTTGTCAATACTCCAAACAATGAACTAGGTAACAGCTGGATAACAAAGGGTATGAGAATATCTTGTAAAACAAAAAGAGACCTGTACTTAAAAGTAAGAGAATCAGATAACTACACACTTAAAGCTCATTATAAACTTTATTCTAAAATACTAAGAAATGTAATAAGAAAGGCCAAGAACAGGTATATATCAAAGAAAATAGAGAATTCAGGCAATAAGGTTAAAACTATATGAAATATAATAAAAACTGTAACAGGAAAATCTGTAAATCACTCTAAAGACATAAAAATAGAACAAAATGGATCTGTCCATAGTGAAGTAAGGGAAGTTTGTGAAATATTTAACAAACATTTTACTACAGTTGTAGAGAAATTAGGCATAGAAAAGCAGTCCCCAAATAGTGCCCTTAGGCTTCTTCAGACTGCTTACCCAAATAGATTTGTGGAAATGCAATTGCCACCAGTAACAGTCTCAGAAATAAATAAACTCATTAAACAATTAAAACCTAAAAATTCTTCCAGCTATGACAATATTTCAAGTAAATTACTAAAAAGATGTTCAGATTGTATCGATCGTGTACTTGCCCACATTTGTAATGAATGGATTCTCAAAGATTCTCAAAGATTTTTGAAAAAGTCATGTATTCTAGAGTAATAAAACATGTTACGCAAAATAATATCCTCACTAAATCCCAATTTGGGTTCCAAAAAGGATCATCTATAGAAATGGCTATATATTCATTTTTAAATAACACATTTGAGGAACTTAATAATAAAATGAGGAATATTTTGTGATCTTGCAAAAGCATTTGACTGTGTAAATCATGAACAACTTTTGAAAAAAATGGAATACTATGGTATTTATGGAATTGCAGGTAAATGGTTTAGATCATACATGGAAAGTCGAATGCAAAAAGTGTCCATTTTTGATACTAAAATAAACAAAGATGCTTCATCAGACTGGGAAAAATTAAAACATGGAATTCCACAAGGTTCTGTCCTAGGACCCCTCCTCTTTTTGTTGTATATCAATGACCTTCCTGGAAACTTATCTGACAAAGTTAAGAGTGTTTTATTTACAGATGACACTAACCTGACTGTGAGAAAAACACCAAACAGCAATCTAGAATTTAATGTAAATGAAGTACTTAGTGAAGTAGCAAATTGGTTTAAGGCAAATTCATTAAAACTAAATTTTGAGAAAACACATGATATTAGGTTTAAAACAAAAAATTATGCACAGCCAGATTTACAAGTAAGCTATAAAAATAACACAAGATTAGAAACAAAGAGTATAAAATTCCTTGGTATTAAAATAGATGAGAAACTCTGTTGGCATGAACATATCACTTCACTACTGAAGAAGTTAAGTAGTGCCACCTTTGCAATACGAACACTTTCTCTAACAGCAGATCTAGAATTAACGAAACAGGTTTACTCCTCATATTTTCATTCAGTAATGTCATATGGCATAATTTTTTGGGGAAACTCTTCACAAAGTAAAAAAGTTTTCATAGCACAGAAAAGAGCTATTAGGATGTTGTGTAGGGTAAAACCAAGAACTTCTTGCAGACAACTTTTTAAAAAACTCAGTGTTCTTACAATGAGTTCTCAGTATATATATTCTCTCATGTGCTTTGTCATAGATCATTGTAACCTGTTTACTTCTAATTCACAGGTACACAATCTCAATACAAGAAGCAGAAATAACTTTCACAAACCACAAACATCTCTGTCATTAGTACAAAGAGGAGTAAATTATTCTGGTATACATCTGTTTAATAAACTTCCCAAGGGTATAAAACAATTTGCAGAAAATAAAGATACATTTAAAGAAAAACTGGGAGATTATCTTATTGGCAACTCCTTCTACTCCATTCAAGAATTTGAACAAAACAATTAATTGTATTCAATATGACTTTTGCAAATCACAGTTGTAAAAATTTATGTTTATTTTATTGTCTTTATTTTTTCTTTGTAACATATAATTGTTTTTTACTATGATTATGACTCATATTGTATGTATGTATATTAACCATGACATGTTTCACATCCCAGAGGTGCTTCCTCAGCAGGGATCCATGAAACAAGATTGATAAAATAAATAAATAAATAAAAATAAATATTGCCTCATAGCATTTAATCCTACTCTATTGTTGCTTAAATGACCTGAACATTTTAAAAGAAATAACCAAGAAAAATGAACGCTAACCAAAAATAGTTAATTCAATTAACAGAAAAATTATAAACCAATTGAAAAATTAGAAACATAATGAAACCTATACTCAGAGGAACCATCAGCCTAGCACTTTTGCAGTGCAAAATTTGAAAATTAACTGTTGTGAACAGAGAAAATAATTTAATGAAATGGTACACACTAATAAATGTAACCAAGTATGGTGGGTGAGTGGTTAATGCTCTGTCCTCGCAGTCGGGAGGACACAGGTTCAAATCCCCATCCATTCATCCACATTTGGGTTATCCATGGTTTCCCCAAATCATTCCAGAGGAATGCCGGGATTCTTTTTTCAAAAAGACCATGGCCGAATTCCTTACCACCCTTTGTCCCACCTCTAATGACCTCGACGAGGTGTAAACGCATAAGTAAAAAAAAGTAACCAAACATACACAGAGGAGATCCATCGAATTAAAGAAAGAGAAATGATCACTGCAATCGATCCTGTAATTGAACAAATAAAATTTCTCTGTTTTGTATTCCTTTGCCCTCCTGTTGGAATTGGAGATACAGATATTTGTGTGTCCAGTGCAATACATAAGGCTTTCAAATTTTAACCATTTTCTTTCTGAGATTGTGTTCTTGTTTGTTGAACATATATGATGGTTTTGTATTTGTTATTTTGTTTAAAAAAATTATATTTAATTTTTCTTTAATATGACTAACATTTTTCTTCCATAAGTATATACAATTTTATATTTAGACAACTTTACATTAAAGTCAGTACAGCAATCTACACTTATGAGGAGAAGTCAGTGTTTTCATTAATACAGAAAATTTCAGTTCTGAAATGAGCAATATGAGGAGTTGGTGACAGAAAGAAGCATTTCTTCCTTAATATATATTTATGTTTTGTTTTACTGAATGAAGTAAATAGTCCTTTCTCTAAACTTTTTATGCTGCATGTAAACAAGTTGAAAACAGTAAATCCTTTGTTTTCCAGCTAATACCTTCTTTGGTATCAGTTAATCACTGGGTTCCATATGTGGATTATTGATGAACAGTGATAATCAAATTTAATTACCTTAGGTGTTGGTATCTTTTTCATGACATTACTTGCTTTTTGTCAAAAGCTGAACTATGGATAACAAAATTAGAAATGTGACTAAAAAACTTGTTGTTTTGTAATATTTGGATTTTTGCAATATGCACTAGTTGTTCCATGTGATTAATACATCAGTCACAGTGAGGACTACACTGAAAAAAGTCAGTCTTTGTTGTAATGCACATATTGCCACTATCCATCAATGTCCATCCCTTCAGCTAAAGAAACTACAAAAAAATTGTTCCCTGCATTTTGCTTACAGGTGTTACTTTACATCTCAGCTTTTAATGTTAAAACTTGTCCTTTTTTCAGATTGATGAACTAAACGATACTGAAAGAAAGAAACTGATTGCTGAAGAAGATTACAAGAATCTGAAGCAACAATATGAGCAACTTGTGGAAGAATCCAAAAAGTATAAGAGTGAAGCTGAAAAGCTCTTTTCTGATAATCAACATATAATATCCAAAGTTAGAAACTTAAGAGTAAGTTTAAATGATCACACTTCATTATTTGTTTCATGTCAAATTCTTCTTCCATACAGCACCACCATATTTGAGCAATGGTCTAATCAAAGTTTTGTTACCAAATTTCTTCACTTTTGTGGAATATCCCCTCATCAACCTTTCGTACAAATGGAGGACATCGAAATAGTTTTCTTTTGTGTACTGTTTATTATTAACATTTTTTTTTTTTTTTTTGGCGTGGTAATTATTGTGACTGCATAATAATCTCACAGTTAAGTTGGGCGTTAGGCGTTAGTGAATATTTATATATATAAATGAGAATGCTTGGTTGTACTATGTACCTCAATCATACCATAATTGCTCAACAGATTTAAATGAGATTTGGCACAGAATTAGTAAATCGTGTGTGTAGTGACATAGGATAGTTTTTATCCTGCAAAAATGAATAGTTCCTTTAAAAATTGCCATTATTAATTTGCAAACACCTACTTTATAGACAGCAGTGCTACATTTAGTCTTTGCTTTTTACGTACATAGCAAAGATGCTTTTCAGATGCATGTGTGTGTTTAGTTTAAAAGTGCTAAAACTGATGCACTTGATAAATAATAGTTTGGGAGCAGGAAATATGAATCTGTACTTAACTTAACATTTTTTTAAATCGTACTGTCGCTAAGTTCACAAAGACTTCAGTTGCGAATATGAAATAGTATGACACCTCAGGTACAAAACCGTTATTGTGTTTGTAATGTATGCGTCATTATATAAATCAAAAATCAAAGCTTGAAAAAAATTGTAAGCTGCTAAGAGTATACCAGCACAAAAGTCAATTCACTAACTGGTCGTGTGCGGAATGCTGTATTTGTATCTTTATGACAAATGTGTAACTTTTTCAAGTCCACCTTGGTTTAGTTTATGTCCTGTGTGTCTTCTGTTTTGCTACTATATACTCTCTGTAACATTACAAATTATTTATACAAAAATTTAAAACTTAAACAAAGATAACTAACACATCTTTTAAATTTTTTTTTTACAAATCAGTATAAACAGGAAATAGTTTACATCGCAGTACATGTCGTCACTAACATGGCACTTATGAAAGTAGTTTATTTATAAACGTTTCTCGGGAAACAAACCGAGTAATATTACTATTGATGCACAATATTTTGGCGACATTAATCTCCGTCGCCATCTTCAGGTGCAATTGTAAGCCTTGAAGTCTGCCTTGGCAATGACAGACGTTGTTATGTTGCCTAGCAGCATCTCAGACATCATTAGATACCCGCGGAACACATAAAGCAGAGTGTTGGTGACGAGCAGCCTCAATAACAGGAATCCATGCATCACTTATCTGGAACCCACAATCCCTGTTAACCAAATCAGACGCGAGGCGAATTTCAAACACTTTTTTAATGACGCTGTCCAGAAGCCTCTCGCATGTGTCAGCACCTTAGTCGCTTTGAAATTGAAACTATGTCCTTCTGCCAAACTATGTTCCTCCACTGCTGATTTGTCTTTTTGCCCCAGGCGAACATGTAGGGCGTGTTCCAAATAACGTTGTTGCACACACCGTGTAGTCTGGCCGATGTATTTCTTTCCACATTCACACGGGATGCGATAAACTCCGGGTGTACGAAGGGCAAGGTCATCTTTTGGAGAGCCCAGGACCCTTCCAACCCTAGATGTTGTGGCACCAGAGTACAGCAAGAAGGCTAATTTATCGTGTGGACTATATTTCCAGTAGTCACAACGTATTCTATACCAGGATTCCTAATTAGTATGGCATAAATTATCACAATTTTGTTATACGCCTTCAGTATGAACCGCAAATTGACATCTTTAATTTTCCAGTGGCAGTATTAGCAGTTTTTTACTTGGTGGAAATACCGTCTGATCCAAAATGACAACTGAAACTTTATAATTAATTTGAGGTGATTTCAAGATCTTCATTTTAGTGGTGTCATGTATCGCATAGCACTGAAATTGCATCAAAAGATCTATAATAATAGTTCTGGAGCAGGAAATATAAATGTGTACTTAACCTTAAAACTTTTTAAAGCTATACTGTCAGTAGGTTCATAAGGAGATCATTTCAGTTGTAGACATGAAATAGTATGACACCTCAGGTATGACACCGTAATTTCGTTTGCAATACATGTGCAAAATCAAAATGACTGCCAGTGTTCCATCGTGCATAGTGGATTTGGCGTGAAGAGGGTGGCAGCGGAATTGTGACTATAATGATTTCAGAATTGACTCAACACGTCTATTGCGGCTAAGTGAGTAATGTGCCTAACCGTATCTTCTGGCACATGTTACAGCTTTTTTAATTATTTCCCTCCTTTGAGATACATTTATCTTTCAGTTGATCATATTTTCAACCCCAAAGTATAAATTTTTCAGTTGGATGTACTTGGAACAGAAACAAAAAAATCTTTAACACACTTTCAAGTGGACGACGTCGCGGGTATCTGCTAGTTAATTATATATGACAGTTATATATGACAGTTATCATCAACATCACATCATCACTAAATCAAGTCAGCAGTATGGTCCACAAGGACAAGTTTAAACTGATACTATCATATGTAAATTGAAACCCACAAATGTAATCAGAGGCGCCAAAGTATTTATTTACCAAGTGAAAAATTAATTTGAATATTTATTTAACATTAAGAAAAGAAAATAATTCACAAATAATAATTGAAATAAAATAACAAATTATGCAAAACAAATAAAACAATGGCATCTCAATGTGATGGAAAACAAAATAGGCCCTTGTAGGACGTTATTGTTGATTAAATGCGACTTAATTATTTTATTTTTTTATAAGCACTTAAATATATAATTTCAGAAGAATAGAACAAAATTTAATAGCTTTCAAAGAATTTAAAATAAACCAACCCAAATTTGATATCACAGTCGCTGATTTCCACCAATCGATCATAGACAAAATATTAAACATGTGTAAGTTGAAAAAAGTTGGAATTGCAAAATCTTGAGAATAAAAGGCTTAATTAAGGAAATGTAAAAAAAAATGCTAAATGGGACTTTTAGGCCATAAAATATAATAAAAATTTGTATTACAATTGATGATTTAAAAAGAAATCATAAAATTAAGATTCTTAAAATGTTCCAATTTTAAAGGTAAGTTGTGGCTAAATTTAAGTATTTCAAAAAAGTTTTAAAGGAATGAAATGTTTGTAATAATTAATGAATCCTCTCTATAAACTGTAAAAGTTTAAAAGAGATTGGATAAATTTGAGAATTTCAGTGTTTATTGCCATGGTAACTTTCAACCATGTAGAGTAAGAAAAATTGATGGGAAAATTATATTAGTACCATAAAGAAGAAGTAAATTTATCATAATACATAAAAAAAATTAAAAAAAAAAAAACATACCAAAAGCGTAAGACGTTCATTAAAAGGAAATACTAGCAACTCTTTGGAGTAAGAATTAGTGCTGGTATATACAAGGTAGGGTTAAGAAGTTCCCAGAATTGGTAAATTATGTAGAACATTTTTAATTTCCTTCAAAATACTCTCCTCCTGCTTCTACACACTTATTCCACCATTCATACAATCGTTGGAAACACTCCTGAAGGCCATTTTTTGAATTTCAGCCACTTCGTCACATTTTCAGTCTCCTCTGACGAATCAGCAAAATGTCCCTTTACTGTTATTTTCAGCCATGGAAACAGGTAAAACTCTGGTGGTACAATATCGGGAGAATATGTTCCAGACTGATAACATTGTATTTGGTAAGGTATTGTTTTATCATTATGGATCGATGTGACGGGGCGTTGTCATGCAACAGAAACCAATCATTCCCTGCCCATTGTTCAGGTCATTTACATTGAATTGCATCTCGTAACTGTTTTAAGATGCCTGTGTACATTTCTTTGTTGATGGTTTTCCCTTCAGGAATAAATTTGTAATGAATCAAACCCCGGTAATCAAAAACCACCTCGAACATTACTTTACCCCAGCTTCTGTCCAAGCAAAATTTTTGTTTTCCTGATGATGTTTTCGACTTCTGTTCAGCAGACAGCCGTTTCATCCAAGGGTTGTAAAGAAAGAACCACATCTCATCACCTGTTACAATTTTGCACAGTTATCTGTCATATGCATCAGCCATTTCAATCAAGTCCCTGCATATGGTCTCTACCGTTTCTTTTTGTTCAGCGGATAGCATTTTCGAAACCATGTGCAAGCGAACACTATGGTTGTTCAAATCATTATGAAGAATGCTGTGAGCACTCCCATGTGAAATACCAACTTCGGAGGCAATAATATCGATAGTTGTTCGTCTGTCCGCACGCACAGGTTGTCTAACATGTTCAACATACTCATCTGTTGTGGAAGTTGAAGGCCGCCCAGTTCGAATGTCATCTTCAATTGTTGAGAGACCGTTGTGAAAACAGTTGTGCCACTTGTAAACTGCTGTTTTGTGCATCGCTTAATTTTTGTATGCTTTCTTTAACATCTCAGGTGTCTCTGAGGGTGATTTTTCCAGCAACACACAGGATTTGATATTGCCACGCTCTACAGATGACATTTCTCAATCTGACGAAAAAAAGAAACTATGTACAAAATATCATGCGTCACACACATGAAACCAACTACAACTGTCTCTGCATGGCACAACACCTTCCTTAGTAGCGTTTCCAACCTCCCAAGCAAAAATTTCATTTCCGGTAAACAGCTGCTTGACTGTACACAACAATTCCGGGATCTTTTGGATCCTGCCTCTTAAAAGTAGTTCACTTGTCTAGGGTGTGCAGGAACTTTCAAGCGGGCAGATGTATGTGCAGGTGCACAGGCTCATTAGCTGGGCTCAGTGGCAGAGTGATACCAAACATCAGACTTAGAAGTATGTAATTTTGCAGCCATTAGGGAAACGTGGTGTCAGAATTTCCAGGAAGAACCTTTAAACATTTATTAATTTCAGACTTCAGCACGATATAATTTGAGTGAATACAGTGACTAATTTTTTCAAAAAGAAAGAAGAATTTTTAATTTACTTAGGGGAAATAACATGAAGTTTTCGTATTTTTTGGAGTAATTGGCAAATTATTTAGCTGAACTTGAGGAACTGTTTAACTGAAGTAACCTGCCAATGGTATCATGTAAGAACAAAGATGATGATATTTTAAGAATGTAAATTGATACCAAAACAAATATGTTTTTGAAATGAATATATTAATTCTTACGAACTGTTATTTTTCATTTCAGTATGTCTCTCAGAAGAATTTAAATATAAAAATATAATGTTTCCTTCTTAGGTAGGTAACAACGAATTAATTGACAATAATGAACTTGGATTTATCACAATTGGAAGCAAATTGTGATAGTAAAGATTTCATTTCACAGCCGATTAAATTGCCTCTTTTATTATACCCCCAAGGTAGTTTGTCTTTGCAAGATGATTATCAAAGGTTCAAGATATTGATACCAAGTTTTCAACAAGCAGTTTGTAACATCACAGTAGGGTTGTTGCGGATGTCATCTTTGCGGATGCGGATGTTCAGTGCTTGACATCCACGGATGCGGATGTTTTGCGGATGCGGATGTGGAAAAGTAAATTTATAATTATTTAGATTTTAATATTTTATCAAAAATAAATTTAAATCAATCTTTTTTTATATAAGTAAATTAGATTTCCATATAATACTGCCATACTGATTTATTTTTGCCTCATGTTTCAACAAAAAAAAGTATTGGATGATTTCACAAGTGAATTAAATTATTTACAAAACTACGCACGCGTCTAAAAACCAGTCTTTGACATATGAACTTGGCGGAGTTAGTACCTAAACTAAATCAAGCGTCAAGCAAAAGACCACGTCATCGCGCATCTCCTCGCTCGATTTTTTTTTTTTTGGTCTTATAACTGTACGCCTCTTCGACATCAAGGTCATTAGAGGCGTGAAAAGATCGGGGCTAGGAATGGGAAGGAATTCGGTCATAGTCTTTTAAAGGAAGCATTCACCTGGAGTGATTTGGGGAAGCCATTGAAAACCGAAATCTGGATTCCCGGACGGGGATTCGAACCAGCGTCCTCCCGAATGCGAGGTCAGGCCGTTACCACCTACTCGCCACGCCGAGTTCCGTGCTCGCCACCCACCTTCCCACCACTCTATTGGCGCATTCATAGTACAACTTGTAGGACCTAAGAGATCAGATTTTCGATAAAAGAACTCTTTATGGTCAGCGAAAGCCGTTACAGGATCCTTTAGATTCGCTCTATATTTTTTAACAAAAAGTAATAAGATTATTATACTTTTTAATTAAAAACAGACTGCAATGATTCTGTAAAATAATAATAATTTCATGTGATCTAAAAATTCCAGTCACAGAGTTTCTTATCAGCCGCGCAGAACTCCTCTATCGTTGTCACTTTTTTAAAAGGAGACCTACAGATTAACGCGATATTCGAATTACGGAGCGTCCCAGCATCTCAGCATTAACAAATCAAAGCTTTTCCAGAGGTGACTGTCAATTTTAAGACCCATGGAAATTACATCTGAGACAGGGATTTGAACAAGGGACTTTCAATTACAATCGTATGCCGTATCTATCTGAGTCAAGAGACAAATCTGGATGTAATGACAAATAAATATTCAAACACAGTAAAATCAACGTATTTTTTTCTATATAATTTATTTTTCCTATCCCAAAACACAAATGTACTTTTATATGATTGAATACATATATTTCAGCACTTCTAAATTCATATGTTTGCGGCCTGTGATTCGGATATGGCAGGTTCGCGGTTCGAAAATCCAGGTCTCGGATGCAATTTTTTACAGGCCTTAAAATCGACCTTCACGTCTGGCAAAGCTTTGAAGGACTCTACCTACATTTTACTAACATATGATGAACCTAAAGTGAGGCACTTTTCTAAAGCAATCATTAACGCTAAAACAACATTTAGTCATAAAGGATCAGAAATTTCTGAACTCTTCCATATCCCAACACTGGCCCGCACCATCAAATATTAAACCAAACGAATGACGGTCGACACACGGTGCGGTGTCATATGAACTCATTTCAATAAGAAAAGTGTTGGTCGGTGACAGTGCGGGCTCGGCGCGGTCTATTGTGGCCCGACCTTTACTTTTCATGTAAGTTCAAACTTGTAAATTCGTCACTTAGGTAACAACGCCGTTTAGTTTATTGACACTTTTGTTGCAAGATCGTCAGAAAACAACCACTTTTTTGCTAGCTAAGCGACGATGAGCAGAATCTCGAATAAAGAACAATGAATAATATATACTGCAATGTAAACAAAACATTCGCAATACATCCGCATTAGAAAATTGCGGATGCGAAAGCGGATGTAGGATTTCACGCAAAAGTTCAGCATTTGCGGATGCGGATGTGGATATCCGTTACATCCCTACATCACAGTTACCTTCCGCCGACTGCGAAGTAGTGCCTGAGAAGCAGATTAACACATTGTTTTTGAGTCAGTCTGTATAAGCCGCCGCGGGAGTCGCATCCGGATTGTCGCAGAGTACGACTCGGCTCACGTTTTTTAAGAAGAACTTGATGTGGTGGAGAGGAACAGTGAGCGTAAAAAAGTATAGTTGGAACAGTTCCGAGACGAACTGTGAACATTAGATTGTGATGGTAGATAACTTAGTTGAAAGCAGATGCAAACGCTAATTTTCCTTAAGAACTCTGTAATCTTTCGGATAACGAAGTTTCAATTAGCCTTTATCTCGAAATTTGGTGATGGCCAAACCGGTTGGTGAGTGTTAATGTGCTTTATCAATAAACTGGTCGTAGACAGAATTATTTATTAATGAAAGTAATGACTTTTTATTAATTACTCTCCCACCTACTGCTTAGAACTGAGTTTGTTTCATCATGTGGCGACTGCGGCATTAACCAACTATATTAATCAGTAAAGTAATTAACTATAAGTCGTCTTACAGAACTTACTAACTGTTATCAAGACTTTATTTAAAATCACCCCATTCATCAAGAGACACAAATGGCTTACATGTCGACACGTGACGAACCAGGAGGAGAAACAGTTTTCAAGCCCTGGGAAAACCCACAAAAAAGGAAAATTAGTGATTTTTCAATAACATCGACAATTAGCCCGGTGCTGACAGTACCTAAAGGTTTGGAAGAGTCTACTCGAGGCAGGAAGCAGGCCTGGTCAGAGAACATCGGAGAAGATATACTACACTATTCAATGCAGAAGTTGCAGAACAGTATGGGACAGGAGACAGCTCGTAGGAAGAAGAATCGTCGTGCAGAGTCGTCAAAAGCTAAGGACATGCTGAACGCTGCTTATTGGCTATTTTAAAGGTGTAAATCCTTTCCAAGTTTTCCTTAGAGTTTTTCCTATTTTGTAAAATATCCAAGAAGAAACTGGTCAAGGTTTTCTCTGTTAACTCTGCAAAGCATTTTTTTCTCTCTCTGTTGTCATCCGTGGTGATGGAAGACATTGTTTTTTTAAATTCCATCTGCAGTAGTGCCTAAAATAAAACTTTTTTTTTTTACCTTGCCGTAGAATTGCTTGGTTAGATAGTTTGCGGCAGCGGGCGCTTTGCGTGTGTCGGTGTTGTTTGGTTTTGTTTGTCTGGTTCGCGAGAAGTGAATTTGTGATATTTTGTGATCCCTCGATTTTTTGTGATAGTTTAATCATACCAGGGACAGAGGATGGTGCTAGTCCAGGTTTCGCCGAGTTGTTTGAAATTTTGAGAGAGGAAATGTGTTCAACTAATGAAACCATTATAACTTTAAATACAAATAATGAGATCATGAATTCTAGGGTTGACAGTTTAACTACAAATACTGAGACAGTTATTTCCAAGTTTGGAAATTTAAATTTAGACCTTAAGTCAAGTACCATCGATTCCAAGTTTGATACTTTAAATACTACTACTGAGACTCTCAATTAAAATTTGAAAATTTAAATATGGATTTTAAATTAAATAGCGAAACCTTTAATGCTAAGTTTGATAATTTAAAAGCTGAGCTAAAGGCAGACACGGAAGGTTTTCATTCTACGTTGTTGCACGAACACAAGTCAGAGATAGCAGAATTACGTAAGGATATGGAAGAATATCGTACTTTGTGTACCATGCAAGCTCAACAACACGGTTTTTGGATTTGAAACAAGAGATAAAAGAGGAAACAAGTAATTTGTGCCAGGAAACAGACACCTTACAGGAGCAATACTTACTATTACAAGAAATGAGTGAAAGTCATTGCCACCGTATTAATGTGATAGGACAGATGCAAACTTTACACGAAGGTACCTGACAGAGCTATGCGGAAGTGAAGTATGAAGTTAAAGGATTGACTGCAGATGTTGAGCAGCTACATGAAGATGTTGAGAAGATAAAAGTTTCCACAGTTGTACTTGTAGACAAAAGAATGATGGTGCAGGCTCCCTTAGTTATAAAGCAAGAATTATTAAAACAAGTATCCGGTATAGTGAAGGAAGAGCTTTGCAAGTACCATGTAACAGGAAAGGGCTCAGTGGTTCCTATTCATTACTGTGACGAAAAGATCGATTGGGAAGAATTTTCTGATCGCAATGGTATGCATCCATTGAAGTTCATTAAGAATTTTGAAAATTTTCCACTTTTCCTAGCTGCTAGCAAGAAGAAGAAAATCAGTATGGTTATAAAACCGATAAAGACAGGACCCCGGCAATGGGCTGAACCATTGGAGAAGTTTGAATCTTTAGCACAGTTCAAGGCGGATTTTTTAAATCTTTACTGGTCAACAGAACGACAAATTGCTGTAAGATCGGAATTAATGGGCGGTAGCCGTTATGACCCGAGAAGAGGATCACAAACTGATTTCTTCATTCAGTACTGTGCATCATGTCGATACCTAGACCAACCTCACAGTGAAGAAGAGTATGTCCAAATGATTGCTGCTAGGTTACCAGAACATACACAGCTGATTCTCATTAGCCATAAGATCTGTTCCATTAAGGATGCCGTAGACATGTTGGAAAGATTAGATGTGTGGGAGCAGATGATGAGGGGAGCAAAAAACCAGGGGCAATATAACCCTACTCATTTTCAAGGTAGGGGACCTTGTCAGGAAAATTACCGAAAGGAAGAGAATAGAAGTTTTCGGAAGGAACAGGAAAACTCACAACAGCAAGAAACAGTGCTGAAGGAAAATACATGTGAAAGAAACCAGCATTGTCAGTACCGAACTCACAGCTACCAACTGCAGAATGAAGAACACAGGTAGCAATGGTTTCTGAAGGCGGCTCCAAACATTTAAATTAGTGCCTGCCACTGATAGGACCTCACCAGTGGCAGAGGCACCAAAGAGGGCAAACACAGCAAGAATAGCACTAGTAAAGGTAGTAAGAAGGAGTTTAAGGATGAAGAATAATCAACCAGAAGTGTATTTACATGATACGATATTTGAGAAGGATGTTGAGGAAGGATCGACCACTTCTGAGATAATTTTATTAGCGACAACAAGTTTGAGTTCGGAGATAGGCAACTTAGAAGTTGAGAATGAAAGTAACCAGGAAATGGGAATTGAAGAATACGAAATCAGAGGAAAAGGCCAAGATGAAATTTTTGAGATAGAAAACGAGAAAATTTACGAGCATATTACGATACTACAAGAGACTGAAATTATGAAGATAGAAGTTGACAGATCCGAAGTGACGAGGACAGGCGAATTGAGCCTGAATATGGTTGGAATTGTACAGCAGCAATATGTCAATAATAATAATTAAAGAGTAGGCACGCACAGCCGTAGTCAGACCACATATAACAGGCAGGGTATAGGCTGTGTTGGCACCTGGGCCAAAAATAAGTTAACCTTCGCGGCAGCCATGTCTGCTATAAACAGAAAATGAAAAGCGGCTTCATCAATAGAGAAGTGTTTTGGAGGTGCAGAATCAATACCCTTTGTTGTCAGAACATGTAGAGAAGGTGGTAATAAATTAAAACAATCCAAATCGATTGAAGAAGAAAAGAAAATCGACCGGAAATCAATAAGGTGGAAAGGTAGAGATGAGATACAACTTGACAGCAGTTCACCCTATTGTACCAAACTTTTACTGGATAATACTAGTTCTTTCGACACCAACCAAAATGGTGAAATGAATTTAACAGCTCAAGAATTACAAGTTTTATCAGTTTACCATAACGATCCAAGGGAAGACTTATGAGAAGAAGAGGAGAATTTAAGGTGGAAGGTAGCTCGCACCCCTACAGTTATGGTAAAATTTCAATCGCGGCACGTGGAAGCTCTGATAGATTCTGGCGCGGATGTGTCTTGTATTTCAGAAAGCCTATGTCAAGGACTTGTAAATGAACCTGCTGCTTGTGTTCACTCTGCACACAAGTTACAGTGGCAAATGGTGGTAAAATTAAGAAAATCAAACAGCAAATTTGAGTAGATGGAGAGATTGGAGGACATATGGTTGAAATAAAGGCATTTGTTATCCCAAAGTTAACAGTTGATTTAATTCTGGAGTAGATTGGCTCACAGAGAAGATGGTGAAATTGGACCGGGAAGAAAATGGTCTGCAATTTATAACTGAAGGGAAGAGAGTAAAGATAGGTTATGAGACAAAAATTTGTGAAGATGGGGAGGAAACTGTTCAAATTAGGGTCATTTCAAGAGGAGAGGTGAAAGACTTTGTATGCCATGATGAGTTTAGCGAAGAAGAAGTGCAGCTATCACATGTCTTGGCCGAAGAAGGCAGTAAGAATTCGATGTATTCAACACAACAGCTTGAGTATGAAGCAGAAGCACGAGCGGGGGTGCATGTAATTATCAGCGAGTTTCAAGAGATATTTTCAGATAAACCTTATCCTATTCCCTTTGCTATGAGAAGAAAGGCACAAGAGGAGATAGACCATATGTTAGAATGGGGTGTAATCGAACGGTCAAATAGTGAGTTTGTGAACCCATTGGTAGCAGTAACCAAAGCCGATAAATTGATAAGACTAGTACTGGATGTACGAGCACTTAATAAAATCTTGATTACTGAAAGGGACCATCCGTTACAAGTCGATGATATCTTACAAAGGTTTCATGGTGTCAAGTACATGAGCTCCCTGGACTTAACGGCATCATATTGGCAAGTACCCATTGATGGAGCTTCGCGGAAGTATACGGCCTTCTGTTTCGAAGGAAAATGTTGCCATTTTCGTGTGTTATCTTTCAGGTTAAATAATGCCGTTGCTAATTTCATAAGAGCCCTTAGTCAGGTGCTAGGAAGGCCATTAAGAGACAAGATCCATACTTATGTAGATGATATTGGAGTTGCTTCACGAACTTTAGAAGAACATCTGGAAATGCTAGAGGAAGTTCTTACCACTTTGAGTAAGGGAGGAATGACCTTAAAATTGAAGAAATGTGTATTCTTGAGGAAAGATATAAATTTCTTAGGACATGTTATTAGGCCAGAAGGAATAACTGTTGAAGATTGGAAATTAGAGTCAATTAACAAGTTTACAAAACCAACCAACAAGACAAAATTGGACTTGTGGATATTACCGGAAGTTTATACCCAGACAGGCACTGAAAAGTGTGCACCTTAGAGATTTGGGTAAATCCAGGATCCCTTGGAATTGAACAAAAATTGTGAAGAAGACTTTAACAGAATAAAACAGGAATTATCACAAAAAATTGTGTTAGCACATCCTGACTGGAACTTAGATATGTGTCTGGCCATTGATGGCTCCCACTATGGTCTTGGGGCACAGGTTTTTCAAGAAGTAAACATTGGAGGGAAGACAGAGCAGTGGGCCATTGCATTTGCCAGTAGAATGTTGAATAAACACTGTCATATAACACCACAGAGAATTAAACCCTTGCTGTTAAATGGAGCTTCCAGAAGTTTCGGGCTCTATTTTTAGGACGGAAAACTTTGATATACACGGACCATAAAGCACTGTCCTTTTTGATGAATTGCGATTGGTACACGGGATGTTAACCAGGTGGACTCTGCTGATGCAGGAATTTGACTTTGAAATTCGATATCGACCTGGGGCAGAAAATCTTGTAGCAGATTGCCTCTCACGGTTGCCCGTTGGTTTCATGGAGGGGAAGAATAATATTCAGTCAATCCAAGAAGCTCACCTTCATTGTATTCATGGAGTTACTGGGGAAGACAAGGTGGTAAAACTACTGAAAAATATGAACATATTACAGGAAGAGGATGAGATTATTAAGGCAGTGAAAGACGAGTTATTAAAACCCGACTACCAGGGGAAGTTATTAAAATATTATTGTGTTCATGGAGACGTTGTCTTTTGGCAAAATTCAGATATAAGTAAAGACCAGAAAAGTGGGTAGAGGTTATAATTACCCATCATCATTTGAGTTGTGGTCACTTTGGGCCTGGTAAATGCCATCAAATTATCAAGGAACACTGTTATTTCAATAATATGGTGAGAAGGGTAGCAAAGTTACTGTCCACGTGTGACTTCTGTCAGAGAACTAAGGTGGTTGGTGTGTTGAGGAGAGGTGAAATGAAGTGCATCTTACCTGAGAGTGTGTTGGAATTAGTCGCAGTTGATGTATATGGCCCACTGCCTAAATCCAGAGGTGTAGTGATGCAGATACTGGTAGTAGTTGATGTTTATTTTCCAGGTTTGTAAGGCTGTCCCCGTTAAGAAGGACTACTGCTAAAGTGATGGCAAATAAAATTATAGAAGATTTCATACCGAAGATTTGGAAACCTAGGAATATCGTCTCAGACAACACACCTCAATTTTGTAGTAGCAAGCGCACTGAGAGGCTGGAACAAGCCGGGATAGAGGTGTTACGAACATTCCTATACCACCCTCAGAGCAATGTTTCTGAGCGAGTAATGAGAGAGATCGGAAGGTGGTTCCGATGTTACTGCGCTAACAACCATCAGAGATGGGCACTGGAAGTTGAGCCCTTAGAACATGTGCTTAATAACTTACCATATGACTCTACTTCTGTAGTACCACACAAAGTTATGTTCGGAGAAAAGGCTCTCCATCTAGTAATGGAATTTGTAAATTTTCCTATGACTAATCAGGTAAACCGAGAAGAGGTGATTAAGAAAGTTCAACTGCAGATGGGGAAGGCAGCTCAGAGAAGAAAGAAGCAGCATGACCAAAGAGGGAAGGCAACTGACTACAAGCCAGGCGATCTGGTGCTGGCACAGACACATTATAAATCCTCAAGTTTAAACAACGAAATTTGAAAGTTCAAGTATTTGTGCAAAGGCCCTTCTAGGATTTCAAGTTGCCCTAGGGAAAATTCCTATGTCCTCCAACCATAGAGCCAGCAGTAAAATCGGTAATATCATTTTCATGTTGTATGTGTGTCTTTTTCTTTTGTACTGACAGTCTGTGCGAGAACTGTAATCACAAGACAATTCCAATTTTGTGTGTTCTTTCTTTTTTTTTCTTTGTGTGTTTTCAGGTTTTGTTTGTTTCCTTTTTTTTTTTTTTCAAGCTATATGTTCAGTTGTCCTATGTTATTTTGTTTAGATGGTTGGCCACACAAAAGTCTACAAATGTGTATGTTAGTCTAGAATTGTGATATGAAATTTTCTTAATTAATGCAATTTTTCTCAGCGTTGTTTATTTATAAACGTTTCTTGGGAAACAAAACGAGTAATATTATTATTGATGCACAATATTTCGGCGACATAAATCTCCGTCGGCATCTTCAGGTCATCTTGACACATCACAAGATTACCATCAGGCTTCATTGGTTCCATTTTGTTTTGTTGTTCCAAGTTGTTTTTAAGTTATGCCAGATTGTAGGTAAAAAGTTTTAATATACATAACAGATTTTAATTTTGAACTCCGGTGCCAGGTGATGCAACATAACAAAACATATCTATGATTATAAGTGAGAATCTCTGGTTTACGAGATTTCTCATGAGAACACCGGTTCAAATACCTGTCTGGGCATCCAGATTTGGGTTTGCCATGGTTTCTCCAAGTCACTCCAGGCGAACGCCGGGATGCTTCCTTCAATAGGCCACGGCTGAATTCCTTCCCATTCCTTGTCCTTGGTCCTTTCCCACCTGTAATGCCTCAATGAGGTGTAAAAAGTTAAGCAAAAAAAAAGTCAAGCTATCTCAGATTATTTGAAAAAAAAATTTCTATGTCAGTTGGATGGTGTAGCATCTTAAGATTTATGTCAGATTTTAAGCAGACCCTGTACTTTCTAATTGGGTAAAACCCATCAAAATCTGTTCTATACAGGGTGTCCACCATGAACCTGACACATTTGAAATTGCTGTATATTTCATACTCCTTAGGGTAAATAGAAACTAATGCATGCAAGGTCAAGAGTAACTCACCAAGTTTTATTTAAAAAAAATCAGTACACCTCTAAATGAGATCCTCTCATTGCACGAAGACGATCTAGCCTAATTTCAAGTTCCTGCTAGGTTTTCTGTAGCACAAAAGTGACGGCATCTCGTATGCGGCCGTGAAGCTCTTGAAAATCATGAATTTTGCAGCCTGTATACATTTTGTCCACATATCCCCACAAGAAGAAGTCTAGAGGGGTAATATCCAGTTATCGATATGGCCAACATGGCGGTCCACCATGCTTAATCCAGCGACCAGGAAATTGGGTGTTGAGAAATGCATTAACTGAGGCACAACAAATTGTTCCAATATGTCGAGGTACGTACTGCCTGTAACTGTTTTTTCTACAAATAAAAAGGGGTCGATGATCAAATTTTGCATCAATCTGCACCACACATTTAATTTCAGAGTGTCACGGATCTGTTCCACAGTGCAGTGTGGGTTTTGTGATTCCCAAATACATGCATTGTGTGTGTTGACTTTGTCCAATAAAGGAAATGTGGCTTCATCAGAGAAAGCAATGAGAGTTAAAATATTGGGTCTTCATCAGTGTGACATAACATGTCGATAGCGAATGCCTGCCTCGTATCACTGTCATCTGTTTTCAGTTCAAGAATCAACTGCAATTTGTATGCATGAAACCGAAGAGTGGGATGCTGTACCGTATCTGCATTACTCATGCCACTTGTCGAATGGACCTGCTTGGACTTTGTTCAAACGCCTGTCTCACTGCTGCTACATGCTCCTCTGATATGTGCTCATTACCGCCTCCATGCAATTTCTTCACACTTCCCGTTGCTAAAAAGCACTGTTACCATTTCTTAATAATGTTCTGTGATGGTGGGTCCTTCTTGAACATGCGGCAAAAGTTGCGATGCATTTAAATCCTGAATTTGTTTGCATGTATCACCAAATAACTCGCTCTTGTGGTGACACCATTTTCAATTAAGCTACTGCAGCGCCACCTACAACCTCTTGCACGGGTTTTCAAAAATAGTGAACAGAGCTTCCACAGTTTGTCTACTTACTGCAATACATGTTGCCAATGTACATCCATTTGTTGATTTTTGGCAGCCAAATGAAAGGTGTCGGATTCATGGTGGACACCCTGTATTTTATTTATGATGCTGGAGCAAACAGACACACAGAGATTTACAAGGAATTTATCAATGTGTGTACAGTACATTTAAATTTTTGAGCATTAACATTAATGTATATTGTGTTTAGGATTAAATGTAGCCTGAATAAGAATTACAACTGACATTCCGTATTACAGAACAAGGAACAAAGGATTTAGCTTTTAATAATAAGCTCAGTCATTTTCCTGGGCAACATGTGACTGACATTTTTAAAAGTGCAGATAAAAATACTTCCATATGTATCACTATCTATTTGGTCGGATCAGAATTACATCATGATACGGCTTTCTATATTTATTTTTAACATTTGAATAATGTTTTTATAAAATTGAAGGCTTGCTTGAGTGTTTATTATGATCTAAATGGCATGGCCCAGAATTATAGAGGCATTATGTGTATTTCTATATTATTATAAATACTTGGCAAATGTTGTTATGAAGCATTCATCTTATTGTAATATATACCTTTGAAAATGTATACAACCTCAGGTTGGAATTGTTTCTTTGGTGTCTATCTGTTAAGCATGTGTGCCGGCAGGATTGCTTTAAGAGAGGTGCATCTGGTTTTTTTTTTTACGTTATATATAACTCTTATTATTTATTAACTAAGGATACTAAATTTACTGACAAGGTGTTGAACAAATTTGGAAAACAACCTAGGCACCTTAAATTATTATTCAAACAGTGAATTTAATAATAAAACTTTTTCTGTATATTTTCTTTCATATTTCAACAGGGGGGTGCAAGTGCACCCCTTGCACCCCCGTCCCAGTGCCCATACCATTAAGTATAGATTTTTATCTCCTGAACTGACACCACATTATGTACAGTCATACTATATGCTGCAAATTTTAAGTCTCATCCTTTCAAACTTGAAAACCCCACTGAAATCAGTTCAAAGTTTTTGCATGATGCTGGAACAAATATATATGCCTTAACTTTGGTAGGTACTGTATAGTTTACACACTAATGTACTTATGTACTGTTTATTGGAATTGAGCTTGTGGTATGAGAGGCAACATGGAGTGGTGTTGGAAAGCCCTGAAATGTATTGTCAAATACAGATTTTTATGCCTATTTGACCTATCACATAGAAGTTACCTCTTACACTCTTTTTAGAGTACTGAACCCTGATTGCATAAGGCTCGATCTTAATTTGCCCACTTGATTAAAAAGCAGTGTCTCCAGTAATGAAAATATGTCACTGATGGCAGTGCTTTTGTCATTTCCTTTCTGTCTATGACCAGTATATGACTAACTCATAAGGATATTGAAAATAAACCCATATATGTGTTGTAACCCTGATTCCCACATGAATGTAATCCCGAGAGGCTGTGTTGGACATGTGGTAGGGGGAGAGGGGGTAGAATACTGAATAGATAATGGACAACTGTGGGGAAATATTAGCATCAAAGGTGGGGAACAATGAAAATAAAATCTGAATATGGTACAAAAATAAATGTATGAGGGAGTACCCAAAAATAACCGAAATATTGTTGCCATGGGTGGAGCTTGCGTATTACATGTTTCTGCTGCTTGTCGTTTATATTGCAACTCGTTGCCATTCAGTGCTGCCTGTGTTGTCGACCTGGCTTATTCTGTTAGTCTGCAGTAATTGTTTTTACTAATGCTGTTTTTATATTGTTTCATTTTTGATGATGCCAAGCTTAAGTAAACAACGTGCAGCTGTGAAATTTTGAATGCCTCCCAACCCAGGTCCTTTATTGTATCAGTTACTGCCTGTATTATATAGTGTTTAAACAAACAAATCTAGCTGCCCTCCTTTGTACCCCCTCCAACTCCTTTATTTCATATACATACTGTTGATGCTGCACAATGCATATCCACCATATCAAGTGATAGTCTGACTATCCTTTAGTGTCCCAGTTATCTCAGTTCTCTGGTGTATTATCACATCATTCTCTCCAATAAATATGTTTAATTCTGTTTGAAAATTAATTCTTATAAACCAAGTCTATAATTTCACAGTTTCATGCAAATTTTAAAATATCATGTCTGAAGAGATTTAAAAAGAATTGCTGGAACAAAACAAAAGTATTTTTCAGAGGATGTAATCAAAAACTGATTGTAATAAAATGTTTCATCTAAATAATGCTACTTTAATTTATCTTTAATTTCTTTTCTTGCTAGGTTAATGTAATCATTTATATTTTTTGTTAGGTTTATTATATTTAGGATATTATCTTTTAATATTTCTGTTCAGTGTGTTTATTTCCTATGCTGTCTAAATCAACTTTTGACAATATATCATTGTTGTCATCATTATCTTATTTTTGTTTTGCATTTGCCTGACTTAATGGCCTGGTTGTCATTTAACTTTTATGAAATTTAGAATTATTTTACTAATTTATTTGCAAGTATAAAATGAAGTTAAATTACAGGAAACCATCTACAAAAATGAAAGTGAGATACGAGAAAGGAATACAAAACTGGCTGCATTCCGTAGTAAATATGAAATGCAGATAGCTAAAATAGAACATCTAAGAGCTGATTTAAGGAATCGAGAAAAAAGGCGTGATTCTCATATTGCAACGGCTAGCGCTATTTGCCCGAGGATTGAAACAACAAGGTTAGATTTGATATTTGATACCATGCAACCTCTCTCTGCCTGCCTGTTACAGTACACTGTTATACACCAAAAGTTTGAGAATTATAATGATTTCTTTATATATATAGAAAGATGAGCAGGAAAAAGCTTTAAGGCAATAAAACTAAGGAAGAATAGGGAAATATGACCCACCACTTACCACAGATGAAGGCGGCTGGGACAACGAACAAATAACAAACACAAGAAAAGCGCAATATTTCGGCCTACAGCAGCTTAAACGTGCAGAAGGTGAAGGACCAGGCAACGTCACATGTGTACACATAGACGGCCGACTGGTGAATCGTCATCCCAGCCGCCTTCATCTGTGGTAAGTTTTGGGTCATATTTCCCTATCCTTCCTTAGTTTTATATATATAAAGAAATACTTGTTGATCAATAAAAGAAAATGCCAAAATGATTATAGAGATCAGGAACAATTTTCATCGTGATTAATTCAGGCTTATCAAAATCGGTTAAAACATTCATCTAAGAAAAGGTTAAAGGGTAAAAAATAATAGTGAAATATAAAGAAACTAAACAGCAATAATGTAATCCAAGCAAGCACAGCTGTAGTAAAAAGAAAAAAAAATTGAAATAGATACTACTGACTGAAACTTCAGTGTATTTCTTCCTTGGTATTTTTCTTTCTGCATTCAAATTACAGTATTGATTAATTTACTGAAATCTTCGCACAGTCTCAAATTTTACGAAATGTAGAAAGTTTCAAAAGAAGATAAGAAATCTAGACATTACATATATTATTTCATTTCGTTCCTCTTCCAAGCTTGTTACCAGTACGAGGGTAATTCGGAAAGTAACCTCCATTTGGCTATAAATAAAAAACTTGAATAATAAAAAATATTTTATTGAACATTGGATAGGATAAAAAGCCACCGCTTACCAAAGAAGGGGATTACAGCGGCGTTGGTACACGAAAAAAACACGAACACACAAAGAATAAAATTTTCGAGCATGGCTCTTCCTCAGTAGAAGTGAGATGGCTGCACGCAAGCGCTGCTGGCAGCCAACCAATATTTTATTATATACATCTTAAAAGTACAGCTTTTTACTGTTTTTCAATATAGTCACCATTTAAATTTAAGCATTTGTCATAGTGTTTCACTAATTTACAAATTCCTTCTTTATAAAATTTAGCCACCTGGGCACACAGCCAATCTTTCACAGATTTTTGAAGTTCGTCGTCGTCATCGAAGTGCTGCGACGCAAGCCACTTCTTCATGTAAGTGAAGAGATGAAAATCACTAGGCGCCCAGTCAGGGTTGTAAGGGAGATGATTGAAAACATCCCATTTGAATTGCTTAAGAAGCTCTTGAGTCTTACAGGTACTGTTAGCACGAGCATTGTCATGCAAAAGTACAATACCAAATGACGGCTTACCGCAACGTTTGTTTTGAATGGCTCACCAAAGTTTCACAGTAGAGATTGTGGTGCCACGTTCCATAAATTCAACAAGCAAAACTCCCTCGGCATCCCAAAAAACTATAGTCATAACGTTCCTCGTTGAAAAAATTTGGTGGGCTTTCTTTGGTTTGAATGGAAAATTGTTATGGCCCCAGGCCATCGACTGTTATTTCATTTCGGCAATTACGTATGCGACCCACGTTTCATCAGCAGTCACAATCCTCTTCAAAAAATCTTCTCCTTCTGCATTGCAGCGTGAAAAGAAGTTTAAGGCAAAGCCCGTTTGTTTGGTATTGTGGACCTCTGTAAGTGTTTTTCACTGTGACTATAAGAAAAATTGTTTACCATTTGTCAAACTTATGGGAACTTTCTTTTACTTGTGGGTATATTATCCAGTCAGGTTGGGTTTATGTTTTATAATGATAGTTAAAGCATAGGTTTGCCATTGTAGTTTCACAGAAGTATTTTGATAAAAACTGCTATAATACAAATTTTTGTATCATATGATGTTTAAAACATTAGATACATATCAACACAAAGTATGTAATGACTAACTCCTTGAAAATAGAACTGGTCAACCACAATGCTAAATGATCACATTCTTTGAAAGTGTGGTGAATGTCCACAGTTTAGTGACTGTGCACAATGTACCTGCTAGGATACATAGTAGAAACTATGAAAGATTTACATTACCTGATGTCAGACTTAAGTAATAGAATATGACTAATTTCTTGCAAGATACTTAATATGTGGCTTGTAAATTAATATTATAACTGTTGACAATAATGTTGGTAACGTAATGTATGAGGTGGTATCCAAAAATATCCAGACTGACATAATATAACCAGAATGTGAAATAGTACTGACTTGTGCTTGTAATTGTAGATAGGTAAATTAATATTATATTTATTGAATTTGATGCTGGGAACATCAGGTGGTATAAAAAAAAACTTCAAACTAGCATTATACAGGATGTCCTCAATGTCTTACTACCATTAAAATGATATGTAGCTCATAAACTATATGAGATCTACATCTATACTCTGCAATTCACAATTACTGTGGGTGGCAGAGGGTGCTAAGCACCAATCCTATTTTAGAGTATTCCAATCCCGAATAGAACGAGGAAAGAAAGAATACATAAATGTATCAGTACGGCATCTTATCTCTCGAATCTTATCCCTTCTGTCATTGTGACCTAAATAGGTTGGCGGAAGAAGTATTTCATTGCACTCGTAAATTAGAGATTTTCGCATATTCTCCAACAAATTTAAACGAAAACGACGTCGTCTGTCCGCCAAACAATCCCAGCCTAACCCACGTATCAGCTCTGTGACACTTACATAAGGACTGTAACTAGCGGTCACGAATCAAGCGGCTCTCCTCTGTACTTTCTCTAACGTGTCAATCAATCCCTTGCGATACAGATCCCAAATTGCACAACAGTATTCCAAATACGGACGCACTAGTGTTTTGTACGCTATTTCCTTTGTATGAGCATTGAAGCTTCTCAAAATACGACCTATAAAATGTAGTTTAGAATTGGTTTTGCCTACGACGGAAGTTATGTGCAAGTCCCATTTCATGTTGCTTTGTACTGTTACGCCTAGATACTTCAGGGAATCGACCGTGTCAACAACTGAATTGTTAACTTTGTACTCGTGAGCAAACGAGGTCTTTTTATTACTTATTTGCATTGCCTTGCACTTTTTACAGTTAAGTGTAAGCTGCCATTTACGGCACCATTCCAAAATAACATCCAGATCGCACTGTATTTCTAAGCAATCGTCAGAGCACCCCACTTCCCTATAAATAAGTGTATCATCAGCAAAAAATCGCATCCTGCAATTAACGTAGTCACTGAGATTGTTTATAAAAATTAAGAAAAGAAGTTGTCCTATTACACTTCCTTGAGGAACGCCCGAAGTAACATCTAGCTTTGAAGAGGCTTCCCCATCAACAAAGACATACTGCGACCTACCAGTTAGAAAATCGCGTATCCATTCGCAGATCTGATCAGATATACCGTACGCTCGCCAAAAGGCTGTTATGTGGTACAGAGTCAAAAGCCTTCTGGAAATCCAAGAAAATAGCATCAACTTGTGATCCTGCATCGATAACCTTCATTACGTCATGCGAAAATAGAGCCAGTTGCGTTTCACACGAATGGTTCTTACGAAATCCGTGTTGGTTTGCTGTAAGTAACTCGTTTTCATCCAGAAACTTCATAACGTTAGAGCATATGACATGCTCCAGAATTCTACTGCAGACAGATGTTAGAGATATGGGTCGATAATTTCTAGGATCTCTCCGATCACCTTTCTTGAAAACGGGAATCACCTGCGCTATTTTCCAGTCAGAAGGTACTTTTCCTTTCATCTAAAGATTTACGAAATATATCTGATAGAAATGGTTCTATTTCTTCCGCGTATTCCAAAAATAATCTTACTGGAATACCATCAGGACCCGGCGCCTTCCCCCACTTCAGGAGCTTTAATTGCTTTATGATACCTACACTATCAATTTGAACTGGCTCCATCTCAAATTCTACATGCCGTGCAATAGCGGGAATGTTTTCCATGTTTTCGTCAGTGAAAGAATTTTTAAATTCGGTGTTAAATACGGTAGCCTTTTTGCGGCTGTCATCAACTTCCCGGCCGTCTTGTAGTAGAACTGACATATTGTTGTCACTACCACTAACTTTTTTTACATACGACCAAAATTTCTTTGGGTTTTCGTTGAGACTCCTAGAAAGTGAGTTGCGTCTAAAGTCGTTAAAAGCCTCGCGCATCGCATTTTTAACAAGTTCTCTTGTCTCGGCTACCTTTTCTAAATCACTCCTATACATCGTCGTCCTTGAGCGTGCATGTATCTTCCTTTGTTTTTTAAGTAACCGTTTAATTTCACGTGTATACCACGGGGGATCGTTCCCAACCCTGATTGTCCTTTTCGGTATATATAAGTCCATACCTTCCCTGATTATATGCATGAACCGAAGCCACATCTCTTCAACCGAGCCTCATCCTTCTATAAAGGTAATGTAATTATCCCTCAAAAACGTTCTTAAACTTTCCTTTGGGGCCTTTTCAAACCTGTAAACGACCCTTTCTTTTTTCTTTTTGTGCGCGGCTATTAATTTTACTGTAGCAATTACAGCTTTATGATCACTTATTCCCATGGTGGTAGAAATGTCCGTGAATAACTCAGGCCTATTCGTAACGAGAATATCTAAAATGTTTTCATTATCGTTGTGGCTCCGCGTTGGTTCAGTGACGAGCTGCTCAAGATTAAGATCTGAGAAAAGGTCAAGAATAATTTCACAAGATGTTTTATCCCGGCCACCAGTAACGTGGATGTAATTATTCCAGTCGATATACGGAAAGTTGAAGTCACCTCCTAGTATTATTGCATGATCTGGAAATTGACGAGCTATATTACTTACATTAGTTCTTAAGGCCTCAGCAATAGATACATCTGCATCTGGTGGATGATAGAAAGACCCTAATACGAGTTTTGTCCTAGCTACTTTTAGTCTAATCCATAGGATTTCACAGACCGTATCGATATTTATTTCGCTACATGACAGGTGTTTACTAACAGCTATAAATACACCGCCTCCATTGGAGTTCAACCTATCCTTACGGAAAACATTCATTCTATCGTTAAATATTTCTGCTGAACTTATATCCGGTTTTAACCAGCTTTCAGTACCTAATACAATATCTGCTTCTGTACTACTAATAATGCTTTCAAGCTCAGGCTGCTTATTACAAACACTTCTACAGTTAATAACGAGTACTTTTAATGGTCGAGACTGATTTACGCTACTCCTAACATATGGTGCCGAATTTGATTGGGCTGCCCGTAACTGTGATCCCAGTTTCGGGTCTTCCTGCCTCAGCCTAAAAAATCCCCCAATGCTCTCCACACGGCCCCTGCCACCCGTGTAGCCGATTCACGTGTGTAGTGCACTCCTGATCTATCCAAGGGAACCCTACACAACTCGACCACATGGCGAAGATCTAGGAATCTGCATCCATGATTATCGCAGAAACGCCGCAGTCTCTGGTTTAGACCCTCGACTCGGCTCTGAACCAGAGGTCCACAGTCGGTTCTATCGACAATGCTGCAGATAGTTAACTCAGCCGAAATTTTGCGGTCATCAACCACAGAGCTCACCCTTTGAGCACGCCGCCGGAAGGAAGAGAGGATAGTCTCTGACTCCAGGCGGCAAGCATCGTTGATGCCGACATGAGCTACAATCCGCAGCTGGCTACACCTCGTCCGATCAATGACATCCGGGATGGCCCGATCCACATCTTGGATCAGACCTCCCGGAATACACAATGAATGGACACAGGACTTCATCCCAGACCTATTCGCCAAGTCCCTAAGGAGTTCAATAAAACGTCTAACGTTGGAGCTACCTATCACCAAAATCCCCTTCTGTGGTCGCTCAGGCCTTGCGGGCAGGGGGGCTGGCAACTCGCTGTTTGACGATTGTGGATCTGAACCAGACCCAGACAACACATCAAACCGGTTGGACAGTGGTACAAGTATGTCCTCCTGGGATTCAGACTTGCACAACTGCCCCCGCGTGTAGCGTCGACGCCCGGAAACCACACGCCAGACACCGTCAGGTGACTGCCGCACAGGCTCCAAGGTCTCAGCCTGGACTACAGGTACGATGCTGGGAACAGGAGAACCTGCGATAGCACTAGCTTCAGCGGAGTCTCCCATAGCACATCTGCTGCAGTCGCCTACGGCAGCTTCCAGCCTTGCAACTTTCGTTAGCAAAGCTGCAAGCTGAGCGCAAAGATCAGCCACCTCAGCCCGTGCCTGCACACAGCAATCACAGTCCCTACACATATTATTTCTAAACAAAAGCTACGGAGAAGATGAAAGATTAACTAACCGAGTGATCCAAATAAACTGTTCACTACTTACAACCGATAGACACGACTGGGGGGGTAAAAAACCTAAATTAACAAAGAAGGACTTTCTCGCGTAACGGTTACAGATGACCAACTGACTACTGGCGCTGTTAAATAAGCAAAGATTAAACAAAAGCTATCTACACACTTTAAATTAAACTAAACACAGAAGGAACTTACTGGCGTGACAGTTGCTGAAGACCAACTGTCTACTGGCGCTGTTAAATAAGCAAAGATTAAATAAAAGCTATTTACACACTTTAAATTAAATTAAACAAAGAAGGAACTTCCTGGCGTGATGGTTGCTGAAGACCAACTGACTACTGGCGCTGTTAAATAAGCAAAGATTAAACAAAAGCTACCTACACAACCTTAAATTTAAACTAAACACAGAGAGCACTTCCTGGCGTGACGGTTGATAGAGACATACAGTTTGTTGCATTATGTTCTCCATCTCTTAAAGTGTTCTTTGCATTTGTTGTAAATAAATTGCAACTTATATAAGCTTAGCAGGCAAGTGACTTTCCTGCATGTGCGACTTGGCTGATTCCGTGCTACCCTCAGTCGAAGACATCAGTGGATACCGGCACAGGGTGATATTCTCTGATGAAGCTGTATTCTTTTAGTCTAGACAGGTTAACCACCATAATTTTCAGATATTGGATTCTGAAAAATCTGCACATCTTGCACAAACATGTTTGTTGTAGTACTAAAGTCAACATTTGATGTGCTCTCATGTACGATAGTGTAATTGGACCATTTTTCTTTGCTTGGAAATGATTACCAGAAGAATTTATTATGACATTATTCATAAGTACCTAATCCCTCAGTTGTTGGAACTGTGACCAGCCACTATGTTCCATTAAGACTGCGCACTTGCTCATTGGTTTTGCTATGTCTGGGACCTACTGAATAGACATTTCCCTGGATATTGACTGGCCATGATGGACCAATAGCTTGGCCACTGCACTCCATGGATACCAACCCATTGATTTTTTTTTTTTTTTTTTTTTGATTTTTTTTTTTTTGGGGGGGGGGGGTACATCAAGGATCGTGTTTACAAAATCTCTGTTCCAGATGGATAGTTGTGACTGTGCAAACAGTTAATGTTGCTGTGCTGGAGTGCATGGTTAGAAGTGGAATATTGTTTCATCATCCTGAGAGCTACTAGAGGTGCACATGTGGCAGTGGCGAGAATTTAAAGAACTTTCAGAGATGTAGACCATGTTGCAAAAAGTTGCATGTCTCTCTCATATAGCTAACTAGGTATGTTCCATTGTAGCTGGAGCAGGGCTGTAGACACCCCATAAAACAAAAATTCAAAACAGTACTGATATAAATAGGTATGTCCCCTAACAATAATATGTGACGTGTTTTAACTTGCTAGCTTGTTCAGTATACAAGTTCGCATCAAGGTTAATTGTGTCTTGTAGTGTGAATGTGTGAAATTTTTATTTAAACTCAATAAAAGCGTTAGTGAAATCATTCAGAGACAAAGTATTAAGCTGTTATCGCGTAATTATGATTGATATCACGATCTTGTAATTAAATAGATATAATTTGTAGACTGTATTTTGATTTATAATCTTGATCAGTTTATTTCCTTTTGTTTGCTATGTCCAAAAATCCTCTCATACCAACATTTGACCGTGTCTGGATACAATCGTAACATCCCAAGATTTGCAGGTTCGTTTTCTACTCGAGACCTACCAATTTTTTTTCTCCGCAACTATTATTTTCAAGCTTCTCTGCTCAATTATCCTGATTTGCTCTTCGCTTCTACCAACAATTCTTTTAACTAGAGACAATACCAGCTCCTCACTTCTACTTTTTTTTTCAGAGATCATATATCCTTTCAAGCATCTCTGAGCAAACAATATTTATTAATCTTACTATTCTTTTTTATAAATTCTTTCAACTATTAATTTGCCAATATTATGGCCTTTATGAGTAAGAATATATAATTTTATTTGTTTTTAAAGAGCTGCTATGTTACAACCCCTCATAAAATATTCCTCATTTTTCTGTCAATTGGAAATTGACAAGAAAAGGAGGAAAATTTTCCAAATGGCAATATCGTTGTTGGTATCGAGGTTTATTGTTACAAATTTTTACAAAATATTAACAAACGTTGCTTATCCTAAATATACACAAATCTTACATTAAAAAAAAACATAATAAATGAACAATCACATAACTGACAAAAACAAAACACTTTCTCCAAAGTCCTGTCACAGTCGCCATGTTGCGTGATTATGATTGATATCACGATCTTGTAATTAAATAAATATAATTTGTAGACTGTATTTTGATTTATAATCTTGATCAGTTTATTTCCTTTTGTTTACTATGTCCAAAAATCCTCTCATACCAACATTTGACCGTGTCTGGATACAATTGTAACATCCCAAGCTTTGCAGGTTCGTTTTCTACTCAAGATCTATCAATTTTTAACTATTAATTTGCCAATATTATGGCCTTTATGAGTAAGAATATATAATTTTATTTGTTTTCAAAGAGCTGCTATGCTACACTGTAGGCAAGTTTTCAAATGGTTTTTGCATTTTAAGGCTGGCCAAACTTCAGGGGAAGACATGCATTTAGGAAGAATAGGCTATTTGACAGTATTCAAAATATATTACAATTTGTAGTCATTCGCGTAGATTAATGCTTAAAGAAGATATTTTTCTTAAATTTGAAAAGAAAGATGGATTGTTTTTAATTAAAAAAGCGAAATAAAAATCAAATTTTTCTTGCCTCTTGCCACGTGACCGAAAACACTCTGGGATTGGAGATCGCTTTAGTGACGTCACATGCCGGTAGGCGCTACGGCTGTGTATGGAGTGTTTCCCGCTATCCAAGTTTTCAACTATTTGTTGCTGATTATCTCTTGTTAATAATGAGATTTTGCGTTGAATATAAAATGAAGAACAATTTGTAGTAGCCTACAGCGGAAAAATACTATAAATTATTTGTCAGACTAGCTATACAAACAACCATTGACTTTTATTCTACGTAGCTTGAGAATGTAATAACTTCAATCCGAGAATCATTTATGTTTAAACTGTAAGTTAGAGATGAACAGAAATCCCACATAAGAATCACTATAATTTTAAATTAAATTAGTTGTTTTAGCAGATATTTATGAGAAAAATGCAAGTGCAGTATAAGGTAAGCACAACAGTTAAATAACTGGATGTTATGGACAATATTTCTTAACAGCGGATAAATAATTATAGATAAATAATTTTTTTTTTCAAAGAAACTTAATTTATTGTTTATTTATTTACCGACCGCGTTCACTTCAGCGCACGTAGAAACTGTGATGTTTAAGCATTCACTATTAACGAGAAGAAAAGTAACAATGCCATGGTGTCCAGGCAGGTGCAGGGTTAAAGAATACTATATCAATTTGAAGATCCTTTATTCGAACCTTGCTTAGGATTATATTTTTTTCGTGTGTACATTTTTTTTTTTTTTTTCCCCTGTTTGCCTTTTATTGCTTTACAGAATCTTGTTTTTATTAGAAGAAGTATAAAACATCATGTAACCATTTGAAACATATATTGTTGTCATACAAGAAAACGTTTATAAAAAGATAACCTTCTGCTTTTAATTTTGAAACATACCAGAGATACATCAACACTGCAACAAAACCCAAGTACTCGGCGGTGAATTTATTTTAACAATATCATAGCACGCTAATCTCGCAACAATTCTGGAATGCTTTGAATACTTTTTGTTGGAATTTTCATGTGACGATACAACTGTATGTTACCTTTCTGACATAAATGCATCTATTTAAGCGGTATTTACTTTTAATGTGCAAGTACTTTTAATTTTTTTTAAAAACTTTTTATCGGTTTGCAAGTAATGTCCACTTTCAGTCTTTTTTTGGTTATGTCTCAAACATTTATAATACTCTTGCTATCCAAAAATTTGTGAAACATTCGGAAAAAAATAATGTTTTGGTGGATTTTAGAAAAAGAATATGCTGTGCTACCAACAGCAACTAGTATCTAAAGAAAACGCTCACAAATGACAAAACATTTTCCAAAGCGAGGATCGAACCTAAGAACCCTAACTTTACTGATATTCTCCTTAAACATCGTACTACATTATCTCAAAAAAAAATATGGTGCAAATTATATTTACAGTAAATGATACGAGACTTAGTCGCAATGTCGTGTGGGTTTCTATGAGCAAGTTGCAGTGACTTTTTTTCCTATTTTAGCTAATGCGGGAACACTTATGTTTATTTGGAGAGTTTTTATTGTTGTTGTTGTAGTTTGATGTACTACACACTATTTACAAACCATATTTACAAAAATTTATACACAAATTCAGAGAAACAAAACTAAACGTTACTTACCTGGCATGTGACGTCACGAGTGTCTTTCGCCCGCGCCAGGCAGCACAGAAGCATTTTGGCGGGCTTTTAAATCCTCTAAATTGTAACGTTGAGTTTTACATAAAATGAGCACTTTTGTCAAAAAATAATTAGTACTCGGTAAATAACGTGTGTCAATAAACTATTTAAAACCATTTTTTAAAAAATAGTCAAATAGCTAATTCCAACCTCAACTATGGGTGTTTTTTTTTTTAATGAAGGGAATCATTTATCCAGAATTTGTCTTGAGGTGGCAGAATATGAATTTGGTATTCTGTCACAATCTTCTAAACATATTCAGGAGAATATTAGACCTTCAAAAGCCAATTTAGTAAAACAGTAAGAAATGCTGCCAGAAGTCCAGGAAATTAGTTGCAGCTGCACTTACTCAAACTCTCAAAGAAGGTGTACAAGAGACAAATATGAGTATTAATAAAAATACACTGATCAGCCAGAACATTATCACTACCTACCTACTATCGATATAAACCAATCCAGGCGATAGCAGCGTCACCTGATGAGGAATGACTGCTAGTCAGAAAACATGCACGGTGCATGTAGTATCAGTGAGCGTGCTATCCGCATTTAGATTGGGGAAGGAGCACAATCTATCTGAGTGTCATTGAGGGCAGAATATGATGGCCTGGAGACTTGACATGAGCATTTTTTAAATTTCACGAATTGCCAGGTGTTGGAATGCTGTGTTAAGAGTCTTCAGCAAGTGGTGAAACCAGGTCCGAACATCGAGGGGTTGGGTGGCCAGCCCTCATTACAGATGTCGGATGTCATAGGCTGGGCAGACTTGTAAAACAGTAAAGGTGGCGAACTATGGCGGAACTAACATCAGACCTAAATGCTGGGCAGAGTACAAGTGTGTCTGATCACACAGTACACCGAACACTGTTTATGATGGACCTCCACAGCCGATGACCCACGCATGTGCCAATTTTTTACACCACAGCATCGGTAATTATGACTGGAATGGGCACGTGACCATCATCACTGGATGTTCGCAGTGGCAGAGCATTGCATGGTCTGATTAATCCCAATACCTTTTTGATCATGCTGATGGGAGGGTGTGAATCTGTCATTTTCCAGAGGAACAGCTTCTTGACACCTGTACTGCGGGACAGAGACAAGTTGGCAGCTGCTCAATTATGCTCTGGGAAACATTCACATGGGCGTCCATGGGTCCACTGGAGCTCATGCAAGACACCATTATGGCCAATAAATATCGTAGACTGGTCGCAGACCACATACGCTCCTTCATGATGACCATGTTTCCGAATGGTAGCGGCATTTTTCAACAAGATAATCCACTATGTTACAAGGCCAGTAGTGTGATGGAGTGGTTCGAGGAACACAGTGGCAAATTGCAATTGATGTGCTGGCCCCTCAACTCGCCAGATCTTCACCTGATAGAACACGTCTGAGATGTGATTGAACCTGGTGTCAGAGCTGATCGCCTCCCTTTATGAGAATTAGGTGACTTGTGTGTGCAGATGTGGTGCCAACTCCCTCCAGCACCCTACCAAGACCTCATTGCTTCCATGCCAAGACACTTCACCGCTGTTATCCGTGCCAAAAGTGGTCATACCAGCTATTAGGTAGGTGGTCATAATGTTTTGGCTTCTCGGTGTAGTTCTTCAGGACTTAGGCTAAACCCTTTGGATGTGCCATTTTAACATAGAGGGATTGTCCATAAAGAAAAATGATGATGTATCCAAGCTGATGCTGTAAGTTTACCCTGCTTGAATTTAGGTAATTTACCTTAGCTCCTCTTGATATGTATAATCTGCCCGTCTTCTAACCATAATATTAGCTGCAGAAGCCGGCAGATTATTACAAAAAGGTATGGCCAAACTTTCAGGAAACATTCCTCACACACAAACAAAGAAAATATGTTATGTGAACATGTGTCCGGAAACGCTTACTTTCCATGTTAGAGCTCATTTTATTACTTCTCTTCAAATCACATTAAACATGGAATGGAAACACACAGCAACAGAACGTACCAGCGTGACTTCAAACACTTTGTTACAGGAAATGTTCAAAATGTCCTCCTTTAGCGAGGATACATGCATCCACCCTCCGTCGCATGGAATCCCTGATGCAAAATGCAGCCCTGGAGAATGGCGTATTGTTTCACCGCCATCCACAATATGAGCTCTTACATGGAAAGTAAGCGTTTGCGGACACATGTCCACATAACATATTTTCTTTGTTTGTGTGTGAGGAATGTTTCCTGAAAGTTTGGCCGTACCTTTTTGTAACACCCTGTATATATATCGCGACATGAATTCTTTGAAGAAATTATAATCACTTGGTACAAAACACACTTCTTTACATTCCGTTTTATTCAACCACGTGCCAGTTATATCTTATATTCTCGTCCATACACTCGCCATATTCCCTTCTCTCCTCTCTCCAAAGATATATTATCATAGATGACCACTGTCCATAGATATTATGGCACTTTACTATATGCTTATCTTTTTCTTTCTTCTATACCAATTTAACACATTTGTAAACACAACACAAGCAAGACTAATATCTAATTAATTTTTTAACAAATTATTCACAAAAATTGTAAGGGACCTTGTCACCTTACAATGCTCAGTCACCATGTGGACATCTGGGAATACAAAAGATCACACTTGCAGCTTCATAGACATCAAATGTAGAGGCCACGTCCCTGAGTATCTTCTAGTAGACGGTATCAATTATGGTATTGCAGTGTATGCCCGAGCAACATAATGGATTAATCCATAGCATTCAAAGAAGATTCAGTTATGAGGAGATCTTAATTGTGCAGACATGTATATAACTAACATCTGTAAGTCACCGAATATTTTCTAGCCTGTCTGCCCATTGCTTAATTTGCAGCACCTTGCAATGTATGCGGCAGATTTTAATTCCCTAACTGGGGATACATTGAAGACAGCAAGTATGGTACGAGGTAGATCCGATAAGTACTTAGCCTCTCTTCCTGATGGTGCTACTGTTGCCAGAGAAATTTATTATCGTGTAGTACATTATTTTAGATGGCTATTGTTAAAAATTTCAGCCAAATTATAGTTTTGTTTTGATCGTGTGTGAAAGTGGGTGTGTCCACAGATTTTAGAAAAATGGAAAAAGAGCAATATCGGTTGGTGATTCAATTCATGTTTTTGGGAGGAAAATCATGCAGATAAATCAAAGAGTGCTTGGATGTTGTGTACGGTGACTCTTCTCCTTCGATGGCGACTGTCAAAAATTGGTTTAACGAGCTTCAATGTGGTCGCAGGTCGGTTTTTGATGAGCCATGCCCAGGTTTCCTGGAAACGCTTAACATGGAGGATAACGTGACAAAAATTCACGCTCTCATATTGGCAGACCGCCGATTGAATGTGCGCGAGATTGCTGGGACAGTAGGCATCTAAAAGACCGCATGGGTCATATCTTGCATGAAATTTTGGGCATGAGAAAGCTGTCAGCACAAGCGCAACCGTGAGACCACTTCACAGCAGGGTTTGATGATGTTTAAGTACAATCTGAAGGAGTTTCTGCGTCATTACATGGCCGTCAACGAAATACGGATCCACTGGTACACACCAGAGACCAAGGAACAGTCAAAAGGGTGGACTTTTCCCGCCAAACTTGCTCCGATAAAGGCGAAGACTGTCCCATCAGCCTGAAATGTGATGGCCACCGTTATCTGGGATTCAGAAGGTGTGATCTACACCGACTACCTGTAGAAGGGCATAATGATCACAGGGCTTTACTATACCGAATTATTGGACCAATTCGATGCCAAATTGCAGAAAAAATGGCCCCATTTGGTGAAGAAAAAAGTGCTCTTCCACCATGACAACGCACCGGCTCACACCTCCTCCGTCGCCACAGCCAAATTGGTCGAATTGGGCTACGAACTGCTGCCCCATCCACCATATTCTCCAGACTTGGCCCCGTGTGACTTCTTTTTGTTTCCAAACTTGATGAAGACACTCGCCGGGCAGAAATTTGAGTCGAATGAGGAGGTTATCGCCGCCACGGAGGCCCACTTTGTAGATCTCCAGAAAACGTATTTTTCAGACGTTTTAAAGAAGTTGGAGCATCACTGGGTCAGGTGTATCGAGCTAAAAGGAGACAATGTTTAGAAATAAATCGCCACTTTTCCAAAATTTTCATTTTTCTTTTGTAGGCTAAGTACTTATCGGACCGCCCTCGTAGATGCTTGTGTAGATGGACTGAGTTTAACAATTTAGACATTCACTTTGATGCAAAGAGTAAGAGGACCTTCAATGCAACCAAAAGGGGATTGAAGTCCAGTGCTGACCTGTATTTTACATCAAAAACTTCAATGCTGATGATGATCTGAACATCCAACGAACTGTTCTTAAAGACTTTCCCACACAGTGAACATAGATTAGGTGTGATATCATGTTGGTACTTGTATAACAGTCATGTCATCTGCCCCAGTCTTTCGCCTTCACAAGTCCATTATAGCACTCATGAATATACACAACCAAACTTTTAGATCACCAAGTGGAAAACTAGTCAAATAAATCATTTATTTATGTACATACAAATATCCTAAATTTTATTTTCAGTGTGCCTGTTTGTTTCGATCACTTACATCTTGAATTTGGGCCTGATGTTTAATTATAGCCTGAAGTCTGTTCATATAATTCTTTTAATGTAGTAATTTATATGGAAAGGATTGATAAAATACGCCCAACACTCACCAAAGTTGAAGGGAGGAGGGCAGCAACAACACAAAATAATACAGAAACACAGAAAATACAATATTTCAGGTTAAAAGAAGTAAGTGACTGGGTTTGCGCAAGCCTTGCGGTCGACGAAGCCACTAATAGAAATGTAGTAAGTTGTATGAAGTTTTAAGTTTTTTTGTTACTTAGGAGTACTTTTATATTTTGGGTGTTTAATATACTACCATTTAACATTAAATTTGATTTTCGTCTTTAATCTGCTTTTTTTAAGGAGGTATCAAAAATATTTGTTCTTGAGCTTGTAAAGTATGACACTTGCCTTGTAATACACAGTAATGGGCATTTAATTAGGAGGGTCAGAAATGTAGTGACAATGGTAAATTGAAATTATATGAAGCTCCTGTGATGATACAGGTTTTGCTTTAGAATAGCAAGATTTTCGATCAGTGGAAAAGATTCCTTCTGGCTTAGATATTTATTTATAACAATGTAATTTACCATTAGCAAGAGATATAGCTTCCATTCAGAGTACACGTTGTGTGAATGTGATGCTTCAGTGCATATTATGCAAGACAAGGTAAATCTTTAAAATAAGATAAATCTTGTTACAGTGTATAAATCGTTACTTTCAGTAGCATGACACCACAGAGATAATATTGCACATATTGGAGATTTCAAATAGGCTCAATGAGAGGAAAGGATGAATAAGAACTAACAATAGGTAACAAAGCAAAGAGGAAATTGCAGGAGACTATCAAGCCCTTAGTAACTGCAGATAGAAATATTTTTGTGGCCTGTCCTTCCTCCCTTCCCCACTCCCCCCACGCTTCATCCATCTTACTTTGCTGTAACCTTTGTGCAACTACAGCAGTCAGTGTTATGCAGAAGGATCATCACCAGTAAAGAAAGAATGGCTGTAAAAGTAAGAAGTTTTGGTGTTATTGTTGTAGGTCCACTTCAGAAAGATTAATTGGGTACTGGGTGCTCAGAAATTAAAAAAAAAAAACTAATACAACGCTATTAGTTGATAGAAGATGCAGGATTACTGTCTAGGAATTCTATAAAAAAAGAGGGGGAGGGGGGCATTAGATTCGTTTTCGAGATACCAAGTGCAAAAATTGTTCATATTTTGTAAAATGGCGTTTTTGTAGGGTAGACAACTATTTAGTTAATCTTAAAAGTCAAAACGTTATCTGAATATCAAATTTCATCCAAATCTTTAATGCCATTTCCGATATATATATATACAAGAATTGCTCACTTATAGATATAAGGTAATAAAATATTCATCAATAGTGGTGGTAGATAAATGTACAGAAACCGCAACCACATTCTCACATACATACCTCATGGAAAAGCGAAAATAAATTGTTATTTTGAATTTTGCTACCCATAAGATTCCATTTCACTGCTCAGTCTACTTTGAATGGAAGACAGGAAAAATATTTTTATATTCTTTTTAGAACCGGACTGATTTTTATTATTATTATTGCACAATTTTTTAACTGCATATTTTTTTATTGCCTGTGCACAGAAAGTGAGTTATCTTCCTTCAAACTTTTTAGTGCATTGGAAATTGATCATTTGGAGAACACAGTATTATCACTCCAAAATAAAAGTTAATTCACAAAGGAAACATTGAGACCTACAATTTTATTACATTTGCTGACCAAAAAAAAAATTGAAGCACCCAGAAGATATGGTCAGATATAACTATAACTTTGTTCTCTCTCTCTCTCACACACACACACACACACACACACACACACACACACACACCATTGTGGAGTATGTAAATGTTTAGAGTTTCAATTCTCTGAGACAGGTAGAATAGCCAACAGAGTCCATTAGTGTTTTTCATGTGTAGTGTTATCGCTAGGACTGATAGGGTATATCAGGATCACGAAGTATCTCAGACATTGAGTGACCACTGTGAAGGATGTGGAGATGCTGCAAACTTGTGTGATACAGCGTTATGAGTAATGGCAGAGTTAGTAAATCTCCATGTGTCCAGTTTGTCAAATTGTGCAATAGCTAGATTTGTGGGGCATTCGGATGTGACAGTGGTGCGATATTCAACTGCATCGGAACATGAGGGCAGGCATACTCGTAGTCAAGAGTCCGGTCAACTATGCCTGATGACCGTATTGTGCACCAAGCTCATCGTAACCCCTTCACATATGCACATACCATCCAAAAACAAGTAATTGACTCCCAGCAACATCTGTGTCATCTCGCACCGTTGGTCGGAGACTAGCAGTAGGTGGACTAGCATCCCATACGGTGGCTGTGATTAATATCACAAATGATTGCATTTGGAATTGTGCCATGGCTGGGAAACATGGTCTGCTGATGAATACCATCACATTTTGTTCAGCGATGAATTATGATTCTGACCTACCTCAGATGACCATTGTCAGTGAGTATGGTGGTGAACTGGGGCATAGGTCCATTCTTACAATGTTTTGGAGATGCACAGCAGTGTTACTCCTGGCATTGGGGTGTGGGGAGTCATTATGTATCAGTTGATGGCTGATAGTGATTGAAAGAATTCTGATGGTACAAAAGTACGTAACCAAAGTCTTACAACCTCACGTATTAACCCTAATGTGACAGTATCATGATTCCTTTTTCAACAAAACAATGCTCGACCACACACGACACGTGTCTCTAAATTGTCTGTTTGATGTTGAAGTACTCCCAAGGGCAGCAAGAATCCCAGATCTATCCCAATAGAACATTTGTGGTATCAGCTCGGTCTTAAACTCTGTCCTTAATGCCAGTCAGTATCCATGATATCAAGCACCAGATACAACAGTTGTAGGCCAGCTTGCCTTAGGAGAGGATACAATGACTTTTTGAAACCGTTCCCAATCAAATTGGTGCATGCATCCAGGCCAGAGGAACTGGGTTCATACTGCCAAGTTCTTAGTAAATTTGACTATATTTTATAATCTCTGAAATAATCTACTGTCTCAATGCTTGACCAAGCACGGTATGTGAGTGGTAATACTCTGGCCATGCATTTGGGAGGACGGAATTTTGAAACCCCATCCGGCCATCCAGATTTGAGTTTACCATGGTTTCTCCAAATAACTCCAGGTGAATACCGGGATGGTACCTTCAAAAGGCCATGGTCAAATTACTTCAAATTCCTTGCCCGCCAGTCCTTTTCTGCCTCTAATGACCTCAGCATCAACAAGGCATATAGCCATAAGCAAACAAAAATTCAGTTCTTGAAGTTTTATTTTGTTTCCTTCTCTCTTTCTGGGTGTTTCACTTTTTTGTCAGGCAGTGTATTTTCAATTGGTGTGCTACATAAGTCACATCTTTTATTACTGGATGTCTCAAACAAGTTTAATCAGTCTTAATTAATCATAGACAGTGGTGTTAGTTACTTATTATCTAAGCATTTACAGATATATATATGTATATACATTAGATTCTTATAACACAATAATTGTTGTTTAGGCCTCATCACGTGATCAATGATGAATTAATAAACTTAAAACAATACATACAAAGTATGGAAAGACAGCAGGGTGCTACAAAAGAAGATGTGATAAAGGCTTTGGAAGAAAAGAAAGCCAAATATTCTGAAGTGGAGAAAAATACAAAAATTCTAAGAAAAATCTTCAAGGTATGATACTTTGTGTTATCCTGTTTATAAGAGACACATTTCATTAAACAATGGTCTTCACTGCCATGGCCTTATTATGACATGTTTGTTTTAATTAGTAGTTAGAGTTAAGTAGTGAAATGTACCACCATTTATCACAGGTGCTAATTGGACTAGACATGATACAAAACTTAAAGACACATTGAGAAATGAAATTTTTGCTTTTAAATTCTTCAATGGCAACACACTGTGAATTGAATGAGACAGATAGGGACCAGCAGCTAACAGGGGTATGGCAGTTCAAAGGATAAATGTGGATATGGCAACAACTCAAATTTGGAAAAATCAAAAAGAAAGCTAGAAGAGTATAATTAAGTAACCAATAATAATGGAGAAGCATTACAGAATCATCAACTAAAACAAGTAGTGTTACCCACTATAACAAAGAAGTATGAGAGTCACACTAATTTGGTTATTCAGGAGGAAGGAGAAGCAGGTGCTCAGCTTGTACTGACAGGCTATTTATACCACCTGACTTTAGATGAACTGAAAGAAATCTGATAGTACAAACTGTGATGATAGTACAATTAGTATCAACAGGATGGTTGGGTTTTTCAGTGAGTACTGTCTGTAATATCCTGTTATCCAATAATAATTTCTTTATTCTGAATGAAATATGCTACTCTACACCTTTCATTTCACATCAAACATTTTATAATCATTATTATGAAATGCCATATAAGATCTCTAAGTTTTTGTTGTGGAATACGTTAACTGTTTTCTGTCGCCTGCTTCACTGTGGACTCATTCCTTAATTATGGATATGCTGTATTTCCATGTCACACTTTATCTATCAGTTTTTCATTTCTCCTGTTCTGCATGCTGCAGTGGTGTCAGCAGTAATCAGCTTCACATACAACTAAATTTGATACAAGATCTTCAGTGGAAATCTGTTCTTTAAAAAAATCTTGGTCGCTTGTTTTCTTTATCCTCTTATATTGAATCTTGATTTAATTCTAGTCGCCATGCGATTAATTTAATTACCAGTAGTAATCATCGTTCATTCACAACAAAAGTCTGAATTTAATTTCTCCGTAAGGACCTCCTATTTGTCGTTCATTATTCCACACCACAACACAACCCCTATCTTTTTGCTTTTCAATTCCCCAGAAATCTGGCCCCAGCAGATTATGACCATCTTTTTGGAATTTGACCATTTGGAATTTGAAGAAAGCATCCCAGCATTCGCCTGGAGTGATGTGGGGAAACCATGGAAAATCCAAATCTGAATGCCCAGACGGGGATTCAAACCCGCATCCTACTGAGGTCAGAGCGTTAACTACTCACTGACCAGACTCAGTATGGCTACGGTCTGTGAACACATCAAACCGTAACAGACAGCGTGAACCAGTATGAATATCTCACTACCAACTCTCCGTTGTCGGCAGTATACTTTATAACCATCAGATATAACCATTTTGGGGAATTGCTACCGGAGTGTTAGCTCCATGAAAATTAAAATTAATAATAAATTATACACTAATCAGAGCCTTCCCCTGCCACACCAAATGATCGAGATTCCTGAATGCCGGAATTAAGTTTTAAAAGAAATAAAAAGTGACTTAAAAAACACATTAAATAAAAAAAACAGATTTAAAAATAGTATTAATACTGAATTCTAAATACACCTATTTCATTTATAAATGAATATATATATATATATATATATATATATATATATAAATACTATCAACCAGACATTAAAATTTGTACCTCCCACCACTTTTCGTTGTTTACATCATATACAAAATGAATTTATTTTACCTAACCTTCCGAACATGAAGGCTAGGTAATTTTAGTTCGTATTGCGGGTGCACGACAGTGACTTCCATCTACATTCATACGCCCCAACCACAGTATACTACAACCTTATGTTACAAGTCATCGTTGAGCCGCAAAGTTGTAACTTTCAGTATAAGTACTCTGAAATGTTATTTTACAGTACACCCATACTTCAAAGGATTGAACTTCGCATATGTGAACATTGTTTTCGGTTTTCACGAGCATTTCAGGACTTTCAGTGTTAAAACCATTTTGGGAATAGGTTACTTTCTTTGCACATCTTTGATTTGCTTTATTTATTTATTTCATGTGGTGTGGGCCCCTAGGCTGCAGCCTAGGTAACCTATGCCTAAAAGCGGCTCTGAGCTTCTTTTCAAAAAATGCATCCACCCACCTCAACTTCTTCTAACCATATCATTGGTGAAACCTGCCTCCATTGCCTGAGTTCTTACATCAGCATTGGCATGAACCAGTTAATGAGTGGTCACTGATAAACAATTCACTCGCAAAATCTAGATCACCTTGTTGCTACCTATGCCACATCACACAATTCAAGTGATTTCAATAACTGTTTCACAGTCAGAGCAATGAGAGTACTACCTGAAAACACATACCCATACAAACTCTGTTGGTGCAAATTTGCCTACCAGCAAATTTGGGATAATAGACATCCCCTGGTGTCAGTCCCACGTATTAATTAAATAATTTATTTCGCATGTGTGACCTTTCCACTGACATTGTTTTTCTCACCCCTATCATCACCGCTCTGAACAAAAATTAACATTCTTGTGACTGAGTTAACCATGGCCACTTGCGTAAGCTTAGCCATGTGTTTCTGTTCTCATGGGAAAGGCATAGGCCAAAAATTTCATTTTTTGTGTCTTTGCATGAGAAGTCAGTTTCTTTCTGTCACTGAAATTTGTTCAGCATTTCTACCTGCATGTTTTCAGCCTCTTGGTGTTGTAATATCTCTTAATTTGTTTTCATTTCAGAGACTTCCTGAAATCATCGATGATCGTGGGAAGCTACTAAATTATTTAAAGAAATACATCTCTGTAAGAGTGCAATGTGCATTTGTAGCAGCTCTTCAGCAGAGGAACTATGATGTATGTGGGGTAACAGGTTCTAATTTTGTTCTATCAGTTGCAAAAATTTGACGCAAAATATTTCTTATTTTAGAATGAGAAAATATGTTATTTCTAGATGTGTGTCTGTTACAGATCTTTTAAACGTATAATTACTTTGGATATTTTGAAACTGGAAAGAACCAAAATACATTTGATCTCAAAAATCTAAATAAAGAATAAATATTACGTTAAATTAGGATACAAACTTCTTCATGATTACTCAATACTTATATAATATTTATTTTCCTTTGGAACAAAATTTTTGTTGCATTGTTTCACTAATGCTTCTAATTTTTACTATTATGCACATTGCAGTCAGTTAAAATCTCATTTTGTGTTTGTTCTAGGGGACTGTTAATATTGATACTGAGAAAGGACTGTTAACAGTTTCAGCTTGTCCAGCATCCACAAAAGGAAGAAATGTTGGTGATTTGAAAACTCTTTCTGGAGGAGAAAGATCATTTTCAACAGTTTCTCTTATAACAGCATTATGGAGTGTGGTTGAGCCACCATTTTATTTTTTGGACGAATTTGATGTTTTTATGGTAAATAACTGAAAATTTCTTCATATTGTGATGTTTCTTTCACTCAGAATCTTTTCAAATATCAGTACAGTTTATTTCCTCTCATGAGTAGAATTTTTCTACAGTTGTAAAATCGTTTTTTCAAAGACTCATCTTTAAAACAGAGCAAGGATAGAGCTAATCTCAAAATAGCAACTATACTTTAAACACTTATACACTGTTTTAACAGCACATATAATAATCCAGTATGGAATCAATGAGATCTATTCTCCATTAATAATTTACAAGTTGTAGGTTCTAAAGTGGGAAAAAATGTCCACAGGTTTGTGTAACAAGATGTGAGCAAAAGAGGGAAATTTTTAATGAAATTGATCAATGTTATGTTTGTGTACCAGTAATTGCATTGTCAGTCGTATGTCGATATTATGAGGCATGTAAGTACCATTTTGAAATTAAAAAAAGACGTGCAAATATATAACAATAATTTTATTTTTACATGAAAGCCAGTACCTCACTCTACTTTTCTACATAATTCCCTTCAATATTGAGCCACTTGTCATAACGTAATACCAGTTTTTGAAAACTCTCCTAATAGATGTCTGCCGCCTGACTTGTTAACCACTGCATCACAACTTTCTTGACTTCGTTATCGTCTTCAAGACGCTGACCGCCCAAGTGTTTCTTCAAGTGCAGGAACAGATGGTAGTCACTGGGCGCCAGATCAGGGCTGTAAGGAGGATGATCTAGAGTTTCCCATCGTAAAGATGTGATGAGATCTTTGGTCTGATTAGCCACATGTGGACGGGTATTATCATGCAGCAAAACGATGCCCTTGCTCAACTTGCCACGTCTTTTGTTCTGGATTGAACGGCGCAGATTGTTCAATGTCTCACAATAAACTGCTGCATTGATTGTCTCATTACGAGGCAGAAATTACACAAGCAATACTCCTTTTCTGTCCCAAAAAACTGTGCACATGATTTTCCGGGCAGAAATCGTTTGCTTGAACTTCACTTTTTTGGGTGAATCTGAATGCCGCCATTCCATGGACCGTTGCTTTGATTCAGGTGTGACGTAGGCCACCCATGTCTCATCGCCCGTAACAATTTGGCTTAAGAAATCATCACCATCGTTGTGGTACCGCTCAAGGAAAGTCAATGCACTGCCTAAACGTTTGGTTTTGTGCACATCACACAAGGAGGAAATCGTAAAGCGTCTGTTTTCTCTCACCTTATTGTCCACTTTCTGCACCAAACTTTCATTAACGACCGAAGGACGCCCACTCCGTTGTTCATCATGCACATTTGTGCGGCCATCTTTAAATGCTCTCACCCACTTTCTCACCATTCCATCACTCATAATGTTTTGTCCGTAAACTGCACAGATCTCACGATGAATATCGATCGGTTTTAGGCCTATAGCACAAAGAAATCTTATAACAGCCTGTACTTCACAGTCGGCAGGGACTCACGATTATCGGAGGCATCTTAAACACTCAGTGAACAACGTAAACAAGGAAGAATTAGACTGTAATGGCATCAGTGCGTAGGCAAGAGATTCAGATACGCATGCACGGAACGCCAACTGTACGCTGCAGCCACGGTGTGACAAAACGGTACCTACTTAAAAAATACGCCTCGTATTATAAAACCACATCATACAAAATCATTTGTAAGTTGCTGATGGTTTACGCATCTGCCATGATTAATATTTATTGATTAGACTTTTTTGGTGTGTGGGGGAGGGAGGGGGGTAGCATTTGAACACTTATTAGTTTTGATGGATCTATAGCTCCAACTATGACAATAGTCCTGGTTAGGTCATGTCAGCTCCCTACAGTGTAATTAGGCAAATTTTTTGTTTAAAGTCTGAAAAATTATTTAGAAAATAGTACTTAACATTTATAGCAAGATAATGTGCTTTTAAATTGAAACATGAAGACTATTTAAGAGGAAAATAATAACAATAAAAAAACTTCCAGGAATTAAATTCTTTATTTACCCAAAACAACAGAAAAAAAGTACAAATGAATATGTTACACAAGTTTCTTAGCTGTTGCTATCAAAAAATGTAAAATATTGTCTCTTTCTAACTCCCATTCTATATGGACTTTAGGTGCTTGCGCAAGCCCAGTCACATGTTTGTATTTTCTTGAAAAGGGGCATGTTTCAATATATATATTTGTGTGTGTGTGTGTGTTTTGCTGCTGCTCTTCTCCCTTCAATTTTGGTGAGTGCTGGGGATAAATTATCTCTCTTTTCCATATAAATTCCATTTTATTTATTCGTGTAAATGCAGTGAGAAATTTTTAATGAAGTAATGAAATTAATTCCTGCAGCACCAATAACATCTCAAAATAACCACTTTAATTTGTTTTACAATTTATTTGTGGGAATAATTATGTGATGGATCTTCTCTCAGTACATGTAGGCTACTCAGTTAATGTAGGATTGGCAAAATATTTTCAGACCTCCATTAATTACTCAATTTGTAGATCATCTCAGAACTACTATTGACATTGTACACAGTGAATCATAATAGAAAATAATATAATAAACTTGAGGTACCAGTGATACTTAGAAACAAAGTGTCAGAATTACCTATGCTATCAATTCTTGTAACTGTGTTAAATGAATGATTTCTTGGGGTCTTCATTAAGAGCAAGATTGCTGAATGTGTAAATATCTGCTGTGACAACCTTAATTTGCTTTCTGAGAGCCAGGAAACATGTCAGCTACAGCTACATGAACCAATATGGTTGTTAATGCACTACCGTTAAATGCCTAATTCTGTTCCTTAACATCAACCACCTTTTACATAATTCACATATACAAGCTGCCTTAAATAAGCAACATAAATCAACCATGTACAAAACTATATGTTGACAACTGGCAGAAATACCATGCACAACCTCGCCGACTCAACCTAGAAGCGAGTGGGCGACATGTGCAAGAGAGATAATGGCTATGGGAGAACTTTTTTTCACAATGTGCCCCTAGTAGATTCATTCAAGGCAGTTACTCATTTGTGAGTATACATATGTCTTTTGGTTTATTATTTATGAGTCCTTAAGTGGCTAATAAGTCTGATTTTGTAACTGCAGAATCTTCCACAGAGATGACACTAGCTGAACACACCAACACAGCAATATGGCGAAACAGCTCTCCTCTTCATCTTATCTTCTACTGTTTCTTCCTATAATTTCTTTTGGCAGAATCTAGTCATTGACATTTTTCTTCAAAATGTTTTGAGCACTTGCGAGCCATTCGCTGCCATGCAGATCGATCAGAGGCTACATCCTCCCAGTTTGCATTTATGAGGCATTTGTTGAGATTTATATTAAGTCCAATGCTGTATCATTTCATTTGTCCTCCTCAATTTCATTGACCATTATTTAGTTGTGAATACATTATTTGTTTCAGTAGGCAAGTATTCAGCATTCAGAAGACATGTCTGACCCATCAAAGTTGGTGCTTAAATATTATTGCCTCTGTGCTTGTGGTATTTGTGTCTTCTGTGATACTGAAATTTCTTTAGTGGTCTTTGATATTTCATCTTAAGTATTCTCCTCAGACAGCGTTGGTGGTACTTCTCCAGATGTTTTAAGTGCTTTCTGTAGATATCACTAATTTTGCAACCATTGAGTAGAGTTGGTACTGCAAACGTAGTGCTTTGTCCGAGCACAGATTTCATGGTTGTCAAACACTCGTTTTTTAGGAGATTGCTGTAATCTGCACTAGCACTTGCTTGATATTGAATTTCTCTATCAATGTTTGCTTTTGTTGAGATATGGCTGCTGAGGTAGGGAAAATGTTTCACTTCCTGTAGACTATTTCCTTTGACTGTGATAGGTGGAGCCCCTGCGTTGCAGTAAGGTGCAGGTTGGTAGAGGATCTGCATGTTGGTCACATTAAGCTATATGCCAATTGTCTTGTATGCTTGTTTAAACGTTTTTAAAATAATTTGTAATTCCTCCTCTCTGGTAGCTATGATAACAGTGTCATCAAGTTCAATGACTGAAGAGGACACTTTGGACTGTCTGTTAAGATTAAATTGCTTCCTGTCAGTTCTATATATTATTTCCACACACTACATTGATTTTTCATTGATAAGATAAAGCAGAGTTTCTACAAATATTGAAAACAGGGTAGGAACCAGAAAACATCCCAGTTTAACACTGGTAGTCACCTCGAAGGGCTTTCCTTGGCCATTCCTGATAACAACAGTAGCATTCATGCTGTCATGTAATAGCCTAATTATTCAAGACACCCAATTAAAAATAAGATACTCCACAGAGTTTCTTGTTTATCAGAATCAATGTTTGATTTTGCTCTCTGGATTTTTCTTACAGAGCACATCAGAATTAAAACATATAACTGACAAAATTGATAATGACTTTTGTTTCTGAAGTCTGGACAGTAAAAGCACAAGATGAGTGATGATTTTCTGCAGTAGAGATGAAGTTCCTGAGAAGAACTGCAGCCCATACACTGTTGGATCATATTAAAAATTTTAAAAAAAGACAAAATTAAAAATAACACCTGTAGTTGATTGTATTCAGCATTATAGGGAAAAGTGGTTTCAGCATACAAGGGTAGAGATACCAGCAGTGCTAGAAATTTGTTTATAAATCCAGGAGTATTTGTTACCCGTAACTTTCAGACTTGGGTGTAAAATGAAAATGTTCGGGTGGAATTATATAATAATTATGAAAATACAGATTTTATATCTTACCACCTACTCCAGCACAATTTTCAAACTGTAAATAAGCCTAGAAACAAATAATATGGTATGTTTGTTCCAATATATTATATACCAAAATTGTGAAATAGGTTAATACAATTATTGCTTTTATTGTATTTATTACAACAACTTTTGATTTTTTTACAGTGATCTTTATCTTGATTTTGTTTGATTCCTGAATATTTTTTAATTATTTTAAATTCATCGTCGGAGGATTCTTTCATTTTAAGTTCAAATAAGTCAATATAATCCTTAATGTACAAATTCTAAGAATAATTTTATTTCACAGTTTTGGAGTACAATTTTTAGTAAGAAAATTCAGTTTATTTAATGTACTATACCGAGCGTGGTGGGTGAGTGGCCTTGTATGTGAGAGGATGGAGATTCCAATCCCCATCCGGGCATCCATTTTTGGGTTTTTCATGGTTTCCCTAAATCACTTTAGTCAAATGCCAGGATGCTTCCTTCAAAAGGCCATGGCCAAATTCCTTACCATTCCTTGTCCCTAGTCCTTTCCCGCTTCTAATGTCCTCAACATCAAGTAGTCATAATAATAAAAATAGAATAAAAAAATAATGTACTGTAGCTGAATAGTAAATGCAATGATTCCTCCTTTAAAAATCAGAAAAAGTGCCTTACGGGCTGTACCTAAAGTGCTGTCACTTCTTATCAAGGAATTCTGTGTTTTTCCACCACAGCTAGGTTGGGATAAAAATTATGTAGCAGATGTCCATTCACTTTGATGAGTAATAAGTTGTCTACATTTAGGGTGTCCAAACAATTTCGTTTCTCAGTTTTTGTGTTGTTAAGTGCACTGAAACCTCACTTGCATATTGCAGTGGTAAATAAAAGCACACAGAAACATAAAATAATGATTTCTCACTATTTTCGCTATACACTCTGTCCCAAAGCTGACGACTTGATAGAAACTTCTTATCCTTAGCTCATATTTTCCAGCATGAAAATTCATCAGAAGCTTGTCCTTTGCTTATTTTCACAGCTTTATGTAGACCCTTGAGGACCTCTTCAAACTCCTTTACTCCGTAATTTAAGATAACCTCATTGGAAAATGTTAATTGCTTCAAAAATCCCTTATTTTAAACATGGAATTACTTCGAAGATCTTCATAGTGTATTGTTAATTGTGCTAACAGATTTTTGATTATATCTTCACGATCACAGAAAAATTCTGCAGACCCTCGTAACTCAATTTTATGCTTTTGTATTCCAGTACCCAGGTTACAAACTGAGACAGAGTTGGCAGCAATTAAATTTTTCAGTTTTATTTCACACTTTGTAAGTTCAGAATGTTCACCTTGTCATATTCAATATTTTTGGAAAATGTCGAAAAAACACAACAAGCTGCGCTCTCTTTAAAACAACCGTAGCTTGTTATTAGTTTTATGGTACTTATAAAAATAGCCAGTAGATGTTATGGCTAACTCTAAAAGACCACAATATGAATTTGTTTCATGGCTCTCATGACATTTGACAACCACATATTATGGTTATTAAGAAAAGCCAAAACACGCTCTGAATGATAGTTGTGCAATCATGATATGACTGACAGGTTGGAGCTACATTTTCTAGAAGTTAACTAATAATCAGGTGATGTTAAGAAAATAAAACATTCTTTTTCACTATTATTTCCTTATCTTTAATCCTTACCTGTTCTAATAAAATTATTAAAACAAAGAAAGTTGGTAACAAAGTTATGAGGAATGTAGCAGAGTTATTGATTTTAATTATTACTGTGATATTTTCAGTTACATTTTATGTTCTTTATGCAACATTTGCTTTTTTATCAATACGGTATCTTTCACAGTGACAAATTATAAATCCTTACTGACTTCCAGATGATAACATAGATGCTAAACAAAGTGTTAAACCAGTTGAGGGTATGTGCTGAATGTTAATAAATTTACTCTCTGAAATTGTAAAATCATTACCAGCACACATTCAATCGAGATGACCTTCCTTGTTTTCTAAGTGATAGAGACCTAATGGATTAATGTTCATAACAACAGCTAAAAGATTTCTGGGAACCGCATGTCCTCTAAAACTTAAGGTATACTAGCAAAAACATTTGAACCAATTTCAACTACAGGAAATTTTTAGTTGAATATTGAAATCATTTTATGTGCGTGTTTCTCTTGTTCAAATTTGCTCTATTCTCTCTCAGCATTGATGCTGTTCTTTTCTAAACAGAGCTTACAAGTAACATTTGCACCGTTTTCCTCATTCTTGATGTTATCTGTACAAGTAACGTAAATATATTTATAAGGAAAGAAAGGGAAATTAACCCACCACATACCAAAGTGGACGGATGCGATGAGAGAACACTAATGCTGACAAACAACTACACAATATTTCGGCATCTGCCTTAATCACAAATAGAAAAACGGGCCATTAGGCTCGGAACGTGTGTGCACAACGAACGTTACCCAATGACTAACCGTGTAGTGGTGGAGGGGAGGGGGGGGAGCGGCTAAGGAGTAGACTATCGATATCGGTATGCAATGTCTGACCTAATATATTTAATATATTGGCAGGCGATGGTAAAATGAGCAAATGTAGTAATGGTACGGTATAAACGTGGCGGAAGAAGAAAAAAAAAAAAGAAAAAAAAGGAGAAAGGTAGTGATGGGTTAATTGGATTTTAACGGTGGTTAAGTCCAGATGGGTGTCTCGTATCCAGGATATTCTGGTATGCTAGTTCCCATCTCCGGAGTTCTGCTGCAGTGGTGCTGTCAGGGAAAACTCTGACTGCTCTCACAGTAAAACAGTCGTTGAGGTTGTTGGAATCATGGCTATTGGCATGTTCTGGTACTGGAAGGTACAGGTTGCGTGTGTGAACTGTTTGTCTGTGGCCATTCATTGTAACAGAGAGTTGCTGTGTGGTGAGGCCTATGTAAGAACTGGTGCAATAGCGGCAAGTTAGTTGGTATATAAGATGAGTGGTTGAATAGGTGGCATGTCCAATAATGGGGAAAGTTTCTCCTGTGGTGGGATTGGAATATGTAGTGGTGGGTGGAAGCATACTGCAGGTTTTACAGCGGGGTCTATTACAAGAATAAGATCCATATGGTGCTTTTGGAGAGTCTAACGGAGGGTATTTGTGGACTAAGATGTTCTTAAGATTGGGTGGTCTGCTAAAACATGCACAAGGGACATTGGGTAGAATTTTGTGTAGGAGAGTACGCATTTCCGGAAATGAGCGAAGGAAGTCGTACCCCTGTCACAAGATATGGTTGATGGACTCAAGGCCAGGAGAGAACTGAGTGACAAAGGCAGGGCTATGGTTGGTTTTTATGACATTCAAAACACTTGTGAGCTCACAAATAACACAACTTTTTACTAAATTCAAATTTTCAGCCTTTTGTAAAATGAATTTACAATTTCAGAGAGTAACTTTATTAACATCCAGTTCATGCTGTAGCAGTACAGCAGCAATGGTACTGTAATGTGAGGGTTGAAAATGTTTGTTTGTACATTCAAAGATAACTATAGATGTCTGCTGTGAAATCGTGCAGTGGGTGATGGGAAAGAAACAGTCGTGAAATGACAGTTGAATAGTGATGGTTCGTTGTTGTAGTCATTCAAATTATGAACTATGAGTGAGTGTTTCTCTTCCATGGACTCTGCAACCTACAGGTGAAGAAGTCTGTTGCAGAATAATTTTGGATGGTGACTCCATGTGAGGGAACATTTTATCTTGAAAGTGGAAAAATAAATCGTGTTTTACCTTAACTGTGGGTATAATGTCATTAACTTACATGGCGACCGTGACAGTGATGCGTGGATAAATTAGTAGTGGAAATCGATATTACAGAATTGTTTTCCATTTCTGTGAAAACACGCTGGAAGAGAAGTGAAAAGTTTGTTTATATTGGAGATTTGAGCTGAAGCAGATCAAAGACAATAGCGCGTCAGAGAGTCTACACCAAGTGTTAATAGAGGTCTGGGCAAAGACGACAATAAGAAAGTACTGACAGTAAAAGTGTCGCAGACAAATGATAGCAACTATCCAGGAGAAGGAACACACTTCAAGGAACAACACAATTTGACGAAAGCGCATGTTTCGAGAAGCAGCCAGTGAGAAGACAACGAAAAGAGAGGAACTATAACCCATATATTAATATAGTATTTCAATAACAATTTTTCTGAATAGTATCCTAATTTCATTTTCTTTGAAATTTCTGTAAGAAATCCTAATTTTCCCAATCTATCATCAGTGATGACAAAATACTGTTTGTCAGAACAGGCAAGAAATCCTTTGACAATTAGCAAAGTTGAATGATTTGCTTTTGAGTAGTTTTGAGCTTCTGCATGTCCAGTAGTTTTGTTTAGTCAGTATGTCATGCTTGTTTACTTTCAAGTCTTGGCGCATTTGAGCTGAAATATTTTCTCAACTGTTTTTATTTGGAGTGAGTAATGATGGAGGGTGTCTCGAAAGGGAGTGAGATATCTATGGGTGATTTATACAACATCATTCACCTAAAAAAAAAAAAAAAAAAAAAAAAAAAAAGGACTACCTTAAACTTCATACTAAATTAGAAGAAAGTATCTCTGCTCTTCAGGCAGAATTTATGGCTGACTTTCACTCACTAAAGGAAGACAATCTTGCGTAGTCAGTAATGGATCTCAGATGGTTCAGATTAAGGAAGAGTTAAGGCATTATCAGGAACATTGCACCCTAAAGATGGTGAAAGTTTCTTCTCAAGATTACCAGTACCAGCCAGATTTAAGAAAGGGGAAAGAACAAGTTGAGGTAATGCTGAAAGAAACAATCATATGTAAAATAATGTCAATAGACGAGGAAAAGAAGATAGTTGGGTGGCCCGTCAAGGGGAAGGCAATTACTACTGCTAGGAGCAACAAAATAAAAACAGTCAAATATGTTTTGCAAGTGGAAATGGAACCTTATGTAATTCTAGGGTTCAATGTGGATTTCATGATGATCAGTGATTGGCTCACATTAGTGGGAATGAAGTTGGGCATGAAAGGGAGTACGCCAGAGCATACAAGCCATGCCATACCAATGAAGATGCACCTGATGAAGAGGGAAAAGAAATGGGTGCAATACGGGTAGTTTCATGGGGAGATGCCAGGTCAATTTGGCTAGGAAGACCATGTCTCGTGTTAGAAATAAAAGCCTAAGTTGTAATTCGGGGAGTGCCTGAAACATTCACTCTACTCCGAACAAAACACTGTACATGAGGATATGCTGTACCTAATTTTCCCTGTGAAGGAACACCGTATTTAGGGACAGCGAAATTTTTCAGTCTGTATCACTCTAAAAATCTCATTTTAAAGATGAAGCCTAAAATCCTTTTACATGTCTTTAGCTCAAGTGAGCGAACACCTTTACCCAATCGCCAAGGCAATTTATACATAACTTTGCACTAAAATACCAGGTGAATATCCTACCCCCGCTTTGAGTGCAGATGACTACCTGTAGGAGTGTGTGTGTTGGTGTACATTCAGTGTCTTGTGTAACAGTAGGTGGTTTTGACAAACGGTTGCCAATAGCTACGGCAGAATGAGCGAGTGTCAAATTTATTTTGGTCCAAGTACCAATTTTCCCAGTATTGTGTGTTAAATGTTAAGGGACTGTTTAAAGTTACAATAGTACTTTCATGAGTGAGAAAGAAGTGTTACTCTTGGTGGGAGACTGTTGAATATCTCCACCATTTCATGAATGTTTTCTATTTGGTTGTTCATGTCCATATATCTATATCTATAAAACGAAAACCGGATATATTTGAAGTATAAAAACTCTGAAACTACAGAGCAGATTTCGATGGGGTTTTCACCGTTTTAAAGCTTAGAATCTTAATTCAGTTGTCTGGCATGTCTTATGTTTCAACGTTAAATAACGCAGGAACAGTAAATGAAATTCTGAACGTATGGTGAGGAATACCACAGAAGGAATCACTAGATGCAGCATATTTCGCACTAAACACACAACTACAATATCTCTGACCATAGTCTTTAATGAGCAATTTACAATAATAACCATTTTTTTTCATACTCCACACTGAACAAAACTTGAAATATTATTTCCTCAATACAGAGTGTTCAGTTTTTAAATTGAATGTGAGGAATTAATAACGAAAATCAGTAGAGATTTTCTTTGCCTACGATTTCTGGCAATGTCTTTGACTATCAGCTTTAGTATTTGTCTCTGATATCAATGCTAGTGTTCTTTTAATAATAAAACTGATGGTTTTAACAAAGTAAAACACGACTAACGTGGATTTCATTTTTTTACTACTGATTATGTTTTTCAGTATTGAATTTTCTATTTTTGCATAAAAAAACTTAATCTGTATAGCTAAAATTTCAGGCGATTGGAGCTGATAGATTCATTCCATTCACAGTAATTAATACGTACGCTGATGGTTATATTAGAAGTTTGTATTAAACCTTTAGTGTTGAGAATAATAACGCCTTAGGATAACTGAACATTTTTTGGTATTAGGCTGCAATTCTGAGCTATACGCGCGTGTTTCTGATGTAATCTAGATTTCATTCATTTTATATTTTATCGCGTTATTTAGTAATGCAATGGTTTTTAACATCAACAGAAGTTTGTGTTATATTCTTTCTGTTGGAAAGTAACCCATTATGACAACTGCACGTTTATTGGCATTACCTTCCGCGTTAGACACTTGAGTTTCTGACTTAATCTAGCCTTTATTCATATTATAATGTATTGCATTGTTCAGTATAGCAGTTGCTACCTCTACCATGGCGCCGTAATTTGATGATGAATTCTTATATAACTGAATGAGACAGATAGTAAAAACAAATTACTTAACTAGCTTTCGTCACATTTTTCTGACAAAGGGGATGTAGCAGTACAGCAGCAATGGTACTGTAAAGTGAAGGTTGCATATGTTTGTACGTACATTCAAAGCTAACTATAGATGTCTCTGTGAAATCTTGCAGTGGCTGGTGGGAAATGAACAGTTGTGAAATGGCAGTTGAACAGTGATGGTTCATTGTTGTAGTCGTGCAAATTATGGCCTCAGTCAGAGTGACGAGTAAGTGTTTCTCTTCCACGGACTCTGCAACCTACAGGCGAAGAAGTCTGTTACAGAATAATTTTGGTTGGTGACGCCATGTGAGGGAATGTTTTATCTTGAAAGTGGAAAAATAAATGATGTTTTACCTTAACTGTGGATGTAATGTTATTAACTTACAATACCCTCAACTCCTTTAACACTTCACTCATCATCTGGAAGTCATCTAAGATTTATAATGTGTCACTGTAAAATATACTGTATCAGTAAAAAAATGTCATCCAAGGAACATAAAATGTAACTAAAAATGTCCCTGTAGAAATAAATAACTCTGCAACAAACCTGATAATTTTGTTACCAACTTTCTTTGTTTCAATCATTTGTTTGCCAACTTATATCATAATAATTAGGAATAAAGAAACAGTAATGAAAAATTGCTTAACATCTGATTATTAATTAACATCCAGAAGATGTAGCTACAAAATGTCCATTGTATTGTGGTTGCATCAGATAAATAATTATGGCTTTTCTTAATAACAACAATGTGTACTGGTCAAATATCATGAGAGCCACAGCAAGAATTTTGTATTGTGGTCTTTTTCAGTTAGCGACAATATATTCTGGCTATTTTTGTATGTCATAACATGAATAACATGTTATGGCTGTTTTATACTATTGTAGATATTTATCAGTGTTTCCTGTTATGGCTTACTGAATCAAAGTACCATTTAATTGGTATTTCTTATACTCCTACCCTTAATCACTGCATATAATTGACTTGTTATCTCTAGAGGAGTCATTTAGCTTTCAGATTTTTACACAGATCAATGTAAAAGGAAGAGTTTGCATAAGTAATCAAAATTTCCATCAGCGTAGTCCCTCAAACCAGTAGTTGCTAATTAATATCTTGTTAGCTGATTGAAGATCCTTTTAAACTGTGGGAACAGCCTCTCAAGTAGCACCAATTGCTTGCTGTCCTGTGAAAATTCGACAATTACTTTTATCTTCTTGTTGTACTAGATCCATGACTGACTCACTGATAATATGCAAGTACTTAACTATAATTTATTGGATCATTGAATGTCCTCTTTTGATCTTTAACTGTCCACCATACTTGGATTGGCGTTTTCCTTCAGGTCACTTTTTATAACACTTGAAAGCTCTAATAGGACTCACTCATACAGTCTCTCTGTCTTTACCCTTGCAGTTGAGCAAGGATAGACTTGTTTCCTGGTTGGTGAGCAGGCCTGGCATTCGGTAGGAAATAGGTTTCAATCCCCATTTGCACATCCAGTTTTTGGTTTTCCAAAATCACTCCAGGCGAATGACAAGATGATTCCTTCAAAAGTTCATGGCCAAATTCATACCCGTTCCTTGCTTCCCCTCCCCCTTTTAGTCCATTGCTGCCTAAAATAACCTCAACGGCGATGAAATGTAAAGAGCTAAGGAAAAAAGTGGTGTCTCAAGATTAGAGACTGGTTGTAAATGACTGGTTACAGTAAGGTGGAGATGAGAAAGGGGGAACATTTTTGTAAATCCCTGACTTAAGTACTATGAGTTAAACAATGATAATACCTCAAGGGCAGATGTCTTGTTTGTCTGATAACTTTTAATATATATGTAAGTAAATAGTAATTAATAACATTGTTTTTACAGGATAAACTCAATAGAAGAGTAGTTCTGGAAGTATTACTGGCCAATGCTGCTGATACAGGTTTCCAGTATGTTTTTCTGACGCCACAAGATACATCATCTGTGATGCCATCACCATCAATAACAATACACCGGTAAGCAGGATAATTATTCTTCTCATTGACTCAAAAAATCTACAATTATATTTATTTTTTGAAAAATTAGTTCATTTTAAAATTTTATGATTGTTATTACTATCAGATGATTTAACACGATAATGCAGTTTTTCCACAAAAAATTTAAAAGAAAAAGTGTGTTATGTAGCATAATGGGATTAAGGAGGGAAGCTTGGTGTGTCTGTGTTGACAGTAGACACTCGCAAGACCTCAATTGCATGTTTTATTTTTCTTGAAACAGGGCCTGTCCTGAAATATTGTGTTTTTTATGTTTGTGGATTATATTTTTGTTGCCACTGCCCTCCTCCCTTCAACTTTGGTGAGTATTTAATATAATATTTCTATGGTGAACCTAGTCCTTATTAATAGATGAAATACCTGATGAGAAAATTAGAAGTGACCACACCAATGCCCACAATGTGAATGGAAAACTAAAGGAACTAGACAATTGCTACTAGGAATGGGTGGAGACACTGAATTGATAATTATGAGGAAATAACATTACTGGAAATAGGGGTGCATTGCAAAGTAATGAACATAGGCGATATAATTGTAAATAGCAATGGGCTATTTTTAAGAACCATCCCGGCATTCGCCTGGAGTTCCTATTCCATTCCCTACTCGCTCATGGAAAAAATAAGTACAGAAATAAATCTGTTCTGGCCCTTATCTTATTTTCGTGGTCATTCGTAGATATGAATGTTGCTGGTAGTAATATTTGCTTGCTGTCATTCCGAAACAAGTCAGACGTGAATTTTTCAATTAACTTCTGTGAAGAGCAACGCTTTCGGTGTTCCAGGTGTTCCCAACATCACACTTACACTTTCCCTCCAACTATATATACCTGTCACAAATTGGACGGCTGTTCTTTGGACCTTCTCCAAAACCTCCATTAACCCCTTTTGATGGGGACCCCATACAGAACAACAATATTCTAAGTGATGACATACTAGTGACTTGTGTGCAATCGATTTCAGTTCTGGTGTGCGCTGTTTTACATTATGACCTAGGAATTGTAGCATACGATTTGCTTTCCCAATTATCTTCTCGATATGCTCAATCCATGACAAGTTATTACAAATTGTTACCCCTTGGTATTTACTGTTCTAAGGACAGTACCATTAATTGTATATTCAGAGTTAATTGGTGTCATCTTTTTACTTATATGCATGACTTAGCACTTTTTAGCATTTAACTCCAACTGCCAGTCTTTACACCACACAATTATTTTCATAATATCATCTTGAAACAAAACACAGCCATCCTGGGTTTTTATTTCACGATAAAAAATAGCATTATCGGCAAATAGTATTTTCTAGCCCCTTATTATGTCATATAAATCATTTATGTATATGAAACACAACAGAGGCCCTGTAACACTTCCCTGGGGAACCCCGGACCTCACTTCAGTAAGTGATGAACGCTCATCGTCAAGAACTACACACTGTGTTGTATCCTCCAGTAAGTCTGCAAACCAGTCACATATTTTTCTAGATATGCCATAACCACGAAGTTTCCTAAGTAACGTAGTGTGAGGCACAGTGTCGAAAGCTTTTTGAAATCTAATAGAACTAAGTCAACCTGGGATTGCTCATCTATAATATACCACAAGTCGTGAATTAAAAGTGCAAATTGTGTTTCGCACCATTGGCCTTTTCTGAATCCATATTTAAATGCTCTCCATCGTCCAAAAATTTCATGAAATTTAAAATCCTGCAAAATATTGATGTTAACATGATCAGCCCATAATTTTGAGGTTCATTTCCATTTTTAAACATTGGGCTTATGATAGTGGTCTTTCATTCAGCTGATATTTTTCCTTAATCCAAGGAGGCAGTACATAATTTCATCAAATATGGTGCGATTTCCTTTGCGTACCAGAGCAGAATCTCGTAAGGGAGCCTTATTGGTTTTTACATTCATAAGCAGTTTAGTTATTCCCTCGACATCAAGAACAAGATCTTTCATAATTTTGTTTGCACGATTGAATCTCCTCTGTTGTGAAAGTTTTTTAAGGATATTATTTAAAATTTCTGCTTTGTCTATGCTAGTTTCTGACAATTCTCCATTTTTTTAATCAGTGATGGCATAACCTTATGGGAGCCTCTTATTACTTTGAAATATGACCATAATTTTTTTGGATTAGTAATAAGATCTTCGGATAAAGTCCTGGCTTGGAATTCCTTAGAAGCATCTCGCATTGCCTTACACACTTCCGCTTGCAACTGGACTAATTTAGCGCGATTAGACGAGTCCCCCAATTTCTTCACCGTGACATGCCTTTCCCTCTTGAGCAAACGATTCACTTCCCGACTGAACCACAGAAAGTTCTTACTAACCTTAATAAACTTCTTAGGAACAAATTGATTTAAACCAGTCCATATTATTTCTTTTAAATTAAACCAAAATTCCTCAACATTAGAATTTAGCATGTATGTTTCAAAAATTTTCGCCAAGTTATCAACAATACCCACATCGTTAGCCTTATTGAAGCAATATACGAGTTTGTCTTTATCATGTTCCAAATTCACACTAGATTTTAAAACTACCACAACCGCCTTGTGATTACTTATACCGTCTTCTATACAGACTGTATCTACAATATCAGGATTGCTTGTAAGAAAAAGATCCTAAATGGGTGAGGAATCTTTGTCGCTCCGCATTGGCTCTTCGACCATCTGTTCTAGAGAATTTTTTGAGAATGATTCTAGGAACATTTCGATTACTAACCTATCTCTTTCCCCTGACCTGATCATACAAGTGTTCCAGTTAACTGAAGGTATATTAAAATCCCCTCAATGATCAATGTATACCCTGAAATTTTTGAGAAATGCTATTAAGTGACCATCTAAAATAATCTGTGTTATCTAATCCAGAATCCGGAGGTTGATAAAATGACTCTACTATGAATTTTAAATTACTGTCAATTTTTAACTTCATCAATATTATATCGCAAAAATTTTCTGTTTCAGTTACTACAGAGCAATTGACAGTTTTACTAATGGCTACAAACACATCTCCACCCATTGAGATAGTTCTGTCTTTCTCTAAAACATTGAATTGAGGGGCGAATACTTTGCTAGATATAACCTTTGGCGTCAGCCAGCTCTCGGTTCCTAGTATTATATCGACATAATTAGTCGCAACTGCAGCGTGGAAGTCTGCTACTTTCCCTCTAATACTCCGACAATTTAGGACCATTATCCTTAGCTGCTTTGTATCAGTATTTGTAGAGTCTAAATTCACACTTTTCCTATTTGAATTCTGAAGCGAAACAGGTGAAGTATTTAGAACTGTAAAATTCGATTTATTTACGCTGTCACTGCCAGAATCAAGATCTAGGTTATCAGCACATCCTCTTCGTTGAACTGAAGGATCCTCGGGCCTCACGGCGTTCCTAAATAATATCGATATCAAGACAGGTCCGTATTTTTGCAGCCACCTTGGTCACCATTCTTGGTGTGTAGTGGACGCCCGAGATGCGTCTCAGCTAGCAGCTATCATTGGTCGAAGCTCGACGAAGCCCCAGTTGTTTCTGCAACCTACAGTTAAAATTAAAAATATTCCACCATATGGGTTCCCCACAAGTGATGCGTGGCACGACACTCCAAATAGAGAACTGCAACGATACTGAATTTTCTCACATGGCTTCGTACGCCTTCTGGTCCAACTTGCCCATGGATTTAACTATATCTGCAAAAGAAATATGACATGAGTCTTTAGTACCCACGTGTGCACCTACTCTTAACTGCCTTTCTATGATCCACACAATGCCAGACATTTTCTGCAATAGATACTTGACAATCCACACTATCAGATATTGCTGGTTCTATTTCACTAGACTCCAGAAATTCTCTGACACACTGCCACTCTTTGCCTATGATGTTCCATGCCTGTGCTTGAAGAGATACCATAGTGTTTAGAATCTCTTCTAGAGCTAGACGCCTACTGGAACACATTGCACAAGCCATGTTACTCGAAACCGCCACAAATGGACATACAAATAAATTATCTCAAAAGTAAGTAACTGCTACAATTGGCTGCTGAAGCTCAACTGGCTGATTCACTGCCTGAACAGAAAATATTCAAAGATAAAAACAAAAGCTATCTAGCACACTTTGAATTAAACACTAAAATCAGCGTCTACTGCTAACGGCCGCTGAAACTCAACTGGCTGAATCACTTTTGTTTTGTTCACTACTTTGGACGTAGGATCAGCTTCTAATATCTTGGAAGAAGAGTCATTTAATAAACTCCTGACTTTGGCGTCATACTGTTTTGACGGGAGTAGAGCTGTAACATTTCCCTGGTCTGTGGGGATGACAATGATGTCTTCATTATTGCGTAGTTCCCATAATTCTTCTCGCTCTAGCCTCATGATATTAGCCTTGGGTAGTTTGGCCTTCTTCAAGATGCAGCAGGTTTCACGTCGTATTTCTTCTGCTGCATCAGCTGAGTGTGTCCGTACAGCCTATTCCACAGCACAGACAATGTCCTTCACAGCACCGAGACCATAACATCATCAAGTTTGATTCAAGTGAGATTAACTACAGTCCATATAGTCTTGGACTTGCTGTTGTCAATCCATGTTCCTTGGAGACAATTGTAATTGATTGCCGTTATCTTCTCTCATTCTATCCTCTCTTGAAAAAATGTATGTCAGTGTCAATCCAGACGCAAGAATCAGCTACCAATCTAGATATAAGATGTAGATGACTCAAAAGTAGGAGCCACATATTTTAGTCTAGCCCATGGCCAAAAACATGAACTTGTTCCCAGTGTCTGTTTCAGAAAACGGTCTTACCAAGTCGATTGCAATCCATTTGAATGAACCCCCAACATTGTACTGGTGCATGGACCTTCTTTTTGGTCTATTCACAGCAACATCTCCTGCACCAGTTCTTGATGTCCTCTTTGCAGCCCACCCAATGGAAACTTTCTCTGTCTTTCTGATCATGCCAAGATGTCCTCCAGAGCTCTCATTGTGCAGAAGTCTTCGACAATGCGCTTCAGCATTCCATCTTCCAGACGTAATGAGTCCAATTGAGACCAATAAGATTTGGTCTTGTGGCTGAGCGGAGTGACTTCTTCCTGTGTTATGTAACATGGAAACATAAGAAATAACAAACAACTCAATTGAGATTCTAAGCTTTAAAACGGTGAAAACCCCATCAATATCTGCTCAGTAGTTTCTGAGTTTTTCTAGCACAAATTTATCTGGTTTTCCATTTTGTAGACATATATGCGCCACCTACGTTCGAAAGATTAATGGAGACAGTGCTACGCGGCCTTTAATGGAAGACCTGCCTGATGTACCTAGATGATGTCATAGTTATTGGGAAGACCTTTGATGAACAACTGTTGAATCTGGAGGAAGTCTTCAAGTGACTGCAGAGTGCCAACTTGAGGCTGAACCCGAAGAAATGCCAGCTATTCCAGGGGGTCATGTATTATCTAAGAATAGTGTGGCCGTAGATCCAGAAGTTCAGCATGGAAGAGAGTGGCCAATTCTCGGGGATGTGCATGAACTGCGGAGCTTCTTGGGGTTATGATTCTACGTATCCAGATTTTCCAGCATTGCCAAGCTGTTGACCACACTTGCCAAGGAAGAACAGCGCTATTTCTGGGACGAACACATAAATCAGCCTTCAAACAGCTGAAGATGCTCCTGGTTACTGCTATTCTCAGTTATCCGTGCATCACTGGCATGTTCAAACTGGACACTGATGCCAGTATCAAAGGGATTAGTGGAGTTTTGGCTCATATACAGGATGGTCGGGAGACAGTAATCGCCTACTTCAGCAAGAAGTCCAAGAGAAACTACTGCATCACGTGACGGGAATTGTTGGGTGTGGTAAAGTCCGCGGAACACTTCTGTAAGTACCTGAATGAATTATGGAGCCCTGAAATGGCTGATTGAGTTCAAAAATCCCAAAGGACAGGTTGCTCAATGGATTGAATGCCTACAGGAGTACAACTTCCAGATTCAGCATTGAGCCGAAACCAGCCAGAAGAATGCAGGTGCCCTGTCAAGAAGGTCATGCCCTGCAGACTGCAAACACTGTGGACACCAGGAATCAAAGGTCAAGTCCAGTGAGATGACTGATGGTTGTTAGCAGCTTATGGCAACTTGTGAGACTCCAGAAGACCCAGAGTGGAGACGCAGATCTTGGCAACAATATCCAGTGGCTCAAGAGGCCGCACTGAGTTGATAACCAGTGTCCCTGTTGACTAATAAATCAGTTAATCTTATTTCTACAGCCTCTGTAATAACGCTGGCCCAAAACTCTTTGACACGGGCTAAAATGGTTGTTTTTTCAAATTCAAAAGTGTGACCCTCTTGCACACTATGTTCGGCCACCGCAAATTTTTCTTCTTGCCCAAGACGAACATTTCTGGCGTGCTCTACACATCGCTGCACAATGCATCGCTGCGTCTGTCCAATGTAGCCGCGGCCACATTCACATGGTATATAATATACACCAGGGGTTCGTAAACCTAGGTCATCTTTAACACTGCCGACCAAGTTACTAATTTTAGTGGGTGGTCTATAAATTGTCTTGACTCCGTGTTGTGATAGCAGTCTACCTATTTTGAAACTTAGGGCACCCACAAACGGCAGAAAGCAAGGCCCTTGGTATCAATCTGATCTCTCCGTCGATTTGGGCCAGCATTATTACAGAGGCTGTAGAAATAAGATTAACTGATTTATTAGTCAACAGGGACACTGGTTATCAACTCAGTGTGGCCTGGAACCCGGCTATTAAAATGCTGAAACAGTTTCGCGTCGGTAACGAGCAGAAGAGAGGATGACGTAATCGCGTTGTGTTGGTTTTTGTCTTCCACCGTTTCCATAGCAGCGACTGAATAAACAAACAGTTAATCGTTGACATTTGGTTGAGAATGAAGGCAGAGATGGACGCCTTCGAAACGTCCCGCAAATGTGACATCTTAACACGGCTGGAAGCCCGAGAAAAATATATTAATATTCAACGCCGTGAAAAATTACGATCCTACAACAGAGATTTTCTTTGATCACAATCTCTGTTAGAACAACTACAATGTCTCTGGGCTGGCTATCATATACGGTTTAGGAAAACATAACGTTTTCGTATTACATTCTGCACTGCACATGTGAGTTTCTGACATAATCTAGCTTTTAATTGTATTATGTATTTAAGTTCTCGATATATTGAATATCAGCCAGAATATCTGGCTTTTGGAGCTGATTGTAGATTCATTCTGTTCACAATAATTGATGCATGGGCTGATGGGTTTTAATATAAATAGAACGTTATATTAAGCCTTTAGTGTTGCAGATAAAACAGTGATACCAGAATAAACAGATTCATTTTTATGTATGTGGTATGTATTAATGCACATATGGTAACTTGTATGATAATCTCTGAACAGTGAACTGTGAATGTAGGAAGAATACCTTGGTCATAGAGTAAAAGACAGATGAAGTGAAGTGGGAACGGCTCAGATTGTTAGAAAAACTGCGGTTTGTAGCTGTATGTGAAAAACTGGTAAATTAAAGGAGATAAAAATAAAACCAGGTAAGGTTTTGTTTGTTTATTTTTCTTTTGATGAAGATCAGTGAAGAAATGTTAATATCTTCAATTTTAACAAAAAGAAAAAAGTATGTAATATTATAGCATGAATCTTCATGATTGTGGTAGTGGCTCCAGTATCCAGGAACATGTTACGTTCCATGCCATTGATAGTTCCATCCACTAAGAGGCTCTGACACATTAGAGAGGTAACTTACACGTACTCTGCCGCACCATGGTGGTCATCCCTTAGAATCAGCCTGATCTGGTTTTCCTTGTTCTTGGTTTTGTTCTGGCTTCTCACATGGCCTAACTAACCACCATTCCAGCAGTGTATTTCCCTTCTCTGGTGCAGACCGTCATTGCTCGGCAAAAGTTTCAAGATGATCCATTCAGCCTTCTCATCCAGGGATTCTTCCTCATCGATGCATCGCAGCCGTGCTTTCATCCTTGATGTCTGCCTGGTGGCCTTGAATTCCAACACACGTGCCAATGCATCCACCACCTGGGGATGAGCAAGATGTAGATCTCGTTGCTGTGATCATTTACGCCCATGATGTAAGTTCCCACAGACAGCAGCCCGATGAAATCATTCAGGGCAGATGGGTAGGTCACCCGAGCAAGACGCGCAATGTCTGTCTCGAATTCCTTCAGTCTCTCTGTCTCCTGTTAACCAACTGGCTATGGTGGACTTGCTGCAGATGTTTGTCTCCATACCTCGTTTCCAGTCTTGCCACCAAAGATACGTAATCTTTTTGCTCGTTGTCCGGAATGGTCTGGAGAATATTCAGAGCGTTGCCTCGGACAGTGGTTACCAGGCTAACGGCTTTGTATACTTCTAACCATCCGTTGGCAGTAACTGTGGCCTCTATAACTGCTTCTGGTACGGGGATCTTAGTTTTTTCCTGTCATACCTGGGTGGTTTCATATGGACACCCATAGTAGTGGCTTCAGTTACTGGTTTAGTTCTGTGGGGAGTACCTGTTTACATGGCCTTCTGAAGGGAATTAAATTTTTCTTTGATGGCGGTGATTTTTCAAGCTCCTATTTGAATGCTCTAGAATTTTCGTTAATTCTTTCTTCTAACTTCTCTTCCAACCACTGGCGAATTTCCGCCTTCTTACCTTCGGTTAATCTTGATGTTTCGGTTTGGTTTCCCCTATTTTCTCTTCCAACAGTCTGGAGTTTTCAGCCTGGTTTTTCATCATCTTAATAAGGTCCTTCATGCTTGTGGCTCTTACGAATATGGGGGCCTCCTGATCCTTGCCTTCAGCCTCCAAAGTCGAATGAAATCGCATATACAAAGCAGCCTTTCTTCCGTTGGTATCTAGGTTGTGCTCTTCCAACTCCTGTTTCAGTTTATTTACCTTCAATACACTTAATATTGCTTCCACAGTAGCCATGGTTACAGGAACAAACACAGTTATAAGGTTCACAAATAAGTCACGCCAACGGCCGATTGTCATTCTGACACCAGTTGTTGCAATCCATGAGTCGAATTCTAAATTATTTAACACTCAGTTTCTAATTCTAATATTTATTAAACAGTTAAATCTAATATGATGGCTGGAAATGATGTTCAGTAATTTAAGTAGAAGAAATCACTTCTGTGACACCACAATAATCCAGACTACCGCTATATACAGGCTTATTCATTCAGGCATTCACAATACACCACTACACCCTAAGCTCGCACTCTCGTCGACTGAACATACCAGACTCGGCAAGGCATGATACATTACGTGACACACACAAGCAGACCGATTACACACGACTCACTGTTCAAGCTCCAGTCTACTCCTTAAATACCTTCACCTCCATTCGAGAAGATTCGCACAGCCCAGCCCTCACAATTTCCAAGCGCACCAGTTCAAATAGGCAACCACTTCCAGCAGACCCCCGACAACTACACTCATCACTGCCAATCCCAACCCAATCCTATGCCTGCCCAAACATGTAACACTTTCATTTAACATTTGTATTCTGTTTACATAACTTAGTTTATGATTAACATCAGTCATCAATTATTCCGTTAGGATATTTTTTTAATATATATATATATATTTCTAAGCAAATGGGCTGTTTAATTTCTAACGGTAGCATTCTATATGTTTTGTAAAATCGTTTAGTAATGGTAAAAAAAAGCTTCTTTAAATTGGTACTTCTTGTGTTTTTCCCCCCTCCCCTATATAACAAATTAGCTTTTTTTTTTTTTAAATCTAGAAGATGGATATGAGTCATTGATTCCACTGTGGGTGATGATTGCTTTATCTTATCTTGGGATGCTTTCATATTTTTATAAAAATAAATCCTTTTAGAAATTTGGAATACTGTTCACACTACACATCTCAAAATAGATGAAAGAATTTGGATTTTTTTTTATTTTTATTTGTATGTCTATACAACAGTAACATAGCATTAAGTTGTAACTGTTGCCATGTTCCACACTTAGAGCTAAAAGCTAATATATGGATGATCACAGTTCCAGATTCCAAGCAGGTTATTTTTTTCACAATACATTTAGTTTGATATGTGCAATCATTATAACATAGTATATTCAGTTTAATAATTAATACTTTGTAGATAAATTTTATGTTTTTGCAGTTTTTCCCTGCTCCCTTGCCCTCTGCAAAAAATAATTGAAAAACTGTGAATTTTCGAAACTCACAGCTATCCAGTCTTTTCATACTTGCCTATTGTTACTTGCCAGTAATAATGGAGTGAAAGAACATTGTTACCAATTTTGTTGCCTTGTGGCTTCCCTTTCATTATCGTCCTAATTGTCACTATCTTTGTGTGTTTTTCTTTCCTTCTTTTCCTACTTGCTGTTCATTCCTATTTTTCCTTCCCACATATTTTACCTGCCACCACCGGCCTAACATAACCTTCATTCCTGGCCATTTTTACTGCCTAGCTTTGCTGTTAGGGAGTGTGCATAAACCACATAGCTCCATTTTGGCCTCCTGTGAATCCCTCCTGCCGCCCACGTAGCCCTACGTGGCTTTTGCCTCTACCTACCCACCTCCCCACATGTAGCATGTTTTTTTTTTCCATTTTGTACTGTTTTCTCTTGTTAGACTATTGTAAATTACATACAGAGATAATTAAATGGCGCATGCTGTTGTGTGTGTTCTGTAACTCATTTTAATTGTGAAAACTAATATGAATGGAAAGCTACGTGGTCTGGTTCGGACCCCCTCCTCCCCCCACATAGCGCAGCGTAGCCTTCTAGCCAACGCCTCTCCCCCCCCCCCCCCCGGACCGAGCCACATAGTTTATGCACGCTCCCTTTTTATGTTTTACTGTGACTGTTATTCAGCCAACAGTGTTACATTTTTCCATGCCTATTTACTGCACTACTTTGCTATTTTATTTGTTTACATACTTTCTTGTTTTATTTTTATTACGATACATATAATTTGTTCGTCTCTTATCCCCTATATGTCAGTGTACTAGTAATCTATCACCACAACCGGCCTAACATAACATTTTACTTTTTAATGCTCGGCTTGCTGTTAGCACTGAAAGTATTTTCTGTGTTTGCCATTTCACATCTTTGCCTCTGACATAGTTGTTTTAATGACTTATTTGATTCTTTCATCCGCCTGTGACTGATATTCAGCCCTACAGTTTTCCATGACACTTCACTGCGCTATATGGTACTTTATTTTATTGTCTTATTCCACTGAAAAAGTACTTTCCTTCCACATAATTAACTATTAAAATTTTTCATCTATCAGGTAATATGTAAGAACTAGCCAGTAAAGTGTTAGGAATGGAATATTCCATTTGCGCACTGTTGGGGTTAGATGCAGATTATAAATACATGTGGCAAATGTCTCTTGATTGAGCTTCCTAGTTTTTTTTAACAAATGCACTTGTTGGCAGACGAGGCATAAGTTTTCTGACATTAACTGCAATGAATGAAAACAATTTTTACCTGATGTGAACACTGTCTTTTTAAATTCTCTAATTGAATATTAGACCTCATTTATGATATAAAAATTATTTTTTATAATCAGTAAGGTTAGATGCAAACGAAGAATATTTATATTACATCATCTCTTGATGAAAATTGGTGTTTATTTTCTGTCAAAATTAGTTATTCTCAATATTTTTATTTAATTTTTCAGTTGCCAGACATTTACTGGTAGGAAAGAATGAAACACTAGGAACAATATAGTTTTGAAAGTACGCAGTCTTTCAATTTTCTGTGAAGAATATTACCTTTGAAAAATGAAAATTTAGGAACATAAAATATTAATTATTGAACTAGAAATAATATTCTTGTACTTTACATTTCCAAGAAACATTTTATGAAAAACAAATTGAATCTGCACATAATTTGAACTCCTTTTCACCACTGCATCAGCTTGTAATGACACCACAAAGGGAATTATATAAATATCTGTAAGCTTCTAAGTGTATGAGATTGCAGGGGTGATGATCAATATGCAGGAGTAGAGTGTGGGAGTAGATTGTCTCCATATGTCACGAGAGTATGAGATGCATTCAAGTTCTAAGGCCTCCGATTCTTTTTTTTTTTTTCCTAAGTAACTACTCGCCCAAAAACTATGAAACTGGTGTTACTTCTTGGCGTAATCTCCCTGCAGACCTATACATTTTTCACAATGTCGACACCATGATTCCATGGCCGCGGCGAAGGCCTCTTTACGAGTCAGTTTTGACCACTGGAAAATCGCTGAAGCAATAGCAGCATGACTGGTGAATGTGTGGCCACAGAGAGTGTCTTTCATTGTTGGAAACAGCCAAAAGTCACTAGGAGCCAGGTCAGGTGAGTAGGGAGCATGAGAAATCACTTCAAAGTTGTTTTCAAAGAAACTTGCATAATGTTAGCCCGATGTGCTGGTGTGTTGTCTTGGTGAAACAGCACACGTACAGCCTTTCCCGGACGTGCAGTGCAGGAAGGAACTTGTTCTTCAAAACATTTTCGTAGGATGCACCTGTCACTGTAGTGCCCTTTGGAACACAATGGGCGAGGATTATGCCCTCACCGTCCCAGAATATGGCCACCATCATTTTTTCAGCACTGGCAGTTACCCAACATTTTTTTGGTGGCGTTGAATCTGTGCGTTTCCATTGAGCTGACTGGTGCTTTTTTCTGGATTGAAAAATGGCATCCACGTCTCATCTATTGTCACAATCGACGAAAAGAACGTCCCATTCATGCCTTCATTGCGTGTCAACGTTGCTTGGCAACATGCCACACGAGCAGCCTTGTGGTCGTCCGTCAGCATTCGTGGCATCCGCCTGGGGGACACTTTTCACATTTTCAGGTTGTCATGCAGGATTGTGTGCACAGAACCCACAGAAATGCTAACACTGGAGGCGAACTGTTCAACAGTCATTCAACGATCCCCCAAAACAAGTCTCTCCACTTGCTCGATCATGTCATCAGACCAGTTTGTGAGGCTGAGGTTGTTTCGGTTTGTTGTCACACGATGTTCTGCCTTCATTAAACTGTCGCACCCATGAACGCACTTTTAACACATCCATAACTCCATCACCACATGTCTCCTTCAACTCTCAATGAATTTCAATTGGTGTCACGCCACGAAATTTCAGAAAATGAATGATTTCATGCTGTTTAAGTAAGGAAAACATCGCCATTTTAAGTATCTAAAACAGTTTTCATTCTCGACGCTGCAGCTAGAGTTCCATCTGTTGTACAGTGCTGCCATCTCTGTCACGTATAGACAACGAGTGCACACATGTTTTAAAATAATGCACATGTTTCTATTTCTTTCCAGTCTGGACAAAAAACAGTGGAGGGCTTGGAACTTGAATGCACCTCCTATTTACGTGCCAGATTTGTCAAGATGACACCGGTAGTGCACAAGTATAATGTTAATTGTAGTCCATCATAGCATAATTACTGAGACGTTTAATAGCAACAGTGTGGAAAAAGAGGATGTGCTGTGTATGTAATAGTGGGCAAAGCTAGGACTGAATCGCGAGTGAATATAATTTTCAATTGGTGGCGTTATTAGATCGGCCAGAGTGTGGAACAGAATTGTGCTTTAATGACTGTGCATGTGAAATTTTACTGGGGCTAAGACTAAATTTCATCAATCCTTTTCATGAACCTAGCAACTTCGATGAAGAAGTTTTAAAATTGTCTGGTGGCAAATGCATGTTAATGTATCTGTGATTAACTACATGTGTGTGCTGACTTTAATATGTAGCAATGTAGCAGTACCTAAATATGACTTATTCAGCCTTTCATTATTAGGCATAGACCACTGGACTGGCGACCAAGACAAGAGAAACTGCCACTGGGGAAGGCTATAATAGTAGGAGCTAGTAACAGCATATGAAACTTTAAATTAAACTAAACTACAACAACCACAGAAGTGTGTTACAAGATTGTTAGTCTTAATGCAAGACCAAAGTGACAATTGAAGATTGATACTACATTACCGTTATATAAATGCAGGTCAAATCTTTGAGGTTGATTATGTAGACACCTTAGTATTATCCCAGAGTTCTGCTATGTGCTCCTAAAATTTGAGACAAGTATGTGACCCCATCCGGTAGTTGCCATATAAACTTTTGGGTGTCATGCTGCAGTTTTGTGTGTTGTGTACACATTTCTTGTCAGAATGCCAAGTGTCATGAAGTCAGTCCAATCTTCACTAAAATTGTTACTTTGAAAACTTGCTGCACTAAATTGCAGGTCTTTATGAAATTATCTGCAGTTGTAGTAGTATTTACATCAGCGAGGTGGGTCGCACTATGGCTGATGGAATTTGAGGACATATCTACCACTACAGTCAAAACAACAGTAGCAGATCATCTGTAGTACATTTCACAGTCAATACTGGACACACTGTTCAGTTTAATGAAGCATAATTGCTTTGGAAGGAAAACCAATCACTGCCTAGAAAGGTGAAAGAACCTTAAGAGATTTCAAAGAATAGCAACAATTTTAATAAGAGAACCTGTCTAACATTCCAATACTCTTTGCTGAGTGAAATGTAAACACCAGTGCTTGTCACATTTAAATATGTTGTTCTGTATGCAGTATTGTAGTTTGGGTTCGATTAGTCTCTAGATTTTTATGATATGTTGATTGTGGATATGTAGTTTCTAACAAACATGAATATGGTAAGTACTTTCCACATAAAACAGCTGCTACTCCTTTTCAACACTTTGTTAAATAAGTTTATTAATGAAAGGAACAATGATAATTATAGGCTCAGTTTAAGTTCCACAAGAAAATAAGTTTTGTTGAGTTTATTATGAATTGATTTGAAGCTATTGCTGGTATCATGAATCTACATCATCTTGACAGTGGAAGTCTAGTCAGAGTAGCAGGTTATCATCTGAGACACCACAATTTAAGCTCTTACTCACTAATGACAATTACTATTTCAAAGACTAATATGTAATCATTTTGGTCCATAATTAAACATAACTGCCAAACACTTTTTTGACGATCATAGCTACATCTCAAGTGCCATCTTCACTTTCTCAAAACACGTAAACTTTTATAAACAATTTCCGCTGATACTACTCCATGGGCCTAATGTACACTCCTGGAAATTGAAATAAGAACACATTGACGCCGGTGTGTAAGACCCACCATACTTGCTCCGGACACTACGAGAGGGCTGTACAAGCAATGATCAAACGCACGGCACAGCGGACACACCAGGAACAGCAGTGTTGGCCGTCGAAGGGCGCTAGCTGCGCAGCGGTTGGGCACCGCCGCAGTCAGTGTCAGCCAGTTTGCCGTGGCATACGGAGCTCCATCTCAGTCTTTAACACTGGTAGCATGCCGCGACAGCGTGTACGTGAACCGTATGTGCAGTTGACGGACTTTGAGCGAGGGCGTATAGTGGGCATGCGGGAGGCCGGGTGGACGTACCGCCGAATTGCTCAACATGTGGGGCGCGAGGTCTCCACAGTACATCGATGTTGTCGCCAGTGGTCGGCGGAAGGTGCACGTGCCCGTCGACCTGGGTCCGGACAGCAGCGACGCACGGACGCACGCCAAGACCGTCGCATCCTACGCAGTGCCGTAGGGGACCGCACCGCCACTTCCCGGCAAATTAGGGACACTGTTGCTCCTGGGGTATCAGAGAGGACCATTCGCAACCGTCTCCATGAAGCTGGGCTACGGTCCCGCGCACCGTTAGGTCGTCTTCCGCTCACGCCCCAACATCGTGCAGCCCGCCTCCAGTGGTGTCGCGACAGGCGTGTATGGAGGGACGAATGGAGACGTGTCGTCTTCAGTGATGAGAGTCGCTTCTGCCTTGGTGCCAATGATGGTCGTATGCGTGTTTGGCGCCGTGCAGGTGAGCGCCACAATCAGGACTGCATACGACCGAGGCACACAGGGCCAACACCCGGCATCATGGTGTGGGGAGCGATCTCCTACACTGGCCGTACACCTCTGGTGATCGTCGAGGGGACACTGAACAGTGCACGGTACATTCAAACCGTCATCGAACCCATCGTTCTACCATTCCTAGACCGGCAAGGGAACATGCTGTTCCAACAGGACAATGCACGTCCACATGTATCCCGTGCCACCCAACGTGCTCTAGAAGGTGTAAGTCAACTACCCTGGCCAGCGAGATCTCCGGATCTGTCCCCCATTGAGCATGTTTGGGACTGGATGAAACGTCGTCTCACGCGGTCTGCACGTCCAGCACGAACGCTGGTCCAGCTGAGGCGCCAGGTGGAAATGGCTTGGCATGCCGTTCCACAGGACTACATCCAGCACCTCTACGATCGTCTCCATGGGAGAATTGCAGCCTGCATTGCTGCGAAAGGAGGATATACACGGTACTAGTGCCGACATTGTGCATGCTCTGTTGCCTGTGTCTATGTGCCTATGGTTCTGTCTGTGTGATCATGTGTTGTATCTGACCCCAGGAATGTGTATATAAAGTTTCCCATTCCTGGGACAATGAATTCACGGTGTTCTTATTTCAATTTCCAGGAGTGTATTACCTCAAGAAAAGACTAGTATATTTTTTTTTCTCTATTGCTTCGTAGTTTCCTAACATCACAGGAAGACTGATCCTCAAAAGTTACTCCAATTATTAATTAATTTTTAATGTTTTATATTTTCTGGCTGTAGGAATTTACTGAAAAGGCTGTTTCCCAAATTTCTATTTGATTCCTTTTTTCTCCCCAATTATTAAATCTTTTAATGCCCAAAAGTTACATAAATTCTGGTTTCTTAGTGTGCATTCTGTGTTGAACTTTATTTATGAGTTATTGACCAAGTTATTAATGTCTTTAGATTTTCAGAAAGCATTTGACTCTGTGCCACACAAGCTTCGAGCGTATGGTATATCAGATCAGCTTTATGAATGGATCAAGGATTTTCTAACTGGTCGGTTGCAGTATGTCGTCGTTGAAGGAGAAAGTTATTCTAATCTAGATGTTACATTGGGGGTACCTCAAGGAAGTGTAATAGGACCAATTCTTTTCTTAATTTTTATAAACGATCTCGGAGACAAAGTGAAAAGCCTTTTTAGATTGTTTGCTGATGATGAGTTATTTATAGGGAAGTAAGGAATTTGGCCGATTGCTTAGAAATTCAGCGTGATCTGGATATTATTTTGGCATGGTGCGCTGAGTGGCAACTTACGCTAAATTGTAAAAAGTGCAAGACAATGAGCATAACTAACAAAAAGAATCAAATTATTCAGAAATACGAGTTAAACAATTCAGTTATTGATATGGTTGATTCTATGAAATATTTGGGAGTAACAGTACAAAGGAACATGAAATGGGACTTACACTTAAATTCATTAGTAGGCAGAGCTAATTCTAGGCTGTGATTCATAGGTCGAATCTTGAAAAATTGCAATGAACAAACAAAGGAGATAGTGTACAAATCTCTTGCGCGTCCACATTTGGAACTATTGTTGTGCCATTTGGGATCCGTTTCGTAAGGGGTTGATCGAAAGTATAGAGAAGAGCCACTCTATTCATGACCGCTTGCTACAGTCCTTATGAAAGCGTCACAGAACTGATTAGTAGGCTAGGCTGGGAGTCTCTGGTAGATAGACGATGCACGTTTCGTTTAAACTTATTGGTAAACATGTGTACTCCCACTTTCACTCATGAGTGTAGTGAAATACTTCGTCCACCAACCTATTTGAGCCGAAATGACAGGAAAGATAAGATTAGAGAAATCAATGATTCTTATATGAATTCTTTTTTCCCTCATACCATTAGGGATTGGAATGCACAACAAAAAGATTAGCTTTGGTGCTGAGCACCCTCTGCCACCCACAATTTTGTGAATTGCAGAGTATATATGTAGATGTAGATACAAGGGTCCTTCCCTTATATTCAAAAATTACCTTTTAAAATATAAAAGTCTTTCTTATGGTTATAACAACCCTTCTGAAATCTCTTTTATTTAGGTTCCTGTCTTTTTATTTTAGCGTGTAATAATTTTTAAATATTGTATTTTCATTATTCTCCAATTTTTTTCCTCTGTATTTACAGTTAAAACCATGGGTTGTATTATAGTTACTATTCCGATTGTTATGGTGTTCTGTTTAATTGAGAATAAGTTTGTTAATAGTTTACTTTTGGTGCTGAAACTTCATATTAGAGTTATGTATTGACTGTATTCAGATTAATGTTGTTTTATTCTGTTTTCTGCTGTTTCACCTTATTTACATTTTGCACAAGGTCATCAAGCTATTGTGCCTAAAACATTGTGTCGGTGTACTTCACTTTGCTAATTTTATCCCTATATAAACTGTGTGTCAAAATGATTATACACTCGTACATGTGGCTTCGAACTCTTAGTATTTTTGTGACACCTAGTACCAGTTTAACATAAGTTTATGAATCTCCTGATACAGAAAAAACTTCATAGACATAAATAAATGGCTTATAGCCTTGTCCTATTAAATGCAGTAACTCAGTATGGCATCAAAAAACTTAGTTGAATAATAGTTGTAAGAGTATGTAATACTTCTCTCTTACTTATTTACAGGATGGAGGACCCAAAACGTGGAAACTCGCAGACTAGTTGAAACTGGCATTGGACTACTTTATCATTTTGTACATGTATATTACAATGTACTTAAAGTATTTTCAGTTACACAGATCACTGCCTTGTTTCCATAGAATAGAAGTCCAGGTGTTTTATATAAGACAGTGGTAATCCTTGTCTACAAGCGTTAATGATAAACATATTACTGAAGCTAAATCTGTGTAAAGAGGAGAGATATAATTTATTTACTATCTTTTTTTAAAAAAAAAATAGGAATATATCAAAAGATAAACTCATAAAAATAATTAAGTATGTAATAACCACATGACTAAATTATTTCCTTTATAACTTAGTACCTGCTATGAGTGGCCCAAAGGTAAATTCATCTGATGTGTAACACCTTTGAGCTGAAAGAACTTTCATGTCAAAAATTTGATTCAGAGAGTTTTGTGCTGAACATGTAATGAAGCTTTAATTAATGTCAGGAAATTAATTTGCTTTATCTTGTCAGTTTTTATTATTTAACTGTTCATTTATAAATAATTTTGAGCATCATTTAAAGTGAAAATGTTTTTGAACTGCAATTATTGTTAGGTAGGGTGAACAAATTAAACTATTGATTCTTTGTTAGACTCATTTATTACAGTCAGAGATTATTCTGTCATTGTTTTTCAATATTTTAAGTGGAACTCAATTTCTTCTTACTTTTCAACAAGCATGTCTGTGCAAATTATCAATAAATAATGCATTTTAGATTAGTTCTACAATCACTAACTTTTCCACTTCAGGTCACTAACTAGTGATATATGATCTGAAGGGAACACCACACTTGGTAATGCTGTGTGTTGCTTTAACTCTTCTTCACTCGGCAGAGGAATTACCTACAATATAAAAGAAGTTGAACATTAAAATTATATACTTTTGTGCTCAAATAATCAGATTTTACAAAATTTATTTTCTTGCAAGAAACTGACAAATTTTAAATCTAGTGGACATACATTTTAATCTTCATTTAATACAACATTTTACTTGTGCACTAATTGTTTGAATACAATTTTCATGATTTTATAAATTTGGAGAATATTTTTAAAAAGTTTGTACTGTCAAAAATGTAGCAATATTGTGGAGGTGACCCAATTAATACCTGTAATACTTCCATGTCATCTACTGGAAAGAATATATAATCCAAGCATCCAGAAAATCCTTCCGTATAATTTGTAAAGTCTGGAGTGCCACATGCACTTGCAAATTTTATTGAATGTGATAAAGATACTCCTTTCACAGCTTCTGCTTCATCTGTAACATCATGTAATAAAATTAACATATCTATATGGGAGATAAACTAAAGGAATATCAATGTAATTTTCACAGGTATCCAGCTGGATGATGTCATAAGAACATTAGGTGTTATAGTGAAATAAAGTCTACTGTTGGTTTTAAGTTGTTTGTTTTGGTGGTATTCTGATTTCAGTACCAACCTTTCACAGCATTGTTACTAATAACTAGGTACCAGTACATTGAAAGATTAAACAGTTTAACATTTGGACATTTAACAACACCAGCAGAATCATTCGTAAAGTGGCAACCTTCTTAAACTGGCATGCTTTTGTTCATACATAAAAGAAATGATGAAAGTTGATAAATTTCAAAGTCACTTTTGAGTTTCAATATTTCCTACACCAGCCACAGTACATAAACACTTAGCACAGTTAGACTTAGTCACCTGCAACAAAAAGATTCCAAATTTCCATCTAATTTTCACAATCATCACATTCACTTTTATCGAGATGTTAAATCGTGCACTGAAATCATTTCTAATTCACGTATATACTGGAAAATTAGCAGCATTGGCTGCCCTTGCCCAGTTTCAGAGTCTTATTTGATGGCAATATCCGTTCAGGAGTCAGCACCCACTTTAAACAACTTCAGATAATTCTGATTAGCCACCGTGGATGACGGCCAAACTATCCAATCAGCTCTCGATTTCTAACATTACTTCCACCACCAATCATGAAGTTGCTTGAATAAATTTTTGTGCAACAATTTTCTAACCTGTTCTCTGGGTCATTTCCTATTTGTGGTATTGTGCAAATTAGATTAAATAATGTGACATTTAAATTCTTACCAAATTTATCATAAAATGTGCTGAATTTGAAACAATTTCTACATGATCACAATTCCACAATAAACTTACTTTCCCTGAAATTCCCTAAATATATTTTTTACTGACAAAATAATAAATACCAAACATCCTTTAAATCAACTGTTTATCATTATGAAACTATTATGCTTTTATCTTTTAAATGAGATTAGCCACTTTCTCAGTCTGTATCATATCAGAATACAGTTTCACATGTTGTACAGGTAAATAACATCTTTTAAAAAAAAATTCCAGAATCAAAATATATCTCACAGTATATCAATTTATTTAAATTAACACAAAGCATAAACCACTTCTTTCAAATAACCAGAGTTTGTTACTCCCTGAATCAAAACAGTTTATCAACTCGTCACAAACATTTTGACAGCTAGTCCTGCTGTCATCTGGTGTCATGTAGCTTCTGCTGTTTTGAATTGAATTTAATTTTGATGCTCAGGTAGCAATTTCCATATTCATCTATTTATCCCCTTTTTATGTACTTTGAGCGTAAATTCTTTGTCATTTACGAATTTTATTCCTCCAGTAATTTTGGTAGATTATTTAAATTTCATTTTGAATGAAATCAAGTGCCAGCTTCTGCTCATGGCAGTCTTTTTCCTTCCATGCATTACTCCTAATTATTCGACCAATATCTGTCAAAGTTTCACCACCAACATACATCTTGTATACTTCCAATGTTCTTCCTTCTATTTTCCGACCATTCCCAAACCCTGTTGCTGCTGTCTCCAAATGACCTGCCTCATGATTGATGCAGAATCACTTTGAGCTAAATATTGCAGGCCTTTTTTGATAATGTACTAACATCCAAACACTTCATGTACAAAGGGAGATACTAAAAACAACCTGAAGAAATAACAATACTGGTGAGAGTGGAGACCCATAGCCATATCCCTACATGGAGGATTTTGAACAAAGGGCTCTGGTGTTTGCTACTCTCAAACCTGCTTTTACCATTACATCAATAACTGTCACAATGTAGCCACAAAGTAGCAAGGTTTAAAGAATTACTTAACCATTGTAATGGATTTAATTGAAACATGCACTTTACAATGGAAATAGAGAAAGATGGGTGCCTTCCATTCTAAAATTGTTTGATAGACTTTTGAACATAAAAGTTACCAAAACCGATTTTTTTCTTTTAATTTCTCTATATTATTACTATGGTCACCAGGCTGCCAAGATCCTATCCGGAATATATGTGTATAGGAAACTAATAAACAACGAAATTCTATTCAATGATCAGCCCTGTTCAACAGACGAGGGGTTACCCAAAAATAACCGGAATAGCATTGCTGTGGGCGGAGCTTGTATAGTATGTGTTGCTGCCACTAGGCATTAATAACACAACTCATTGTCAGTTCAGTCCCAACTGTGTTGCTGACCTAGCTTGTTTTGTTAATCTGCAGTGATTGTTTTTGCTAGCACTATTTTGTTATCGTTTCATATTTGATGATGGCAAGGTTAAGTGAATATGTTGCAGCTGTGAAATTTTGTTTTTTACTCAGTAAAAATGCTGCTAAAGCTGTTTTAATGTTGAAAAGAGCTTAAAGAGATGACGCTATGAGAAAAAACTCAAGTGTACGTGCTTTGAAACAACAGCTTGAAATTGATCCAAATTTTCTGTCAAAGGTCATTACTGATGTTCAGTCATGGTGCTATGGTTACGAACCATCAACAAAGGAACAGTCAAGCTAATGGAAGACATCATTGTCACCCCATCCAAAAAAATGTCAAATCAAATATCAAAACAATGCTCATTTGCTTTTTTTATGCCAAGGGTGTAGTTCATTCAAAGCTCTAATTCCCCCACATCTGACCGTCAATCAAACCTTTTATTTGGATAAAGGAAACAAAGAAACTGCCGCGAGGCACTGAAAATAAGATAGGATAGGGAAAATAAACAGTTACCCGTCACTTACCACAGATGAAGGCAGGAGGGCGAGACACGTAAAAACACAAAAACAAAAGAATTACACAATATTTCGACTTTACTCTTACTCATGTAGGAGGCGAGACATATGGCAGGGGGAAAGATGTGGTCACATCCGAACCCGCCACATGAATGAAGCACAGGCGGAAAACGCGTGGTAGTGGAAGAATTGCCGGGAGGGGGGAATATGCTTGACCAGCGATAAAAGTGAAACAAATCAATATAATCTCTGTGTAGCTTAGTTCAAAAAGTTATAATTGAAAATAAAGGGAGATAGAAGAATTTAAAAAATATATATATACAAAAAATATATATATATATATATATACAGGGCGTTCGCCGGAAAACGCAACCCTCCCAGTCTGTTGCCGTCGGCAACTTGCTCGGACAGCGGAACCAGCAGTTTCCGCCACACGGCACCGTGAATCACCGCACTGTTTAACACCTCCGCTGCCCCAACAGTGCAGTGCAGTGACCCTTACATTGTTAAGAACGGTTTCTTTGCATTGTAGCTAGTTTGTGACTTCAGTCTCTTATTAATCAGTGTTGTGAATAAACGTTTCTTTGCGGTTTGGCTGGTTTGGGGCTTCATACTCTTACTAATCTGTACCGTGTTTGAGTGTGAGTAAAATTATGGTACGTTACAGTTTGCAACAAAGAATATTTCTCTACGATACATATGTGAAGAAGAAGTCGTTTAAAAAGTGTCGCAGTAAATTTCGTCGCGAATATCCTGGCGCTTTACTGCCAGCTAAATCAACAATTCTGCGTCTGGTTAAAAAAGTAAGAGAAACGGGTTCATTTTTTAACAAAAAGAGACTGTCGGTCAACCCTATTCTCACAGAGGAGAAAATTGACGATATCGCTTTTCGACTAGAACAGTCACCCAAAAAATCATTAAGTCAGTTAGGGCAGCGTGTGTCTCGAAATATGTTCAGAAGATGTGAAATGTGCATTACACAAGAGTGTCAACACTTCCAGCATCTTTTATAAGGTAAGCTAATGAATTACGTCACATTTAAATGCTTAGCACATACAAGTTTATGAAATAGTCCGCGGCCGCCGGTCGAACAATGCCGGGAGCTGACCGCTCGCTCACAGCGAGCAGTTTCTTCCTTGTAGCGCTAACAGTGGGTTGCGTTTCCCGGCGAACGCCCTGTATATATATATATAAAATAATAATAAATAACCGACTGTAAAATGAAATGAGAGATGGCAAGTGACAGGTTTAACATAGGTTTAGGCCAGGGGTGTGTCTGGTGTCAAGGATATGTTGATAGGCTAGTTCCCATCTGCGGATTTCTGAAGGGGTGGTGGTATTAGGAAAAACTCTACTAGCTCTAACTGTGAAACAGGTGTTGAGGTTGTTTGAATTATGGAAGTTCGCATGAATTGCCACGGGATGGTCTGGGTTGGAAGTATAAACTGTTGGCCATCTCTCATTTCATTTTACAGTCGGTTATTTATTATTTATTTATATTTTTTTATATATATATATTTTTTTGTATATATATATTTTTTAAATTCTTCTATCTCCCTTTATTTTCAATTATAACTTTTTGAACTAAGCTACACAGAGATTATATTGATTTGTTTCACTTTTATCGCTGGTCAAGCCTATCCCCCCCCCCCCCCCCCCTCCCGGCAATTCTTCCACTACCACGCATTTTCCGCCTGTGCTTCATTCATGTGGCGGGCAAGGATGTGACCACATCTTTCCCCCTGCCATATGTCTCGCCTCCTACATGAGTAAGAGTAAAGTCGAAATATTGTGTAATTCCTTTGTTTTTGTGTTTTTACGTGTCTTGCCCTCCTGCTTTCATCAGTGGTAAGTGACGGGTAACTGTTTATTTTCCCTATCCTATCTTATTTTCAAACCTTTTATTTGGAAGTTTTAAGAACATTACACAACAGTGTTCATCAAAAAAAGACCCAATTTGTGGCAGACAAGAGATTAGTTCTTCCACCACGACAATTGCGAGGTTTTTTTTTTTTAAGTCGATAATTAAAGAAATCTTGGTTGGCCTTACCAATTCTTCCAGGTTCTTTTGCAATCTGTTCTATACTTGATAGCACGTTCTAGATGATATGTTGGCCCCAAGATATCGTCTCACACGTTTTTTTGCTATCACCTCGCAGATTAAATTTAATTATATACTCTTCTCTATAAAATCAACTACTATTTATTAAAACATCTTAATCAATTCACATAATTAGACTTCTTGTTGATACATACATAAATCTCATATAACAATCTGCTTCTCCTTGGCTAAAACAAAACAACACAATTACAGCCTGCCAACTTCAACATAACAAAACATATTACTTAAATTTACCCATTTTCACATACTAATATACTGTACGGCCTTGTATTAAAATAAATACATTCATTTATTCCATAAGTCGTAAAATTATTACTATTAATATTATTATTTAAATGTCTGATGAAGTGGGACCTCACACAATGCACCTATTCACACAGCTGTCTCTGTTAGGCAGTTTTTGGCTAAAAATGCCATTGTTCCACTATTCCACACACCTTACTCACCTGACCTGGCTGCGTGTAATTTTTTATTATTACCACAAATGAAAAGGGGCACAAAAAGATATCAAATTGACAACATTGAAGAGGTCAAGGGGAAAAAAAAAACAAGGGAAGAGCTGTCAGCCATTTCTAAAGATGACTACAGAAAATGTTTCTAACAGTGGAACCAGTGGGACGAATGTATTAGTTATAACGGAGAGCATTTTGAAGGGGATAAGGTTGTTCTGTAAAAAAAATTGAAAATGTATATCTTTAAAAAAATAATTCCATTGTTTTTATCGTAAATACATTCACTTATCTGAAGAAATTCAGGTTCATAAAGTATAAAGGAAACTTCAGCCAAGCATCCACACACATTTGTTTACAGTTCAACAAACCGAGATCAATCAGTACACCCGACTGACTTCCTCCATTCTCAGAGCAGGGTTGCCAACTATCACACACTCAGCAACACAAGCCTAATAAGTTACAAATGATCAATTTTGACAAAACCAAGAATTAGTCATAAAATTGGAAAAATCTAGCTTACATAGACTAATGAAAATGCATACCAGTTATAATGTTTTACATAAATCCTGTTAAAGTATTTCAATGAGCATCTACCTACTTTAAGTATTAGTTTTAAGTTATTTCCATTTTTATTTTGAATCTAAGTACACACAAAACAGCATAAATATTCTATATCTATTGCGATTGATCTTACTAAGTAACAAAGTTAAAAATTCAAATTTTTAAATGACACTTCCCAACTTTTCCAAGTTAACTGAGTATGTCATGCTTTGTTTGCTCAAAAACGGAAGTAGGGAAATAAGTTTGAAAAGGAAAGAATTGCTAAAAAGTTTCGCCATGGCAAAAGAAATTTTGCTTCCATAATTGAAAACAAAACCATATATGATTCTTTAAATTTTCTGGAAAAGGATGCATGTTCTATGGGGTATACTAACCCCTTAAATACTTAGATCACACTCTCCCTCCAATTGCTCCTTTCCTTTAAATTTGATCATGTTCTTTTCCTCACTGAACAAACGTGGCCCTCGTTTCTTTCTCCTCTTCCCGTTTTGCATTTATTTCTTCTTCCTTCCTATTACATTTCTTGCTTCATCATGCAGTCTCTCTCTCTCTCTCTCCTTTAAAATCTCTGCTTTTTAAAAGTGTTGGCCATTCATTTTCCTTTGTCTGCTAACAGAGGTTCCTATATTTGTTTTCTACGAGTGTTTATATGAGTGCTCTGACTGACTTCTTGAAAACAATTTTGGTCCAGATGTAACAATCCTCATATCAGTTCCTGCAGCGTTTTTTTTTTTTTTACCACTCCAGGAGTTATCCTGGATGACCATTAAGGTAATACATTTAATTATCCGAAGAAATGCAGATTCGTGATGTATAAAGAACATTTAGCCAATCGTCAACGCACACGCATTCATAGTTCACTAATAATAGTTGCACCATATTACATAACCATCTGAGCTCAAATAGTCCGCCCGACTGACTTTCTCCATTCTCAGAGCAGTAAAGCTAATCATCCCACACTTTTATTATTACTCGGTGGAAACTTGACTCATAGTATGTACCAAAAACCTAGTCACACTGATCACTACTTATGTGCCATTTGGGTTGAGGGAGGGGGGGGGGGGAGCATGGAAGAACTTCTAACACAGTGCAGGGAAAAAATATTTTCCAGCCTTCAACCAAGATGTTTCATCTTGTCAAGGATTATCTAGGCCTAAGAATTTATTCTACGTGATGAAAGTGTGGCAAAGTTTACATTGATCAGACAATCAGAACTATTGAAGTGTACACAAGGGACATACATGCCAACTAAAAGTCGTGCAATTGAACAAATCTGTACTAACCAACCACACTGTTGAGGGAGATCACAAGACATAGTTTAATAAGACGGTTGTGCTGTCCAGGGACTATAGTTTCTGGGACTCGATCGTAACTAAGATATTGGAAATCCAACTTAATAAAAACAATATCACTTAGGGGCATTGGATGCTACCTGAGAGAAACCTGGATAGTCAATCTCAGACATGATGTAACAGCCCTAAGACCCAATTACCTTTGTGTCAGAGAGATAGACAGTGGTTAATTGTAAATTTGTAGATTTTTCCTGTGAATGTGTAGTGTTTTGATGAATGAAAATAGTTTAAATTTACAGTAATTTGATTAAAAGCAGTACAGTAAAAGATACTAAGAATGCTGTGTAAGCTATTAAGTTTAAAATTGTTTAGCTTCGTCAGTTTAATAAAAAAAACTCTTGTAAATATTTTTTAATTTCATTTATGATTTTAAGTAATTTTTATGAGCTTTAATTGTTTTTATTTTATTTATATTTTTATATTATTTCCACTGTTGGAGCAATTGTCAGCACTCTGCAGAAGCATTAGTTAATGTTCTCTTGCACATTGTATGCTGCCTATTTATGCTCCCAATTATTGCAAGTGTATAAGCATGCTCGGAACAGTACTAAAACGAACACTGAATAATTAATTTTTGTAATAAAGGTTAATGACATGCCAATGCAACTGAATTTTGTTTTATTCTTTGTATCGTACGCATTTCACTCTATTTCCAGAGCATCATTAGCAACATCTATTTGGTATTTGTACATTTAGTTAGTTACATTCTATTTAAAAAACAATATAAAGTTCAGTTGAAACTAATCTTACTTACATGTGTCTTTTTTTTATTTTGTTCTCATGGTCAGGGTAGCTTCTACGTGTTGGTTTTTGTAGGATTCATTGTGGACTCTCTCCAATATATAAAGCACTACACTGCACCGACCAGATTACACAGTACCCCATTATTTACTATCACTATCGAAAGATGAGAGTGTAAACACCACGCCATAGAGTATGTGTTTGTTATGTTTTGGGTTTCATTGTATTTAGAGTTCCTTGTTTATATAGCCCAATTTGTGTTATCTTTTGGTGGTAGATGGGGATTTGAAATGGTAGTTTATTGTGAATATTTGTTTCGTTTTTAATATCGCATATAGTGTTTGATTAGTCAAGTTTGTGTAATCATTTATTACCTGTTTTCCTTCAACTAGTGCTTTCTGGATAATTTTATTGAAATGTTAATGTCTTTGGTTTGCTATTGTTTATGGTGAGTATTTCAATGTCTGTGTGAAAATCTGTCGGTTGGTGATTGTGTTCTAGAAGGTGTTCTGCAAATGTGGAGTGGTTAGTGTATTTCAGTGCTCTTGAATGTTCTTTGTATCTTGTTTCAAATTGTCTGCATTTCTGACCGACGTATTGAGCTTCACAGTTTCGACATGTGAGTCTGAATATTCCTGAATTATGGTATTTGTTTTTGTTTGTGAAGTTTTTATCTACAGAGTTATTGGTTCTGAATGTGATGTTGAATTCTTATTTTTTGAGAATGTTTGCTATTTTGTGTGTATTTTTATTGATATAGGTCATAACATGGCATTTTTCATTTTTAACTTGTGTGGGTCCTTTGTTTTTGATGCTGAGTTCATGTTGGTGTTTTTATTTGCTTGTTGCAGCATTGGAAAAGTGTTTTGTGTTGTCTTTAGGGAGCGTGCATAAACCACGTAGCTCCATTTTGGCCTCCTGTGAACCCTCCCCCCCTCCCTCCCATGTAGCTCTATTTGGCTTTTGCTTCTACCCCTTTCCCACACAGCATGTACTTTTTTCCCTTTTGATTCTAGAAGACATTTTGTACTGTTTTCTCTTGTCAGACTATTGTAAATTACATTCGAAGATAATTAACTGAGGGATATAAATATTCACATGGTGTTGTGTGTTCTGTTCCTCATTTTAACTATGAAAAATGTTATGAAAGGAAATCTATGTGGCCTGACTCAGAACCCCCCCCCCCCCTCCCCACTTCCTGGACCGAGCCACGTACTTTTGTGCACGCTCCCTTAGTATTTGTTTTTTGATGTTGTTGTTTATTTGGTGTATTTTCTTCTCTTTATGTCCATTTCTGGTGGCTATTTGCATGATTGTGCTGAATTCTGATTTGTAATTTTCTTTGTTTAGGGGTGTCCTGTTTAGTCTGTTGAGCATGCTTCCTTATGTGTTTGGGGATGTTGAGTTTATGATCTTGTTTGTTGTGGTGGGTTTTCTGTATATTTGGAATTGATATGTTTTGTGAATAGTTATGGTGAGGTCAAGGAATAATAATTTGTTTTTTGTAATGTTTTTTAAATCTTTGGAAAGAAGTCACGTATCTGAATGTTTTAATGAAATAAAATCCAAAAGGTTTCTCAACACTCAGGTTTCTTCTGAAATAATATCATTTAAAAGTATCAAGAAGATTTTAGTAACATACTTTGGGTTAAGCATAAACCTCCTGGCAACTGGTAAAATCTTTGTGAATCCATAAAAAGCACAAAGTTTGAGAAGTTTAACAATGAACATAACAGATCATCACGCCAGGGCAGCAAGGAAGTAAAGAATGCAAAAGACTTCATAGCAAGCCACAGATTAAGCCAAGCACTAACAATGGAGCCAGGACCATGTATCCAGACAGTTAGCCAGGAGGTGTACAGGTTGCAGGGGACTAAGATCAGGCATCCACTTGTAAGGCGGAGCGGAACATGAGGCATATCAGCCGAGCACACTCACAACAATCGGAAGCCACACAACACCTGGTGATGACAGCACAGTTGGCTGTCAAAACATGTTTCTCTACACATCTGGCTTATCCCTGTGAAGATTAAATATCAACATTAGGCTACGAAAGTCTCCATTCCCACATAAAGGCATATTAGCATGTAATGCGCAATTCTCAAAGGCATCTTTAAATTTATTTGTCATCAATAAATTTCAACAAATCCCTTTCACTACAGAGCAATGCTCTCCCCCCCTATTTCTTTCACTATGTAGTTATCAATTCGCTGCTCAGTCCGAGTTGCACTGTAACTCCCAGCCCACTCTCTTTGTTCTATTGTAACCTGGTTTAAATCAAAAAAATTATTAACTGTTTTCCAGTCACCTATGCTAAGTCTTAGTTCATTTATCTTATTTATATTTGACGATCATTACTTTTTGTATAAGACCCAGTTTCTTGTAAAACATTAACACTAAATCCATCACTCATCACATGAAGGCAGGCGGACTGCAATGATCATGTATAGATGGTCATAGTTTCAGGTTTTCTACCTAAATTAGTATAAAGTGTTCATCCTTGTATGATTTTTGCAGCACTTCTGCCTTCATACATGGCAAGTGATACGTTTACTTCCATATCCTTTCTTATTTTCATTGTCTAACAGCATTTTTATTGTGACTGTAAGCATATGAGCTGATACTATATACTAATGCTAGAAAATAAAAGCAACACTACATCTGAGTGGCTGTAGAGAAAAGATTAACGCTGAACAACACATAACAGAATATGAAAGTATTTGTTATTATATGCATTTCTAATAATGATACATATTTTATTAGTTTAGAATGAAGTAAATGCTCTTACTGCTTTTAGAGAACCACGTTACAAAATATTTATAACAAATTACTAGCTGGTACCCACAACTTCATTCATGATTGTTAAGAACTTTGATTGACAGCTACAGACATCTAATTACCATAGTGCACAGTGGTCTGCGCTATGTAGTTGTGGAAGCAAAGTGAAATATATGGCCACTCATGTCTTTGGTCGAAATACAAAAATATCCTTGATCGGCCATTTTCAAACACCACATCTCCCGCAACCTCACAGCTATTGAAATTTGGCCAACGTTGTGATTGATGAATGACTCTGTGCTACTACCAGACACAAACACCAGTGATCTGTGCTAGATAGTTTTGGTTGAAAAGCGATACACCAGGATACATATGTCTTTGGTAGAAATATGAAAGTGGCACAGGTCAACCACCATATCTCCCACGCCTCCATAGCTACCAACATCTATGCACCATAGTGCACGATGGGAGATTCGATGCTACTACCACACACAAACACCAGTGGTCTATCCTATGTAGTTGTGGCAGGAAAAAGAAGTAAAAGGAGACACAAGTCTTTGATTGAAATATGAAAAAGCCCTTCATCAAACACTTGTAACCATCATTTCTCCCACAGCTATCAGCATTTGGTCAACATGCTACTTCCACACACAAACACCAGTGATCTGTGCTAGGTAGCGGTGGCTGAAAAGTGAAATATAAGGAAACACACGTCTATTTTTATATATATATAACATTTGTGGTGGACACTGATTGCATGCTTCAGTTATCAGAACATAAACCTCCAACAACAAAAGGAGGAGGACCTTCTACATGACTACTGATAACTGGACTCTTCTATACAAACTTTTTAGTTTCAATTCGTCTACTGCAGTACTTCATTAAAATTGCACATCTTTTCTTTCTTCTGTGATTTACTCTATCTACTTAGAGCACATTCCAAATATATACCTTAGATATTTTCTTGTGCTCCAATTTGTTGTAGCATTTATCTTAATTTATTTTATGTGTGTTTCACATGCTTGAAGCTGCTGTCTGCATACTTAAACAAAATAGCTTTATAGCGGTACTTACTGCTATGCCAGTCAGCAGCGTCTTCTTTAACTATCTGCTGTGTCATAAGGTGATAAACACCACAATCAGGAGTGCTGTTAAAGTCGCCACACAACATGACTGTTACTTTTCTTTCTGGGAACTGTAAACAGTTACTGTACTTTCATACAAATAATCATTCATTACTAAAAAAAACTTAATACAAAGCATACCTACAGTAATGGTTTTATTTTAATGGTTTATTTTATAACTATAGAAATTTGAATAAAATAAAAATACAAAAGAGATAAACATACAAACTACACAGTTAACAAGTTCTGCAAAAATGGTTCTTCCAGAAATCTTAAATTGAAGATATCACCCTACTGTCATGTGGGAATGCATACATCATTCTCTAGCTTTATATATAAAGATGAATGTATGTTTGTTTGTTTGTTTATTTGTTCATCATACAAATCCACAGTTTTCATCCAATCTCGATGAAACTTTGCACACTTATCCTTTGAAACAAGAAGAAAAATGCTGTCTACATTTAATTGAAAAATTATCTGTATAAGTAACACATTTTGTCTCATAACTTCGAAATACGGCGATAGACAGACACGTTGGATATGGACGTCTCTGTACCGTGTTTCCGCGAAGTGGGCTGACAGCTCAGTGGCTAAAGCGCTTGCTTACGAACGTCGTGGTCTCCAGTTCAAATCTCCATGGAGGCTAAGATTTTAAAAATTGTTTTTTATCGTAAGGGGGCATCCACAAATTACGTGAGGTGTTTTTCCAGATTTCTGGACCCCCCTCCCCCCTGGTGAGATCTGGCCGGACCCCCCCACCCCTTCTGGTGAGATCTGGTCCGTGAAACCCCCCCCCTAGAAATCGCCCTCGAAACTTTTGTAGACCTTTTTTTTTTTTTTTAGGTCACACCCTACCTTTTTTGACGAAATACCCTCCTAAAATCGACTTTGGCGCAAATTTTTTTTTGGCTCTACTGTCCCCAAATTTTTCGCAAAATCTCACGTGAGATTTCCATAGACACCCCCTCTCCCCCCTGGTGAGATCTGGTGAGTTTTCGCCGGACACCCCCCCCCCCCTATTTCACCTCACGTAATTTATGGATGCCCCCTAAGAGTCAGGCCTGAGCCGTAGGTTATTCGGATTGAATGTTAAACTGTAGATATTATTGGATAAAGGAAACAAAGAAACTTCCGCGAGGCACTGAAAATAAGATAGGATAGGGAAAATAAACAGTTACCCGTCACTTACCACAGATGAAGGCAGGAGGGCGAAACACGTAAAAACACAAATACAAACGAATTGCACAATATTTCGACATTACTCTTAGTCATGTGGGAGGCGAGACATATGGCTGGGGGAAAGATGTGGTCACATCCGAGCCCGCCACATGAATGAAGCACAGGCGGAAAATGCGTGGTAGTGGTAGAATTGCCGGATAAAAGTGAAACAAATCAATATAATCTTTGTATAGCATAATTCAAAAAGTTATAATTGAAAATAAAGGGAGATAGAAGAATTTAAATATATATATATATATGGGGGGGGGGGAATTGAATAGATGTAATGTACATATAAAAATAACTGACTGTAAAATGAAATGAGAGATGGCAAGTGACAGGTTTAACGTAGGTTTAGGCCAGGGGTGTGTCTGGTGTCAAGGATATGTTGGTAGGCTAGTTCCCATCTGCGGAGTTCTGAAGGGGTGGTGGTATTAGGAAAAACTCTAATAGCTCTACCTGTGAAACAGGTAATTATGGAAGTTCGCATGACTTGCCACGGGATGGTCTGGGTTGGAAGTATAAACTGTTTGCCTGTGGCCATTCATTCTGTAGCAAAGTTGTTGAGTGGTGAGACCAATGTAAGAGGCAGTGCAGTGGATGCAGGTGAGTGGTAGCACATGTGGCATGTCCAATTATAGGGAAAGATTCACCTGTGACAGGATTAAAGTAAGTAGTGGTGGCAGGGTGCATGCTGCAGAACCCGCTGTAAAACTTGCAGCATGCACCCTGCCACCACTACTTACTTTAATCCTGTCACAGGTGAATCTTTCCCTATAATTGGACATGCCACATGTGCTACCACTCACCTTATTTACCAACTCACCTGCATCCACTGCACTGCCTCTTACATTGGTCTCACCGCTCAACAACTTTCCTAGAGAATGAATGGCTACAGGCAAACAGTTTATACTTCCAACCCAGACCATCCCGTGGCAATTCATGCGAACTTCCATTATTCAAACAACCTGAACATCTGTTTCACAGTCAGAGCTATTAGAGTTTTTCCTAATACCACCACACCTTCAGAACTCCGCAGATGGGAACTAGCCTACCAACATATCCTTGACACCAGACACACCCCTGGCCTAAACCTACGTTAAACCTATCACTTGCCATCTCTCATTTCATTTTACAGTCGGTTATTTTTATATGTACATTACATCTATTCAATTTTTTCCCCCTTTATATATATTTAAATTCTTCTATCTCCCTTTATTTTCAATTATAACTTTTTGAATTATGCTATACAAAGATTATATTGATTTGTTTCACTTTTATCGCTGGTCAAGCCTATTCCCCCCCCCCACCCTCCCGGCAATTCTACCAGTACCACGCATTTTCTGCCTGTGCTTCATTCATGTGGCGGGCTCGGGTGTGACCACATCTTTCCCCCTGGCATATGTCTCGCCTCCCACATGACTAAGACTAACGTCGAAATATTGTACAATTCGTTTGTTTTTGTGTTTTTACGTGTTCTCCCTCCTGCCTTCATCTGTGGTAAGTGACGCGTAACTGTTTATTTTCCCTATCCTATCTTATTTTAAACTGTAGATATTAGAAAGTTAGGGGTGCAATGCGATGAAAATCGTAGGTAGTCTTGCAATGTTGTAGGTGTACACTTTTTTACGTTATAATGATCCCTCAGGTGTTGTTCGCAGTCAGTGTGTGAGTGTGAACCACAGTAATATTATTATAAATATGGTAGTAAGTCTGTCTTTTTGTTATGTTTTGACGACTAAATGGCTATACCGTTGTGATGCAATTTTATAAGGAAATCTGTATGAAGGGGACAGGATATTTTTTCCAGTATGATTAACAGTTGTAGTCATGAAATTTTGTGACCTTATCAAATATGTTGAAAATTGGTTCTCTTCAAGAGACAAGTTCGACGGTACAGTAATATAGTGATAGCTTTCCTGTCATATTATTCCTACTCGATATTGTTTGGGACCAATCCTTCGTTAGCAACTTTCTATATTTAATTCTGGAAAAAAAAATTCTTAATTCACGCGTACGAAGTCGCGGGTACGGGCTAGTTTTTTCCATAAAGTATGAGCTTTATAGAACCAGTCTTAATCTACTACATATTTCCACCCGCTTACATTAATGCATTAGTTGTAATGGAGAATATTTTGAAAGTGATTTAAGACAACAAGAAAATGAAGGCACGAAACAGTCTGCATTATTCGTGCAGAAAGTGAAGATGGAAAACATTTTAAAAAAGGAATTTGTAAAGCCAAAAATGGCAAAATAAAGTGTTTTATCTGTAAACATAGAGGCCTTTTTTCAATTGTATGTCCCAATAAGTTAAGCAATAAATGTTCATCTAGTGAATTGACAACAATTGCTTCATGCTGATCACTACATTAAATAGAGATGCAACTCATCACATCTCTCCAGATAAAAGGTATTGCTCTTGGATCAGTAATTTAATTGCAATAGAGCACATGCTCCGGTGGCAATTTCCCTACACACCCAACTTCCCCCATATCCTACACTCACCTACATTTGCCCTCTACAAATTTTAACTTTAAATTCTTTTAACGTTTTCGGTAGGTTATTCATCATTCCCCTTGGTAACTCATTCCAATCCCTGACATCCTTACCTAAAAAAGAAAATCTTCCCACACCCTTGTGCCTGAAATCAAGTGCCAGCTTATGGTCATGGTCACCTTTTCCCTTCCATGAACTACTTTTCATACCTACTGCAATATATTTCCATGCCTCATCGCCAGTATACGCCCTATACACTCCCATTACACTCCTCATCCTCCTCCTGTCTTGCAATGAATCCCATTCCAGCTCCTTTATCATATCTAATTACTGATTGCATTCTGCGATAATTCCCAGAAACAAATCTAGCAGCCCTTCTTTGCACCTTCTCCAACTCCTGTATTTGATACTCAAAATGTGGGTCCCATACTACACTACCATATTCAAGCAATGGTCTTACCAAAGTTTTGTAACCCAATTCCTTTACTTCTCTCGTGCATCCCCTCATCACTCTCTCCAACAAGAGCAGAATTTTGAAACCTTTTCCTACCACCTGTCTAATGTGTCCTGCCCAGGTAAGCTAGTTATCAAATGTAATGCCAAGATATTTACATTTCAAGTCTACAGCAAGCAATTCTTTCCCCACCTTATATTCATAATTAACCTTTTGTTTTTTATTTGTGTATCTAATTAGCTGACTCTTCTTTGCATTTATCTTCATCCCATGTTTACCAACCCAACTAGATATCCTGTCCAGATCACCCTGCAACTGTTTACAGTCCTCTATTGTTTTGATCCTTTTATACAGCATTATGTCATCTGCAAACAATCTAATTTCAGATAGTAAACAATCAACACAATTATTCATTAGAATAATGAATAGCAATGGTCCCAATAGGCTACCCTGTGGCACTCCCATTTTTACTTCCACTTCCTTTGATACCACATTTCCCACCCTAACTTTCTGTTTTCTACCTTTTAAAAATTCTTCTACCCAGCAAATCACTTTCTAATCCACTCCAATAGTTTTTACCTTATTTACTACCATTTTGTGGCTTACTCTGTCAAACGCCTTTGAAAGATCTAGTGCTACACTATTAATTTGGCTCCCTTGTCCATTTCATCTGAAATATCTTCCATATATCCCACCAACTGAGATTCGCATGAATATCCTTGCCTGAACCCATGTTGCCTACTTGAAAACCACTTACGTTCCTCACATACATTTCTGATGTGGTTGCATATCAATCTTTCCATTAATTTACCTACCACTGAAGTCAAATTGATTGGCCTGTAATTTTCGACTCTATTTCTCACCCCTCCTTTATGTACCGGTACTACTATCGCACTTTTCCAGTCTTGTGGTAAGCAGCAAGTATCCAGACTAAATTTAAATAATATTTCAAGATAAGGTACAATGTCACATCCAACTATCTTTAAGAAATCTGTAGTAATATTATCTGCACCAGTCCCCTTATGTTTTTTCAGCTTGCGTATTTCCTTCATGATTTCTTCAGGATGAATTAGAAATTTTTTAGTATCTTCATTTCTAATTGTATTGTTAAGCTCATTCTCCGAATTTGACCTGTAAAAATCCAACTACTGAAAAAGCCGTGACAGCAAATGGCACGGCAACACCTACAATTGAAGAAGGTACTGTAGGCTAAATGTAAAGATTATATGTAGTAACTCTGCATATAGTTACATGTAATTAAAGATACTCTTTTGGAATTTTGTCAATTAAACAGTTAACTGAGAACAATAAAAATGTTTTTAATAAAAATAGATGTTGCATTTACAATGACGGTAGAAATTTACTACTCAAAGTGTAAAATAAGGGTTGTTTGTAATTGGTGAGAACAGAACCTAATTCAAAGAAAAGTGTAGTAAACTCATACTGTGAAAAAGGAAATTTAAAAGCATTGGATTTATGGCATCAAAGATTAATTAATGATAACGAGAATCAGATTATAAAAATTGTCAAAGCACAAACTGTAATTTAAACTGTGAATTGACAATCCTTGCATCATGTAATGACTGTTTAGCAGAAAAAGCTACGTGACTCCTATTTGTGACACATCAATCAAGAAACTTGAAAAGTGATGGAACAATTTTGGATCTTGTACATGCAATGTGGAAAACTTTGGTGGCAATAGATATATTGTAAACATGCTGGATGATACTAGCAGATATACTTTCATCAGACTTCTTAAAACAAAGGAAAGTGTAATGGCAGAGTTCAAACATGGAAGATCCAGGTAGAAAAACTTTAAAGCAAATTCCAACAGATAATGGACTTGGAATAACAGCACTGTACACGAAAAGACACTGACTTGCACACCACAGAAAAAGGGGTAGCAGGGAGACTCAAATCTGAGGGATCAAGGGAGAAGTGAAAACAGCCGTAGCATGTTACCTAAAGCAGCTTGGGCAGAACTGATATATACTGCCACATTTATCAGGAACTGAGTCACTAATAATTATAATGAAGTTAAAACTCCATATGAACTATGGATTGGCAGGAAGCCAAGTGTTGCTCATCTTTGGGCAATAGGATGTGAATTTTTTGTGCATATTCTTAAACAAAAATGCCACTCAAAACCCTCAGTAAGGGGCAAGAAATGAATTTTTGTTGGATACACAACGTATAGGATTTGGATTCCAGATACTCAGCTAGTCATGGGGTTGCACAACTAAGTATTCAAAGAAAGCACAAGTGATGAAGCAGAAAACATCAATAAACCTGAAGATTCTACCTTCAAACAACTGGATCAAAAAGACACTATTAGTTTTTATTGCAGTGAAGAGATTTCAGGTAGTAATACTGAAGAAAATGTAATGATCAATGCAAAAGAAAATCTGTCAAGTGAAAGTGAAGAAGAAGACTTCAAAGGATTTCCAGACAGAGAGAGCGAAGGAGCTGAAACTTTGGATAAAGGTGATCAGAGTGAAGAACAATCTACTGTTCAAGTAGAGAAGACAGGACTACCAAAGAGAAGTTTTTCAAAGCCTAAAGCAGCACTACGATTCTTCGAGATAGGTGTTCTATAAACTCAAATAATGATGCAACTAAGGAAAATGGAAGCGGCTTCTAGGCGATATAAATAAGAAAAGAAAGGGAAATTAACCCACCACATACCAAAGTGGACGGATGTGATGAGAGGGAACACTTATGCTGACAAACAACTACACAATATTTCAGCATCTGCCTTGTTCACAAGTAGAAAAATGGGCCATTAGGCTCGGAACGTGTGTACACAACGAACATTCCGAGCCTAATGGACCGTTTTTCTACTTGTGAACAAGGCAGATGCCGAAATATTGTGTAATTGTTTGTCAGCATAAGTGTTCCCTCTCATCGCATCCGTCCACTTTGGTATTTGGTGGGTTAATTTACCTTTCTTTTCTTATTTATAAACTCAAATAAAGGTGATAACATAGTACCGCAATCTCATACAGTTCATACTAATAATATTGTAGAACTGTCTTCATTCAGTGAGGCAAATAATCCTTCAGAAACAGTGCAATGGTTGGGAGCAATGAATGAAGAAATAGAATTATTGAAGAAGAACAATGACTGGTAATTGGTTTCACCACCTCCAAATGCAAATGGTGTTCAAAGGAAGACGATAGGAGAAGCTGAACATTTCAAGGCATGGTTAGTTGCAAAGGGTTCTCTCTAATGAGGGGAGTACATTATGAAGAAATGTATGCACCTGTACCAGGCTTTGACACTAAGATTACTATAAATATTGGTGTTGAAAAGAAGTGGTTCATAGACCAGTATGGTGAAAATTTGCTTACCATCACAGTGTTTTAAAGGAAACTTTGTATATGGGACAACCTGAAGGGTTATGCAAAGAGATCAAGAAAAACTGGATTGTAAATTGCACAAATCCATATATGGTTTGAAGCAATGTGGAAGGTGCTGGAATAAACATCTCAACAAAACATTAGAAAATCATTGGACTCGTTTGTAGTAAAGTTGATCAGTGTGTTGGAAAAAGGAGAAAGAAAGGCTATATTCACTATTTATATGGACAATATACTTGCACTGATAGAGAATGAATCAACAGGACATAGTGTTAAAATGGAAGCATCTGTTCAGAAGTAATTTAAGTACCTAGGAACGATTTCACATCAACTGGGAGTAAAATTCCATAAGAAAGAGTATGGTAGCATCACCTTCTCACAAGAAGGATATGTCAATGAACTGTTGAATGAATTTGGGCTGCAATATGCCAAAAGAATTAAAACCCTAATGGAACAGAGGCCAGAATTTCTCAAATAGTGTAATGAAGATGACTCCAAAAAAACTTCCTTACAGAGAACTCATTGGTGGACTGTTATATTTGTCACAGAGAACTAGACCTGACATAACCTTCTCAGTAGGTAAGTTAGCTCAGTATTGTCTGCAATTCAGCAAGTGTCATTGGAATGTACCTAAAAGGATACTTAGATACTGAAAAGAAACACATGACAATGGAATTACATATTATCCAACTAATGAGAGTCTTGTTGCATACATTGATGCAGATTGGCCTAGTTGTACAAACATTTGCAGGAGCATAAGTGGATGTGTGTGTATCCTTGCAGGAGCTACAAACTGTCAGAAAAGTTCAAAACAAACTGTCATTACACCCAGCACAATGGAGGCTGAATACGTAGCCTTGGCAGCTTGTGCAAGAGAAGTGTTTTGGGCAAAAGAACTTCTGACAAAATTAGTGACAGTGCAGCTACAATATGGTGTGATAAGTCAGGCAGCTACTGCACAGCTAAAAACTATGTTGACAAATCCAGAACAAATCACATTCTTATCAGACATCAGTTTGTAAGAGAATAGGTGATGGAACAGTAGAACTTTGATATATCCCGGGTGAACAAAATGTGGCGGATATCTTCACGAAGGTTCTGTGTCACAGGCTGCACAAGTCTCATTGCAGCCATCTAGTGGAGCAGGTCCAGATTGCATAATCTCCAACGCACAGAATGATAGTCCAAGAGTTAATGATTTTCCAGAGGAGGGGGGGGGGGGCAGGAGATTGTAGAGATTAGCATAAGTGCAGTGTACAGAGATAGGCAGTAGTGTAGACTGCTAAGTACTCTTTCATGTGTGTATTATCTCTCTGGACTATCTGTTGTGTTGTACATGTTGTATTGCGCACCGAGTGTTTGAAGTTTAATAAAAGGTTATTCGTTAGAAATAATGTGTTGGTTACAGTTTATTTTTGCATTACACACACTTAATACCTAAAATTAATATAACAAGATACTTTCTCATTGTAAAATTGAGGTGGGCGAGGGAGTGGTAATATTAGGAACTAATTTCTTACCAATTCCTTTATTTTCGTAAGAATGTCTTGTAGGTACAATACAACCATACCAGCTTGCAGAAGACGAATGTGATCAGCATCAGGATGAAAGTAAAGATGTGTGTTGCCAATGACAATACTTCTCTCTGAATGAACACTGTTTAAAACAGTAACCTAAAATGGAAATAGTTTGAACACTGTCTCAGTTTTCTATATATTCAAATTCTCAATTACAAAAATGACTGAAAAACTAACTTGTAATGATGTTGTTCTTGCCAAGATTCTGCTTGATAGAGCTTCATTCGTTTTTATTTTAGTCCAGATTTCTGAAAACAGTGGATTTGTAGGTAATTCTTCTGATAAACTTTTACTCTGAGTTTGAAGTAATCTGTTGGTAAGAAAATATTTTATACATTGTAGACCTCAAATTTTTCAAATAACAAATAATATTATAAGTAACAATGAAAGAAAGAAATACTGCGAGGTAATATTTATATGGAAAAACAGATGAAATACACCCAACACTTGCCAAAGTTGAAGGGAGGAGGGCAGCAGCAACACAAAAACAAAGAAAATACAATATTTCGGGCTAAACCCTTCTTCAAGTCAACAGATGTAAGCGGCTGGGCTTGCGCAAGACTTGTATTTGATGCAGCCACTTATGGAATAATGAAGAAAAGGGAAATTAACCCACCACATACCAAAGTTGGCAGCTTCGGTGAGAGAAAACACTTAGGCGGACAAACAATTACATAATCTTCGGCAACTGGCTTCTTCAGTGGTAGATAAATGGGCCATTAGGCTCCTTACGTGTGCACACACAGAACGTCACCCAATGGGTCATTGGGTGACGTGATGATAAGATGGCTCAAACTCTGAAAACTGAGCTACCTGGTTGGATATTTTTTCCATCTCTTCCAATCATAAATATTTCCCAGTTGGTTTTCTATCAAAAATTACATTTTGTACTGCCCCTTAACTTGAAGGAGGAAGGGGGCGGGGGCTGTTTTTACCATTAAAGCATTTTATGCATACAAGGGTCATCCAGAAAGTAACACCCATTTAACAATTAAAAAACAACCAGTAATGATTTTTAAAAGAAGCTCTTCAATTTACTTGCATTTCTTTTATACAGTCACTTTGCAAATTCAAACACTTATATCATGTTATTGCTTCCTTGCCTCAGATTCCTCCACCGTCAGTTCAATTAGACTTGTTTAAATTTGTTGTGTTTTTCCGGCAGGGTGATGTTAGGGCATTGTCATGGAGAAGACACTACCAGGCAACAGGAATTTGCCGCAGATCTTGAACTGCCTGCTGCAATTTCTTAGTTTCAGAATATAAATCAGCGTTAATGGTAACTGAATATAAAATGGGCACACATTTCTTGCATTAAGGAATCGAATAACAGGTGCCACTTCACAACTGACATCGTTCTCAATTTATTAAAGATTTTAAACTAACGAATGATAGGGAAATAAAATCAAACACTTACCATAGATGATGGCGGCTGCGAACGAGAAACGCAAAAAATATGAACATATGTAACACAAGATTTCGATGTCGAACCATATTCTTGCTAGCAGATGAGACAGAGTTAGATGTGATCGCATTGTTGCCTGCTTGGTTGATGGGGAACCCAGGTAGCATGGCCTGATTGTCAGGGGTTGTGAAAAAGTGCAAGCCTGTTCTGAACTGATAATTCTGGAGGTATACTATCATTGGAAACAGGCGAACATCACCAAACCAATTAACATGAGATGGTATAAATATAATAACAATAATAATCAAAACTTTTAATAGGATAATTGAATGTAAAGAACTATAAAATGTTAACAAATATTAAGTGTCGGGTTTACTGGAAAGGTGTCATTGGAGTGTGAGGGCAGAAGGATGTCTTGCATCAAGGATATGTTGGTAAGCAAGTTCCTATCTGCAGAGTTCTGAGAAGGTTGTGGTATAAAGGAAAAACTGATAGTTTTTACTGTAAAATGGTTTAAATTGATCAGTTTGTGGGTATCGGCATGTTTGCTACTGGATGGGAAAAGTACTGGTAAACACTTTTGCCTGTGGCTATTCATTCTGATGGTGAATGAGGCCTGTATATAAACTTGTGCAGTGGAGACATGAGAGTTGAACTATGAGCTGTGTTGTGGTGCATGTGGCATGTCCCATGATTCAAAAGGTTTCCACTGCACCTTTCCCATCATGAGACATGCCACATGCACTCCAACAAACCTCATATATCAATTCCCATGACTCTACTGTACAAGTGTATAAATAGGCCTCACCACTAACTCACTCACCAACAGAATGGCCACATGCAAACAGTGTATACCACCAACTTTTCCTATCCACTTGCAAAACACGCTGGTTCAAAAAAAATGAACAATTTTTAAAAACACTTTTACAGTAAGAGCTACCAGAGTTTTCCCTGACACCACAACCTTCTCTAAACTCCGAAGATGGCAACTAGCTTACAGACATATCCTTGACACCAGGTATTCTTCTGGTCTCAATCTCTAATAACATCCTTCCAGTAAACCCAGCACTTATTATTTGTTCACATTTTATAGGTCTCATATTCAAAATTCCTACCAAACATTTTTATTATTATTTCAACTTTTGGCTACTTTGGACGACGAGAAGCAACTGGTTTACTGGTACCTTTTCTTCTCCTCCCAGAATTTTTTCATTCTTCAGAATAGGAGGTCTAGGCCTTTGTAAACCCACTGAATTTATCAATTTTAATTTGAAACATTCTTCAATTCTCTATCTCATCTGGATTGGTCCCAACTTTTTCCACATATTTTCTTGCCTCCTCAACCCATTTTGTTGTCACCTTTAGCTTAGTGATATAGTTTAAAATTCTTTTTGTCAACCTACTCTCACTCATTTGCACAAGATGTCTGTAAAATTTCAACCTTGTGCATTGTGCCTGCTATTTTCTCTCCATACCTACACAGATCTTAATTTTTCCTCTTCCACCCGATAGTCTTTTTCCCTTATTGGTCTTAGGATTTTATTCTCTTTTCTCTAAATCCATAATCTTTATTATCTTATTCAATACCAGTTATTCTGAGCTGAATATTGCCTCTGTCTTGACAACTGTTGTATAATGTCTAATCTTCGCTCTATAGAAGATCGCTTTCTTGTTGTATCTGTTTTGTATTAGCTCATATGCTAGTGCCATCTTTCTGGCTCTATTAATTTTCTTATAAAGCCCATTGGGTTCTATCCATTCGTCCAGATATTTAAATTTGTCAACTACCTTAACTTTTCCAAACTTAGTTTCTGGATGTTTTTCATTTTTCCATATGAGATGAAGAGTCCTATTTTTCAACCATTGTTTGAGTTGCTTCTTTATTTTCTCCTAGTAATGCCACTTTATCAGCTAAAGCAAGACATTCCACCTGTAGACCGTGCTTGCTTGGATTAAACATATCCTTTCGATACCACCTTCTTTTATTGAATTTTTTCCCAATTCTCATTATTTTTTCCAACACTTTATTAAATAGAATGGGAAACAGACCATCTCCTTGCCTGACGACTGTTCGTAACTCAAAAGGATCTGAATCTTAAACTTAGAAACTGTTCTAATTCTTCCAAAACTTTGAAATGTATCTTCCTGTCAGTTGCATCATTTTCTTTTTTAAAAAATCAATTACTACTGTATTTTTACCTCTTAAAGCTCTTATTCTCAGGATACTTTTAATATTAAAGATTTTTCCCATACAAGATTTTCTCTTTCATCCATTTTTCCACTAGTTTTAGCATGCCCTTGCACATTATTTTATATGATATAAAATAACGACATTGCTTTGTAATTGTTCAAGTCAGTTCAGTTTCTCTTTTTATGAAGTGCATGTATAAGGGCATATTTCTGGTGTGTAGAAATTTCTTCTTTTTCCCAGGTATCATATATACATCAATGTAAATTTTCTCTTAGTTTAAGCCTCTAATTTTCCACATTTCTCCTATTTCATCTCCTGGTACCTCAGAAACTGTTCTTAGAAGCTGTTCTTGAGTTCATTAATGACTTGTTTTATTTCTTCAAGGCTTGGAGGTTTTGACTGAATTTGCTTTAGATGGTCCTTCAAATCTTGATAGTAGCTCCTCATTGTTTAGGAGAGCTCTTCACTAGAGCCAACAGTTGGCAATCTTCCTTATTGAAGGCTAAAGATCCATCCTTTCTTTTAAAGCAAATACTTGCAGGTCAGTATTGTTGTAATTCTTCCTTACAAGTACTATAGAATTCTCTTACATTATTTTTCTGGAAGTCTTCTTCAATATCTTCAAACCAGTTCTCGTATTATCTTTGTTCTCCTCTGATGGTCTTTACAGTAATTTTTCTTTGCTGGCAATATTCGTCACATTTTTCCATGGTCTGATTGGAAATCAATTTCTTCCAGGCTCTTTGCTTCTACCTAAACACAATTTTTATTCCACCATCTGAGCTTTTGTTTCCTTTTCTGTTCCTGTAAGTTTTCCGCCACTATTACCAGTGATTCGTTAATTTCTTCCCATTTGTTCATATCTAATTTTTATAAGTTTTCCTACTTTCCTTAATTTCCTTCAGTTTCTTCTTAACTTCAGATCATACTCTAGGTCAGGGTTCCCACTCTTTTAGCAAAAGAAAAATTATGGTGTTTTTAAGGCATTTTTTCATATTTTTAAGGCTATATTTAACGTATATTAAAATGTTATGAAAAAACTAATATGCAAAGAAATTAAAATATGCATGTTAATATTATGATGAAAGAAGCTTTAATCAAGTTTAAAAATTAATAAATTTCTAATAAATTTACTTTTGTTTTCACACAATACAGTGAATATTGAAACGTTTTCCCTTTTCATATATTAAACATAAAATAAAAAAACTACTATACCCCAGAGAACTGACACAAGGGCAAAAAGAAACATTAGCACCTTAGTAATAAGAATTACTAACATATAAATATATATTTTAACTTAATTTGTTTTCATAGATTCTAGCACATTAGCAGTTACATCAGAGAAAGTCTGCCAAATTGTCAGTTCAATTACTTATTAGATTTCAGGTATAATGTTGAATGAGGAAGACTCACCCCCCCCCTTTTTTTTTTGAAAGCTACATGTAAAAACCTGTAAAAGAAGAAACATTTTCCATAGGTTTAAGAAATAGCTTAAATACAACTTTTTCAACATCTTTCGAGTTACAGCAGTAGTTCCTATTGGGCATATTTCATCAAATAATTTCTTATATGAGTAAAGTCTACTTACCAGATGAGCTACAACATGTTATAAGGATAAACATAAAACATACTGGTAAGAGTTGTTAATATGTATGCAGATTAAATAAAAAATATAAACTTTTTTAATTTTTTTTTTATTTTTCACATTGTTTAAAAACAAAGGTAAATTCTCTTTTAAATCTTTCAATAGAGCCTTAATTTTACTTTCAACATCCTCAAATTCAGCTTTTTTAACTTTAGCGGTTCGTCGAAAACTATTGGACTGTGTGATGTACTTAACATCCCCTATAACCTCAGCTTTATCTGACCGTTTATCAGCATTATCTTCAAGATCTTTAATTGTAGTTTCTAGATGTGCCTTTTTACACTTCAAATCTTCCAAATCAACTAAAATAGATTTGTGTTTCACTCCCTGAATCCCTGTATTCTTTGCATTTTTTTTATCTTCCAGGTACGCAATATACTTTTGACGAGCCATAGCTGCATACATCCCTAACTCCTTAGTTATTAACAACTTATTTTTGCTGTTTTTGAAATGTTGACTGACTAATCTTTGAGCCATTAAAGACTCTGCTTTTAAATTTTCAACTTCCAACTGCTTGTTCACAGAGAAGCTTTCGTTCAACATCTGCTTGTCCATGTGATAACAGCAACAATATTTTTACTATTGTATCATATCATATCATTTTATTCACCATTAGTCAATACAATATTGAAATAGGCTTCGTCATATACATACTATAATTTGTGTACTCTGTTATAATCTTCTTTGCCTAGATACTTCTCTAAAAAGATACCTAATCGTGAATGCTCATCATGTGGATTAAATGAGCTGAAGTGGTTCAAAGCGTTTGAGGCAACTTGTGATAAATAAACTGTGATACAAGAATTTCATCACAGTCTCCTTCTCCAATTAAATTTATTTTTGACAAGTGAATCAGAAGATATTTCATTTTTTCATAACAGTTGCTACTATTTAGCGCCATCTGTCTAGGATCAAGGCAAGTCATACTTCTTACAACTCTATAATTTATAGGAGATTTGTCCAGTATGTGCTTAATCATTGTGAAAATGGAGTCTTTGGCCTCCATTTTCATCTTGAAAACATCTTTTTCAGACACTTTCTTGTTGAATATCATAGCCTTGTTGATCGCCTGCAACTCCTAAACTGATGTTGCTACCACAGGAATGCTTCGACACATCACTCAGGTCTAATGTTTCCACTTTTTGTACATTAGTCAATACTTTTGTGTGTTCTTTCTTAAAAACATTGAAGATCATCATCATTATCGTTGAGGACCATCTCCAGTTTCCCGGGTGTGGTTTACAAGCCTTGGTTATTATAGACGATTGTTTTCCACCTTTTCCTGTCCAGAGAGGTTTCTCTGTCTGTGATGTACTCCCAATTCCAGCCTCTTCTCTCTACGTCCTCCTTCAGTTGGTCTGTCCATCTTCTTCTTGGTCTTCCCACTGGTCTTTTGCCCAGTATCCTTTTTTCCAAATAAGTTTTTGGCAGTCTTTTACTAGTCATTCTCTTCACATGCCCAAACCATCGAAGTCTTGATGACCTAAGTCTCTCTTCCATGGATTCCCTTAGCTCTAGGTTTGATCTAATTTCATCATTCTTTATGTGGTCAAGTCTAGTTTTCTGGAGGGCCGTTCTAAGAAACTTCATTTCACATGCTTGGATCTTGCTAAGGTCCCTTGATGTTAGTGTGCATGTTTCCAAAGCATATGTGAGAATAGGAATGAGATATGATTTGTACAAGACAATTTTTGCTCTTCTGGGAACCTTCATGTCTCATAGTAAGCCTCGCACAGTACTGTAGAAGTTGGCTCCTTTGGTTACGCTACTCACTATTTCTAACTCACTTCTACCATTATTGGCAATTATGCTCCCCAGGTAGCTGAATTGGTCAACAACTTCAACTTCGTGGTCTTTTAATTTTATATGACAGTCTGTATTCTTTCGGCTTATTTTTAGTGCTACAGTTTTTTTTTTTTGATTCAATTTCATTCCATATTCTTCAAACTTATCATTCCACATCTTCAATTTGTTTTGTATTCCTTCTTCTGTTTCATCCCATACTGCTACATCATCTGCAAACACCAGTGCCTGTAGATCTCTATTGAATGTTCTTTTTAGTTCTTTTAAGATGTTATCCATCACCGCTGTAATGGACAAATTTAATAGATAACAATTAAAATGAATAAAGGAATAAATTGTGGAAATAAAGGTTGAGTGAAGGCGACAGCTGTGTAAACCGCGAGACCGGTAGTGGTCGAGACAGACGCTGACAAAGGCAGATTCAGCACTGAGCGAGCGGTATCGGGTGAACGCTTGCATTCAGGCAGCTCGGGAACATTCGAAGCTGACGTCCGATATATGCTGAGTGGCTCTCGAGCTACGAGAGTTTTCTAGAATGTACAACGAACTTTGATCAAGGTCTGCCAAGTCAGTACACTGCTGTACTATATAAACGAGGTTTCAGAGGGCCTCGGGGCTCGGAAGTGTTATACTGATCGACGCCGCCACTATGTCCGTTTAGGAAGCCAGCTGGGTCCAACCGGGTCCGAACTCGGTTCCGATCGTGTTTCCATCTGTACGATCGAATGTTCCAGTAAAGTGTAATTGCTCTAAGTACTGTTACCAGCGCCTGGATTAGTGCTCCATGGGATAACATAGCGTGTGTAGACTCGGACTAACGGAAAGTAATAAACGGGTTTAAAGTATTTACGGACTTTCTCTATTCGTGTCCAAGTTGTCTTTCAGGGGAGTTAGAGCCAACCCTGAAGCAAGCTGAAGAGAGGACGTTCGAGGGTGTGCAGCACTCCATGCAAGTAAGTGTTAAGAGGCTACAGTGCCTACCACTTGCCATTCCTGGCTAATCGACTAATCACCCCACTAATAATCGTCACCAGCTGTGGTTATGAGGGGCCAATGACAATTTGGAGTTAAGGCGGTTGCAGCTTAGTGTTGGGTGACTAACAGTCGGTTACGTAATGGTAAATAGCCATTACATTTTTTTGGTGTCAGAAAGAACGAGGCGAAGACTTGAACGCAGAGGAATTGGTACCAAGAAATTGGGTGATGAATTCAACGCAAACAATTGGCTACAAGAAGAGCTGGATGCAGAATTAAAAACCAGGCAAATAGAGCAACTAGACGCTAAGAGCAAGGAAGGACCCTGGCTTGCTAATTCATATAACATCTTCAAGATCCGGACTTCGAATCCAAGCGGTCGCGGCGACTCCAAGCAGAGCAGCGGCAGCAGCGGCACGGCGCGGAACTCGTGGTACTACGCGGGAGGCGGCAACCAGGTGACGAGAGCGAGCGAAGGAACGCATCGCGGGTGTCAGGCGGACAGCATACCTGCCAACCGACAGGCGCGGAACGAAGCGGGCAGCTGAGAGGGAGCAGGGAACGTCTCCGGACCGGCGATAAGATTTCGGTGAGTAGAGTTCAGCTCATTTATTAAGTCAGTATGCCTACTACAGGCGATACAGCTTCAGGCGATACAGCTTCAGGCGGGCAGACAGTTCAGGATGCTGTCTCCGACCTGAACGAAAGAGTAGAAAAACTAGCTATTAACGCAAATTTAGCGAAGGAAAATGCAAAAAATTTGCAACTCCTTAGTGCGTTTCTTTCGCCAGATATTTCCTTTGGTGGAGCACCGGGAGAGAGCATAATAGAGTTTTTCGAAAGATTAGATAATATTTTGAGTCTTTTTGAACTTCCTTCGGAAATTAAACTCAAAATTTTGAGGTCAAGGTTGACCGGGTCTGCATTTCGCCACGTAAGGGTTGACCGAATGTGTAGGTTGTCTGAAACTTACGCTGGGCTTAAAGAGGAGTTGATCAAGAGATTTGAACCCAAGGGTAGTATGGTATTTTATCGGGAGAAATTACGAAGCGTTAAGAGAAAAACTACAGAATCACTCGAGGATTTTGCTGATCGGATCAAAACTTTGAACGCGCATACGTTTGAGCTCACAGGGGACGAAAAACAAGACGAAATTATCCTCTTCGAAGCTGAGCAAAGAGCATTAGAAATATTTTTAGCAGGGGTGAGTACTGAGTTGTATGAAGCCATTTCCCTTCGTCGCCCAAAAACCTTTTCTGAAGCCTTACAGTTTGGGACACTTTTTGAGCAGGTTAAGAATAGATCAGCAAGTGAAAGTAAATTTAGACCTCCTAAGCAAGTATTTGTAGCACGGAAAAATATAATAACGTGCTGGTCCTGTGGATTGGAGGGCCACCGTCAAAGAGACTGCTTTCACAACCCACAAAATAGGGGAAGATATCATAATAAGGTATCACAAAATAAATTTATGAGGCCTAGGAATAATTTTGATGGTTCTTGTCCTCAATGCAACCACAAAGATCAGAGTAAGGGTAATTACAAGAATAGAAATTCCCAGGGTAGTAATGTCACTAAAGGTAAACCCAAGCCTTGGCATAAAAATAGTAGTAGAGACAACTTATCATGCAAGTAATGGTCAGAATAAGGCTAGCAGTGAACCAAATAGTAAGTCAGGCAAGTCGGAAAAACTGTTAGCGGGTAACCGTATGCCCGGCGAGTTGCCCTCGATAAACGTTCCTGTTGCTTGTAGCCAGGACAATCAAGGGCTTAACGACATAAATCTCACAGTATCGGCAGTAGTTGAAGGTAAGGTTTGTAAATTTCTGTGTGATTCAGGGGCAAGTGTAAATCTTGTAAGTGTGAAAATATGTGGGGAAGAGGGACTGAATCCTCCAAATTTCAAGATTACAGGCATAGATTCTTCTAAAGAAATTCCTGTTTTAGGGATTAAAGAAATAAAGTTGATTATAAATGAAGTAGAGTTTTTTACGACAGTGTATGTTGTCGCTTCGATGGGACCAAAGTTTAATGGCATTCTAGGAGTGACTTTCCTCCAACAGCACAAAGCGGTTATAGATTTCGAAAACTGTTCTATTGGTTTAAGGAATCACCTAGGTGAACGCCTGCTAGTAGAGCTTGAAGGCTCATATAAGTGTCCAATGGAGGTACCAGACGTGGAACCTTCTGTAAAACGGCCACAACAGCCAATTTTGAAGTCACATGCCGTGTGTGATGTTCCAGGATCGTCAGGAAAAGTTTTTATGATTCAGGTTCCTAAGAAAATAAATGCAGAAGTAGGAGAAACTGTAATTGTAGACCCTCTACCGGTAAATGAATTCTTAGATCAAAGGAGAATTTACGTGAAAAGGTGTATAACTAAAATTACTGTAGTTGATGAAAAGAGATGTGTTCCAGTGATATTAGAAAATTTCAGTGATTGTCCAGTTGGAATTCCGCGGAATCAACCGATAGCAAATGTGTTGACAGTAAATGTAGATGATTTTCGGCACGCTGTACCTCATCCAGGTGAGGACGGCGATGTTTTTCGCGAAGCAGGTCATGTTATGGGTCGGCCGAACAAGTGATTAATTTTGACGAGAAAATAGGACATTTACCCGCAGATCAGCAAAAGAGTTTAAAAGCGTTATTAGAGGAATATTTAATTCTGTTTACATCTAAACAAACCCTACCAGCTACTAGTCTTGTAGAGCATAGGATTTTGACCTGGAGATTCTCCTCCAATTCGGCGGAAACCTTATCGCGTTCCAATTGCGCAAAGACAGGTTCTAGACGAACTGATTGATCAACAATTGCGAGAAGGGATAATCAGACCATCCCATTCGGCATGGGCAAGTCCTGTGGTACTCGTGCCAAAAAAGGCAGCAGAAGGCGAGATCAAGTACAGATTTTGTGTTGATTACCGGCATTTAAACAAGATAACTGTTCCTGATGTTTACCCCCTCCCCGCTATCGTCGAAACGGTAGACTATCTGGCAAATTGTCAATACTTTTCCACCCTTGATCTCAGATCGGGATACCACCAGGTAAAAGTATCTGAGCAAGATATAAATAAAACAGCATTTTGCGTCCCAGACGGATTATATGAATATTGCCGTCTACCATTTGGTTTAAGGAATGCTCCGGCCTCTTTCCAAAGATTATTAGATTTTATTTTGAGAGGAATTAAGCCTAATTATTGTCAAGTATACATCGATGACGTCATCTGCTATTCTCGGACGTTTGAAGAGCATTTAGTTCATCTACGAGAAGTGTTCGAGCGGCTCCGAAAAGCTAACTTGACGCTATCCTATAAAAAGTGTCATTTTGCATTAGGAGAGATAGAATATCTAGGACATTTAATTTCGAAAGATGGTATAAAGCCACACCCCAGATTAACTTCAGCGGTTCAGGACTTTGCGCCACCCTCTAATGTTAAAGAACTACAGTCATTTCTAGGTTTGTCAAATTACTACAGAAAATTTATCAAAGATTACGCCAAGATTGCTAAACCTTTAACGAGACTGTTAGTAAAGGGAGTTAAGTTTGAATGGACACAAGAATGCCAGAAGGCTATGGACTTATTAAAAGAAAAATTGACCTCTCGTCCAATTTTAGCTTATCCCGACATGTCCAGACCTTTTCGACTTACCACAGATAGCTCAAATTTTGCGGCAGGTGCAGTTTTATCCCAGATTTTCGATAATGGAGAAAGACCAATAGCATATGCCTCACGTCAATTAAATCCCGCAGAAACGAGATACTCAGCAACAGAAAAAGAAATGGCCAGTTTAGTATGGGGAATTAAATATTTTAGAACATATCTATGGGGTAGAGAATTTGTAGCTATTACCGATCATAATTCTTTACGATGGCTTTTAAATTTAAAGGACCCATCGAGTAGACTGATGCGTTGGGCGCTTTTACTGTCAGAATACGATTTTACGGTCGAAGTTAGACCTGGCCGAGAAATCGGGCATGCCGATGGCCTCAGCAGAAAGGTGAGAACTGTAGAAGTGCAACAACCTCCGTCCTTGGCTCAGTTACCGCTACATCAGTCGAAAGACGACCAATGTTTACGTTGGCGTCAGCATCCTCGCTTCGTGTCGCGAGACGATGTGCTTTATCGGCAAACAAAACAAGGCGACAGAGTTGTAGTACCCGCATCTCTACGCGATCTAGTAATGAAATTGCACCATGATTCATTATATGGATGCCACGCAGGGTATAAAAACACCAACCGTTTAATAGCTAAGGAATACTGGTGGCCTTCGCGACAGCGAGATGTGCGTGAGTATGTTAAAAGTTGCCTTCTATGTAACAAACGCGCAGGTGAAACAAGAAACCGGGAAAAATTACTACCATTACCCGAAACTACATCTCCATTTGAAAGAATTCATATAGATATCGCAGGCCCATTCACGCGAAGTGTTCAAGGCCACGCCTATGTTTTGACCATTGTTGACGCATTTTCGCGGTACCTAACTATGATTCCAATTGAAAATCAGAAAGCTGAAACCGTGGCTAAAGCCTTCGTAGTAAATTGGGTGCTAATTTACGGGGCTCCCAAAAAAGTGACCTCAGACAGAGGGACCAATTTTCTATCGGATCTATTCACCCAGGTATGTAAATTGTTGGGGATAGAAAAGTTAAAGACGACTCCATTATCTCCACACTCAAACGGAAAAGTCGAGAGATGTCACAGAACGATCCTAAAGACCCTAAGTTGCTATGTAAATAGGTCACAAAACAATTGGGATACAATTTTGCCCTTCATCGTATCTGCATATAATTGTCGAGTTCACACGTCGACCAATAAAACTCCATATGAAGTGCTATATGGCCGGGAAATGAATTCACCTTTTTCAATTTTCCCTATGTCCAAAGATATCACAAACCCGGAAGTAAGAAGTTTAGCACATAAGCTACGTAAAATCTGGAATAGTGTACGAAAAGCAAATTCAGCCTCTTTTGCACAACAAGCTAAAGCCTATAATAAAAAAGCTAAACCGCAAGAAATTCCAGTTGGTTCTTTTATTTTGTTAAATAGACCATATAGGAAACCTGGAACATGTTCGAAGTTCAATTTCTCTTGGTCTGGTCCTTTTGAAGTAATATCCGTTGTGTCTCCAGCTACAATAAAAATTAGAATGCCTGATAGAGATCTAATAGTACACAAGAACAGAGTTAAACCATATATATGGCGCAAAACTAATCAGAGCCATAGGCAAGATACCACTGATATAAACTCAAAATCACAGGGTCGAGTAATGAACCCAAGACCTCCCATTGATACCCACCCACCCCAGCGAAAAGATTCGCAATACAATTTGCGAAGTCGCAGACAAGACGCACAAGAAACTAATCTAATGCAGAAGCAAGCGCGAAAACAGCAAAAAGTCCGTGAAAGTGTAGAACTAACAAAAAAATGACAAACATCAATATAACTTGCGGAAGAGAAACTAAGCTACCTATCTCCAAATAATGCTTAGAGTAGTTTAGAAAGATGTAGGTAGCCACCACTTGGAAATAGACGGTGAAATTAACTGTGAAATTAACTGTGAAATTGCATGTAGTAGCATGAACTGCTATAGAATACAGAAATTCTAGTTTTAACTATTGATAAAATATAGATTTGTTAGTAATAACAAGATTTATTTTCATAATAATTGAGCTAAACTCTACTCTACTTAAAAAAAAAAAAAAAAAAAAAAAAAAAAAAAAAGGAGAGAGAGAGAAAAAAGAAAGGATAAGACAAACAAATAATGTTGTGTGTGATGGTAATACCAAGCGCATATTCCCTGGTGTTAATTGTGTTCCACAGGCAAGACAGCAGACACACCGTTCAGCTGACGCGCGCGGAAACAAGAAACGACGACACGTGAGATTACCTCAACGCGGCGTTTCCTCAACGAGCAACACATCGCTTCACAACTCAAGGACTCAAGAGACTAAGTATCGAAACTTTAATTCCTAGTGTATTTAGAAATTCAGTGTCAACGGCTAGTGAAATAAGAATAATAGATCTTTACCTAGTGACATTGTGCATTGGTGCCTAAATTCAAACTGTGTGTTAAGTAGATAGGTATTAGAAGCATGTATTTCCTTATTGTCATAATAATATTAGGGATACTGTACAGTGGAAACGTAGGTCAGTGTTACACAATCAGACCTCTTACAAATGGCGTAATATTTGTCAAACAGAATGATGTGATAAATTCTCCTTTGGAGTGGACCATTGTTGCACAAATTAGTTTCCTAGAATTACGAAATCATAGCCTAGAGATAAGAAATATTTTTAGAGTATTAGATGCTTCTCTTCAGAATTTACCTTCCTTTGACGAAGACATAACACATGCTGTAGTTACCAACCTAAGAGTTTTGTATGCCTCTCTGGAGGAAGAATACCAAAATTTAGTTGAACTTCTGCCTACGGGAAGAGTTAGGGTTAAGCGTGGTTGGATAAACGCAGGTGGTTTCTTATTAAAGAAAATTTTCGGGACTGTAACAGAACACGATTTGAAGGAACTAAATTTACGTTTGGGAGACCTAGAACAAGTAAATCAAAACTTAGAAATCAGTGCTTCGAGACAAGTACTACTTACAAAAAATTTGCAAAATGCCGTAACAAATAACACGTATCTTATCTCAAAACTAGCTAACACATTCATGTCCAAAGTATCTGAACTTCAAACCACTTTAAATCAAAATCTTAGAGAATTAGAAAAAGTATTCATCAAACAGTTGTATAGTACACAATTGCTACAACAGTTAATTTTGACAATAACGAGCACAAAATTAGAGTTAACCAGATTAAGAATTGCACTAGTTCAAGCGACAAATGGTAAATTAAGCGACGTACTTTTAAGTCCTAAAGTATACCTACAGTATTTACAGATGATCCAACGCCAACTAGGAGCAGAGAGTTACATGTTATTCCCATGTACCTTAGAACAAATATATCATTACTATCAAATTGCCAAAGTAAATGTAGCATTAATGGATGGACACTTAAGGATCATAATTAATATACCTATTGGAACCACTGATTCAGTTTTAAACAGATATGCGATACACTCATTTCCAATTTTCTGGAAACATACCAACCATTTTGTAGAATGGGTCACGAAAGAAGTATTATTGGTAACACAAACTCAGAAAGCATATGCAGTGTTAGATAACAAAGATTTAGATAAGTGTCAAAATTCTGGCATAACTATATGTCCCCGAGTCATACTAAATGACAGAACTCTTTTGAATTGTGAAGCCTCCATGTTCTTCTCCAACAACTTCACAAACCTATGCCAAAGAGAAATTAAAAAATTAGATCATCCATATCTATCGCAGATAAAACAAAATTGGTTATTTTCTATGCCATACCCACACGATGTAACAATTACATGTTGGGACAAAAATTTAAATCAGACAGTTGATCGCATAAAATTATCAGGATCAGGAATAATTGAACAAGCTACACATTGCCAATTCTTAGGACAGAATTTCGTGATACCAGCAATCCATAAAACTATTGCTCCGATTAATTTATCTTTTCCTAATTATGTATTACCGCATTTTGACCAGGAAATATATCATAGTTCTAAATTACTGGAATTGAACCAAACCAATCCTACAATATTCAACGCAGAAATAGCTAAGCATTTGCAGCAGGCTAGAGATGCTGTCAAATATAATCATTTAATAGCAGCAGTCGACACCGAAATACGAGCACAGACTAGACATAAAACTATTGTAACATCCATTAGTCTTACTTCTATAGGATCAATAACAGTAGTACTTATTCTAATATTAATAATGTATAAACGCTATTGTAATAAATTAACCAAGCTTAATACCGAAACACAAACACCTACAGCAGCACAAATTTTCATGACAATGCCAACTACCAGTAAAGATAATGTCACAAACGACAATGTAACCACTAAATGTTAACATACGAGTTACAAACTAAAATATGTAATTATCTACGACAATGTTGACTAATGTCTTCTTTTACTGCTACAGGGTTGGACAACGAATCTACCTGAACATATGATTTACATTTTTGTTGTAAAAACTTTGTAACCCAGGGGCAAAAGTCCAGGATGCATTTTAATGTCCAATTAAATTAAAAGTCTTTTAGCTTTGAGGACAAAGCTGGTTTTCTGAAAGGAGGAAGAAAATGTAATGGACAAATTTAATGAATAACAATTAAAATGAATAAAGTAATAAATTGTGGAAATACAGGTTGAGTGAAGGCGACAGCTGTGTAAATCGCGAGACCGGTAGTGGTCGAGACAGACGCTGACAAAGGCAGATTCAGCACTGAGCGAGCGGTATCGGGTGAACGCTTACATTCAGGCAGCTTCGGGAACATTCGAAGCTGACGTCCGATATATGCTGAGTAGCTCTCGAGCTGCGAGAGTTTTCTAGAATGGACAACGAACTTCGATCAAGGTCTGCTAAGTCAGTACACTGCTGTACTATATAACCGAGGTTTCAGAGGGCCTCGGGGCTCGGAAGTGTTATACTGATCGACGTCGCCACCATGTCCGTTTAGGAAGCCAGCTGTGTCCGACCGGGTCCGAACTCGGTTCCGATCGTGTTTCCATCTGCTCGATCGAATGTTCTAGTAACTGCTCTAAGTACTGTTACCAGCGCCTGGATTAGTGCTCCATGGGACAACATAGCGTGTGTAGACTCAGACTAACGTAAAGTAATAAAAGGGTTTAAAGTATTTACGGACTTTCTCCATTCGTGTCCAAGTTGTCTTTCAGGGGAGTTAGAGCCAACCCTGAAGCAAGCTGAAGAGAGGACGTTCGAGGGTGTGCAGCACTCCATACAAGTAAGTGTTAAGAGGCTACAGTGCCTACCACTTGCCATTCCTGGCTAATCGACTAATCACCCCACTAATAATCGTCACCGGCTGTGGTTATGAGGGGCCAATGACAATTTGGAGTTAAGGCGGTTGCAGCTTAGTGTTGGGTGACTAGCAGTCGGTTACGTAATGGTAAACTAGCCATTACACGCTATGAACAGAAGGGGTGAAAGGGCACTTCCTTGTTGTACTCCTTTGGTTGTACTAAACCATTCAGAGTAACCATCCCCAACATTGACACAGCTCTTGCAGTTATTGTACAGCATTTGGATCTTTCTTATGAGGTACTCTGGTATTTCAAGTTTTCTTAGACTTTTCCAGATAGCTGATCTAGGAACATTATTGTATGCCTTTTCTAGGTCCATAAACAAATAATTAGGTTTTTCCCTCTTTCCCAATATTTCTCCACCAGCATTCTCAAGGCAAATATTAGATCTGTTGTGCTTCTTCCAGCCCTAAAACCATGTTGTTCCTCTTCTAAGATGGGCTCTAATATTGTTCGTACTCTGGCTTCAACTATCTTTTCCATAATTTTGAGGCCGTGGGATAGGAGGGTAATACCTCTATAGTTTTCACTTTTCCTTCTGTTCCCTTTCTTGAATATAGGAATTATCACCCCTTTCGTCCAGTCTTCTGGTATTTGATTATCATTCCATATTGCTCTGAGGACTCTATACAGCCATTGTATCCCTGGTGGACCGGCAGCTTTAATCATGTCGGCTGTAACTTCGTCGGCTCCTGCTGACTTGCCACTTTTCATCTTATGGAGAGCTCTCTCGACCTCTAACCAAGTTATTGGGGTGCCTTCATGTATTATCCTCTGACTTGTTTCTTCATCGTTTATCCCATTAGGTCCATTTAGTAGTTTGTCAAAATATTGTTTCATGGCTTCCCTGATACTTCTTATATTGCGAACTATATTTCCATCAGCTGTCTCTATTGCTGTAATTGTTTCCTTATCCGATCTTTTGTGTTTTACAATTCCATATAACATTTTCATATTCCCTTTACTATCCTCTTCTAGTTTAGATGTAAAATCATCCCAGCTTTTCTCCTTTTCTTCTTGTACAATTCTTTTAACTTCCAATTTGCTCCTTCTTTTGCCATCTCTTCCAATCTGCCATTATCTGCTTGATCACTGTTGTTTCTTCTGTAAGACTTGGCAATATCTAGAGCTTTTTTGGCTTTATTTCTTTTGGCTATTGCTTCTTTTACTCTGTTGTTCCACCATGGTGTCCTTTTCTCTTTAACTCTCCTGCTTGTTCTTCCACATATTTTTTCTGCACTTGCAACAAGACTTGTCTTAAAATAATTCCATTCTTCGTGACCCTTTTGTATATCTGTTGTTGGTATTTTGGCTCTAATTTCCTCTTGAAACTGCTGTTTGCAGTCCATGTCTTTCAGTTTCCAGTCTTTAACTCTCTGTCTTTTCTTCCTAGTTACCTTTGCAATAGCTTTAGTAACTCTCATATCAGCAACAAGTAGTCTGTGGTCACTGTTGAGACTTTCGCTGGGTATTACTTTCACATCTTGCATTTTTTCTCCACTTAGCCTATCTGTTACAATGTAGTCTATTACAGATCTATGTTGGCCATCCCAGCTGTATCTTGTTACTTTGTGGCTATCTTTTTCTGAAACCATGAATTTTTCACCACAAATTTATTTCTTGTGCATAAGTCGAGCAGAAGGTCTCCCTCAGCATTTCTACTGCCAAATCCGTATGGCCCCATAATTCCTTCATAGCCCGACCTATCGGTTCCTATTTGGGCATTGAAGTCTCCCATTATCACTAGGTTCTCTTCATCGATGATACTTTCTAGTTCTTCTATAAAGCTTGTTTTTTGGTCCTCACTGCATCCCTGTTGTGGGGCGTAGACCTGGACCACAGTTATGGTTTCTCCTTGTAGGCATATTTTGGCTTTTATTAATCTTTCATTGATAAATGAGACATCTGTTATGCTGTCAATGTCTTTGTGGAGTACTAAACCAACTCCATTTTTTGCCACTGTTTTGTTCCCACTCCAGTATAGTTTGTATCCGTCATCCAACATTCTTGTGTTGCAACCTTTCCATTTTGTTTCACTTAGGCCTAGAATGTGAGTATGTCTACGGTTCATTAAATCCGTAATTTCGTTGCATTTGCCTGTTAAGGTGATAATGTTCAGGGTTCCGATGCGAAGCTTAGTTCTACGGTTGGTTCTTCTTTTACATCTTGGATGATCATCAGACATAATATCATCATTAATTCCAAGGTTATTGTCTACATTGGGTGCAAGTTTCTTTCCGAGGCTCGTTTTAATTTTGAAAGCAACACTTTTTGTTCTCTATTTTGTTGGCTTGCTAGGCCTAACACAGAAGAGGATTTTCTGTCGGGGTTTACTCCCTTAGCCTTTGAAGATCCCTCTTCACCACAAGGCAGTGGTTTCCTTCTCATTTTCCCCTGAGAAGTTAGGGATGCCTCCTCCGCCATCTACCCCATACCGAAGAAACTTCTTCTCTGCCGTAGATGCCGTTAAGGTCTTCACCCGTTGTCCCTGGGCATGGGTGCTGCGTTATACCCCGCAGGACTGGGTCCCCACCTGGATTTTGCCATTCTGCCATTTCGGACTACTGAGATGGAGAATGCCCACCCCCGCATCGTGGATGCACCATGCAAGAATTACTCAAGTGGAGGATAGGGAAGGTGACCCTATCTCCCTTGAGCCGGGTTAATGGCTGTGTATAATGCCACAACCAAAGGCAACATTGAAGATAACAATAAAATTTGTAGTAAATTTTCTTATATCCTCTGCCAAAAATGGCAAGAGAGGTTTTGTGCTCTGATATAAAAGCCAAGAATGGGGTTGTCATTTTAGACACCAAAATGAAAAAAATCAGTTTTGAACAAATAAGATTATCTTTTACTGCCTGTTGAATTGTTAAAAAGGACTTACATGTAGGTTTAGGCAAAGAGCCCTTTTCCACATTCTGTATGCAGCTTTTAACATCATCCCATATTTCTAATGCCCTTTCTGCTGCAAATAAATTTTCCAACCACCTGTGTGAACCAAATTTTGAGGGCATTTTTTACAAGTGGAAATATTGAGGAAATCCTCTCTTCTCGCTGGTGAATCTTTAAATAACCAAAATAAGGAAACTAGGATTGAATCAAGGTGTCAGCCAGAAGCTTGGCAACCATGTTTAAATGCATTATTTACAACATGTAAACCACATGTTCCCACATCCAACATTTCACAATTAAATCCAGTTCTTAATTTATTTTGCAACATATTGAAAAATTTCAAATTTACGGATGGACCATCCATTGAAACCTGTATCACTTTTTGGAGAGATAACTTCTCAACTGCTTCCTAAAAATGTTCAATCAAATCTTCAGCTTTGGCATGGCTCATAAAAACAGAAGTTTGATATGAGGTTTCAATTGTGTTTGAACATTCATTCCAGTATTGCACATGACATCGAGTTGTTTACTTTGTAAGAAGTTGTGTAAACTCACATCAAACAATAATACACAACAACTGCAATTTTTCAGAGAGTCATAAAACAAATTTCTATAAAATGGTGCAAGACCAAAACAAAGCAGATAAGCACATTTTGTTGGTCCACAGGAAAATAGTTTAGCTATCTGGCTGTCACTAAACATTTCTTGGAATAACAAATTGATGTCTTTGCGAGAATTATACGAGTAATGACTAGTCACACACTTCAAAGTCCACTTTATTTCAGCATCAAGTACTGAGTTCTTGAGAACTGTCCAAGTTCAAAATATTTACAGCAAACACTGCAATATCCTTTGTATTTATCACGGGATGGAGCGAGCCAATGTTTGTAACCTTCGTAATTTAACCATAATATATTAAGTGTACACTTTCCCATCGTAAAACATACAAAAATAAATTAATAGTGAACGTAAATTAAGCTGTAATATCCAATAAAACAATATATACATAAGAAACTAATGAGAAATTGCCAAGAAATGTAAGACGCAGGCATGTACGAAGCAGAACTACATTAGAGAGGTACTGTGCAAAGACTCTACTACTCGCTTGAAATAAAAGCACTTGGTCAAGGTCGGCGCATCACCAGGATAGTGAAATTTATTACGCCGTATCTCGGTGTTAAAAAAACAGACTTTTTCAAAGATTTTAAGGCTTTTGAGAAAAATAAAAATCAAAATGAAAATTAAGGCCTTTTTAAGGCCCTGTAGGAGGCTGGAATTTAATTTCAGTGAGTTAATGATCTGAATCAATGTTTAAACACTTCCTAACTTTGGCATTCATGATCTCATTTTTATTCTGGGTTGTTATTGCAACATGATCATTCTGAAATTCTCCTAACAATGAGTTTTTGGAGATCCATGTCTTCCTTTCTTTGGGATGGCTCTGAAATAAGTAAACATAGGTTTTAGATTGAACTGCTTACAGAAATTTATTAATCGTTTCCCATTTCTATTAGTTCTTTTGTGTGTAGAATATTCAGCTTATATCACTTTATACTTACTTTCTCTCCCAACTACACATTAAAGTCACTAATCAAAATCTTTGTTTCCCTGGGGAATTTTGGAGTTTTTTATTTTTATTGTTTACCAAAAATTAACAGTGTTCTCTTTGTTACTTATATTGTCTTAATTTATGGGGTTGCGGCATGGTGATCGTGTAAGCTTAATTTCCTGATCTGACTAACAAGAATGAAAGTCTCTCCGATGGTGATATAAAGTTCATAATCAAGTCTACTATACCTTTCTTAACAACACAGAGAGTGTTCCTTTTGTGATCTCATTCCGGGTTTGCCCTAGTATATTCTAAAGCCACCAGACTCAAATGCATAATCATCCAGATATCTGATTTCCTGCACTGCCAGAATTAGTACGAGTGCCATTCAATAAGTCCTTAGAAAATCCAAGGGATGGCACGCGCAGTGTCGAAAACTATTTTTTATTAGTAACCATCATTACTCACTAAATGGCAGTGAATCATCTGCGTTGAACCTATCGACGCAACGGGTACACTGATTATCAGATAAGACTGGCATTCCAAGTGTCGAAACGTAAACTCAACAACACCAACAAAGAGTCACCTGATCGTCTCGCCTTCTTCCTGTACCATGGTGCCACGACATCGAAGATAGGACGGGTTCTAGCAAAAAGTGGAATTAAAACCGTTTTCCTGCCGCCACCAAAAGTAAAGAACATTTTGTGATCCCCCAAGGATGACCTTGCTTTGCGGACTCCTGGGGTATAGTGCATTAGCTGTGAATGTGCAAAGAGCTACATTAGCCAGACAGTATCGTGTGTTCACCAACGTTGTCTAGAACATGCTCGACACGTTCGTCTGGGGCAGAAATACAAGTCTGCGGTGGTGGAACACAGCCTTGAACAGGGTCATGGCTTTGATTTTGAAAATACCAGAGTACTGGCACGTACTGGGAGCTTCTGGAACAGCATTCTTACTGAAGCAGTAGAAATTCGACTCGTGTCAAACCTCCTCAACCACGACAGCGGGTATCAGCTGAGTGAAGCTTGGACGCCATTCATCGATACAATTCGTTGACAGCGCGGCTGTGACACACATGACAAGGCACGTCCAGATCAACGGAGAGTTCCCTAGAAATAGTAGCGAGCAATTTTTGGCTCATGCATTACTGAGCAGCTTTTGACGAAGGCTTTGCCTTCCGTTTTTCCATTGAACTAATATTGAGATGTGACGAGACAGGAACTCAGCTATGATTGGTTCCAAATCTGACCAATCATGTGGCAGCATGGCTCCCAATGGATCTGTTTCGATACAGCAGATGGATAAGTAATTTATGGCGGAGGCTTTGCTTTCCGATATTTCCGTCGAATGAGTGATTACTTTTGGCCCGTTTGCTACAGGCCATGCAATCAGGGGCATAAAATCGTGCCGTGGCTCCAACATGGCATCAAATCAAGTTACAACGAGACATGACCCCTGCTACGACTGGTTCCAGAGCCGACCAATCACAACGCAGCAGGACGAGTCTGAGCTGGCTCAACAATATCCCACATTCCCGTCCGCAGTTCACCAGAAGATGGTGACAACGAATCAGATCACCAATGTATTGTGCAATTGTAAGTGTATTTACAACACACCTTTAACTCGGTTAGTCACCCAAGAACAATATTTATATTGCCAACGCCGAGTAAGATTGCATTCTTATAAACGAAAAATAATTCTTTAAGATGGTCAGTGCAATATGGCTTGACCTGAAGAACTTGCCTTGACAGCACCAGAACCAAAATGTTGCAAACATTTTTGTGAAATGACAATAGCTGGAGATTGAAGAAGTTTCATCAAACTTTCATTCCATTGTTCTCTTGTATACCATCATTAGACCCTACATATATCAACTGCACATACCAAAACCCAATTAAATGGAAATGTAATAATTAGCACCTGCATAATATATTCACCAGGCTGTGTTACCATATTTGTAAAAGTCGGACAAAGATTCACTGACATCTCAAAACAAATATTCTGCACTTTTTTCCTAAGGATTTTACACCTCAACAACAAGGATTTAGGCAGAGGCAGGAATGGAAAGGAATTCATCCATGGCCTTTTGATGGAATTATGACCACTCTCATCTGGAGTGATTTCAGAAAATCGTAGGAAACTTAAATCCGGATGGCAAGATGGGAATATGAACCTGCATCCACCCAAAAGCTAGGCTTAAGCACATTCACCTACCAAGTTCAGTAAAATTTTGCACCATTTATAAGCCTTTTCTACAGTATCATAAACATGGAATATGTCTTATGAATAACACAAACAAAGCAAAACAATTTTCTCAAATAAACATTGGATTGTCAAGTTTTTATCCTAAGATTCAAAAAACAGAAGTTACTCATTATCAAACAACCATTTTTTAGGAAAAGATCCACTGTATAAAATTAATCTGCTTTGTTAAAGGATAACTTAAGAAAATCTGCCAAAGATAAACGCTATAGTTCTATAATGTTGTTTTTAACTATTAGCTACCTGAATTTTGATGTATGAAAGAAACATGCTAGACCCTCAGAAACTGTTTTTCCTTTCCTATCAAACACACCATCATATCCTTCAGACTCAAGAACAGGAAGAAGATCATTATTGAATATTTTTGAATCCACTTCTTGAAGACATATCAGATCTGTATTGTAACCTAGAAAAGAAGAGTTAAAAAATACAGTAATACAGAAACCACATAAAATGCAAACAATTTTATTTAGACTTGTGGAAATATAATTTTTTTTAATATTCAGGATTCTAACATACAGAGGGATGACTCTTTGACAATTATCACTCAGTCTTCTAACTGGTACACATGTTGTTATATGTTGGCAAAGAATAACTGTGCAGGAGATGCTAAATTTCTTGAACCTGCAGTCTACCTTCCTGAGTTACAAGCAAAAAAAATCACATCAACATAGAATGGATGCAAATTTGGAGACACTTTTATCTTACATTGCTCAGCTTTTGAACTTCACAACCATGGGTCCCAAACTTTTTATGAAAGCCCCTCTGGCCAAACCAGATACACAAATAAAAAACTAAAGGTTGATTATGATTACAAGGTAGGGAAAGAATTGCTTGTTGAAGACTTGAAATGTAAATATCTTGGCATTACATTTGGTAACAAGCTTAACTGGGCAGGACACATTGGTCAGGTAGTAGGAAAAGGTTTCAAAATTCTGCACTTGTTGGAGAGAGTGATGAGGGGATATACGAGGGAAGTAAAGGAATTGGGTTACAAAACTTTAGTCAGACCATTGCTTGAATATGATAGTGTAGTATGGGACCCATATTATGCATATTGTAACAAGGCGCACTGTTGCCACGTTACAAGGTGCATTTTTATTATATATGTCATAATGTTGGAGTACTTTACATAAATCTTGGGCGACCACCTAAATAGATTTTTGTTGTAATTTTTAAAGTATGCAAGATTCCAAGTGAGGACTGTAATGAAATGGTGAACATACAGTGTATCTTGGTAAAGCGAATATTAAAGACTTATTGAGCTATGTAGGCTTGAAGCTAATCTGGTCTTCCCAAACTATGGCGACAAGAAGTCGCGGATTTGGGGTTGTGCCGGACCACACACTCTGCTCCCTGGGGATGGGTGGTCAACAGAGTCACTCACCTGGAGGGAAATGCCTGCCGCCCGACACCCGAATGTGCTCTCACCCCGGCGAACTTAGCCGAGTATGCCCGACCTCTGTGATATGAGCGGGGCAAATCACATATCGGAGATATCACGTGACATTCGATGCCGACCTGAAGATCCAATCCAAATGAGCGTATAACTTAAAATCCTGGGAATTTCTGTTATATGTGAGCTTCGAGACTACAAGGGGCGGAGCGAGAAGTTTCCTCGCGAGAGAGAAGAGCGACGAGCTTCACTTCGATCTTCGAGTCCAAGCTATGCGAGTCTAGTCTGAGGTTGACTTGGAAAGTTGACTCCTTTCGCCAACTGCTGCTGCCGGCTTGATGGAGCAAGCTTATCACGGCAACACAGCCGGTAATGCAATGACGCGCATTGTCAGTCCAGAGATGCCTGTAGCTGCCTTGTGAGATAGTCTCACATACCGTGGGTCCGCTCCAGTCACCGCAGACATCAGACGCAGAACTACAATGGTAACTTATTACGACCAAGCCATCCAATTGTGCATTCCGTGAAACAGAACCCTTAAACGACTTTGAGAGGATAGATCCATGTTCTCACTTTGTAATTGTAAAAACCCCTGAGCTAGCGGCATAATTTGCCAGAACTAGTTATTTTCGAATGATATATTGTTCGTCCATGGCGCCCATGATTGTCTTTTTAACTGTAAAGTCACAGTATTATGATGCCTTTGTCTGAGGTCGTCATAACTTGTATTTTTCATCGTTTCCAGTTGTCATTATTTCTTGCATTTTGATTCCGAGATATATTTAAAGGTAAATATACAATTGTTTGCTTGCTCATGACGGCTAATTGTACCTCTGAGCGTTGCTTTTATGATTTTGCCAATTTGTGTTAATGTTAACGGTAAATTCGCTCAGACTTGTAATCGCCAGTGATAAGAAAATAAATGTCATATTGTGACAATTTATCCTAAATTCCAACTAACGTCGAGATTCTTGCAAAATTAATAAATTTTCTCTCCTTCATAAAAATTAAAAATCCACAATAATTAATCATAAAGGTATGAAAGATAATTGTAACGTAGCTTGCCCACCAAGGCACCCACTACAATATCAAATACAGGATTCCTCAGACTTCCACGGCCATCTTTGTTCATGATTAATTGACTTTCGGGTTTTGCCGCGTTGTTTATTTCATTACCTAAGCTTTCGGCTGGTATCCTCCAGCCTTCGTCAGAGATACTGTTTATGTTGACATAGCAACGAGCGCCAAGCATCGCAGAGTAAGAGGCCGCTATCTTCGTTGATGTTGGTGTTTTTTTTAAATTTCTGCTGCCTCCTTCACCAGTTGGGGCCACCACTGGTCTTCTCTCCACAGTAGCCTCGTTTCTTGAAATTTTACTTCATGCCCGGTATTAATAGCATCGCGGACTACGGTGGATTTGTCACTGTTGTTATATTTGTGGTGGCGGATATGTTCTTTAAGTCTCTCCGCCACAGTGCGACCTGTCTCGCCGATATAAACACTGCCACAACTGCAGGGGATTTCGTAAACATCCATAAACTGGTGTGGGTGTAATTTGTCTTTTACCTTTGTCAGTGGCTGACCAAGTTTGCAGTTAGCCTTATATACTATTCGCACCTCCACCCGCTTTAACAATTTCCCAATCTGGTCTGTGATACCCTGTATGTATGAGAGATAGGCGAATTTTGTTGGCACATTAATATCATGGGATAAGTTGACGTCTCCCATAAGTTTTTTGGGCAAAAAAAGGGCTTCTAGATTTCTTTCTAGAAATTACCGCAGAATGAAATCAGTAACAGATATGATAAAAGAGCTGGAATGAGATTCATTGGAAGACAGGAAGAGGGTGATGAGTGTGCAAGTTGTATATTGGTGATGAGGCATGGAAAGATGTTGGTGTAAGAATTAAAAGCAATGCATGGAAGGGAAAAGATGACCATGACCACAAGCTGGCACTCAATTTCAGACACATGGGTGTAGGAAGATACCTTTTTTTTAATTTTTTTTAATAATAAGTTACCAAGAGAAATGATGAATAATTCACCAAAAATGCTGAAGGAATTTAAAGTTAAAATGTAGGTAGGTGCAGGAAAGGGGGAAGATGGGTGTGTAGGGAAATTGCCACCAGATTGATAAATTGTAGTGATATATCATAACTACTGTTCAAATTCACAGATGATAATCTGGCTTAGTAGTCTGTGAAGCATTTTTATTTGATGCAATATGTTCACTCTACTGATATATGCAGATAAAGTGATACATATAGCAGTTATATGTATAGAGGGCTATACAGGAAAATGATGGTGCTAATTAGTATATATACATAAGGAGAAACAGAGATAAACCTATGCTTACCACAGATGACACTAGGACACCACAGAAGTAGAAATAACAAGAATCAATCTTACTACACACACACACACAGAGAGAGAGAGAGAGAGATTTCTCTCTATATACATACAAAAAAGGGAATTAATTTATTTGCTACAGAAAACCAAAACTGCTGAATGTAAAAATTTCAAGCAAAGGTCTGGTATCATCTAATATTATAATAAGCAACTGTATCCACTATGATGTCGTCTGCCACGGCATGATGTAACTTTATGACGTCTCGCAATGACATCACACTTTACGCCATTACTCTTGGTAATGTGCGTTGTTTAATAACATTTCCAAGCATTTGCCAATAAATTAACCGACAGAACACTGAAATAAATGTATATATTGCATTAAAATCGAAATATCAATTATTAGATGCTTATATATATATCAAAAGAATATTATGTAAATATAAGTATTCCTTAAATTCTTTGTCCATAGCCTTGTAAGATAAAACTTTGTATTTCAAGCATCAATGTAGCGAAAGTTTCGGTTAGATTGTTACTTAGCATAGATCAGAATCACCATTGGCATTTGATGTTACAGCAGAGGGCATGAATAATTTATTTTTATTTTTTTTTAATATTTTAAACTGTGTCCTATTATTGAAATTATTCACTGCAGACTGATTGCAATCTGTGCATCTTACATTACACATAAAATAAATATTATGTGGCATAATGTAAGTTTATAACATTTATTTTAATTTCCTTTGCTTTCACTGTGTAATATTACTGAGCCTATCATTTCAGCAACTGTGTCAGCCATTCAAACATTTTAATATCGGATTGAATCACGGATAACAAAAATGAAATGTGTAAAAACCCTTGAAGATTTTTGATCAAATTTATATCGCTATGCCACTAAAACGCGATGCACTTCATGTATTAATATGCGCAAGATTGAAGTATTGTTCTGCTGGCAGTAAGTTTATCATAGTACATGGTTAGGTTGAAATGCAACCTGGACCCGGATGGAAACAGAAACCTTTTGCTACAGCACAAGAAGTTACATTGAATTTTATTTATAATTATTCTATTTAGTTAAGAAACTGCTAAGACAGGAATTGTCAGAACACTGAAAGAAAAGTATGTATTTCGTTTAAATTGGCATATCAATTATCAAGTGTCTTTTTTACTGAAATCATTACATGGTTTGAATGAAAAAAGTTACAAATTGATTGCGATATTTGTGGCCTAAACCAGGGTGCCGCGACGAGTTGAAAGGTGTGCCACAAAATTTTACCAATTATAAGGAATTAATTGTCAAGTTTTTATTAATTATATTTTAGTTTCATGTGCCGCGAATTGTTCATTTTGTCATATTCTAAAAAATTAAATGTTATTTATTTACTCTCAGTCGCTGTTAGTTTTGTTTAGTCATTTTTTAAATATTTTTATTCCTCGCCACTACTGCTGCGCTTTGAGGTTCTGTTATATTTACCGCATGTTCTGCATATGCACTTTTCCCTCATTCTAAACTGCTGGGATTAGCAGAACTTTCCAAGCCTTATATTATTTTATTACCGTGTCGGTGCTTCTTCAACAATACTACTTTGTTGCTGTATTGTTGCACCAACGCATTGTTAGACATCACTGTAAAAACAATCGGCACTGTATATGTGAATTCTTTGAAGTGTATAAATCCCGCTTCTTACAATTACTTCAGTTCTATCATAGCTCTGCTCTGAAGTGGTTCGAAAACTGTGTTAGTAGTTAGTCTTGATATTTTCTATTACAATTAGCAGACTATTTTATTCCTTGAACGGAGTGTACCATCTATGAGTGTAACTGGTGAAAGCGTTGATAGTGTTAAGTACTTATCCTATGGTTTTTTGTGGTGAAAAAAATGTGCTCAATTCCCGAGAGTATCGTTTGCGGTGAAAAACTTGGTAATGACCGTTATAGTATATATTTAAGAAAAAAGTGCAGGAAGCTAGTTATAAGGCAGCCACACTTATCATAAAGGCCAAGAAACCACATACTATTGTACGTGAAACGCTGTTAAAGCCTGTTTGCAAAGAGATGGTGAGAATAATTCTGAGTTTAGAATCTGTTAGTGAAATTTCAAAAATTCTGTGAATTGGGCTTCTCGAGGTTGAATGAGATTAAAACATCCAAGAGGGAAAGACTCAAATCCTTCGATAAAGAAATGAGGATTGCATTGTCATGGATCAGCCACGTGTGTGCAGTTAAGCAGGTGCAAGTGTCACATTGAAGGTACATGTACAATTATTTACTTTAATAGTAATATAAAACTGCCTGATTATTAATTTTTTACGTGTTAGGGGGCTGTACACCCCGGGATCCCGGGACCGAACGGTAAGGTGTGCCGCGAGATTTATGGATAACCTTATGGTGTGATGCGAGCAGGAAAAGGTTGCGGACCACTGGCCTAAACCACAATTAAATATTGCATGGTATAGCGTAAGTTGTTAAGATTTATTTTTAGCAACCTTCGTTTTAACTGGGGGTCATTATTTCAGCCGATGTAAGCTATCTTAGCCATTAAAATGTCGATCTTGACCACAGGTATTAAGAAAGAAAAGTGTAAGAATCTGTGAAGATTTGGGATCAAGTTTAGATCGCGATGCATGATGACACTGACATGCAATACAGGGAAAGTATTAATTCATGCATAATTGAAGCTTGGTTTTCTAGCAGCAATATTAGTGGTCAGGCTGAAATGCAACCTGGACCAAGTTGACAACTGAAGCTTTTTGCTACAGCACAAGGGATGATAAATTACAATGAGCTTTATTTTATAACAACTCTATTTAGTTAAAGCAACCGCAGAGAAATAAATTAACAAAACATCCCATTAAACCCATCAATTTTGATGGGCTTAGGGGCTAGTAAGGCATTTTTAATAACGCGTATGTCTTCAAAAATCAAAATGTCACAATGCTCCCCACTTACAAGAGTTCAACCACTGTTGTCATGGACTGGACTAACAATGCGTCTGAAGCTCGCAGATAGTTCTCAGACCCCAATTCTAAGGTCCCTTGAAAAGTCTCTCACTCTATTCAGTTTCCCTGCTTACTCCTAAGAATCCCCAAATCCCTCATCCTGTATCTCCTGCACGAGACCCACAAAGCGGGATATCCCAGATGCACTGCATTTGTTTCGCACACAGAGCACATTTCTGTCTTCTTACACAAACACCTACAACCATTTATCCACAACCCCCACTTCTCATACCCTGTGACATCTCACTATACTAACATTTACCACTTTCAAAACTACTACCCCTTTCAGTCCTAAATCTATCATCAGGTAAAAGGTACTGCCATGGGTACTTAAAAGCCACACTCCTTTGCCAATCTTTCCCTGGCTAGACTGGAAGAAGCCTTCATTTAATATAATTCTATGCAACGAATAGTGTGGTTCATACATATAGGGGACATCTCCATGACCTGGACCTATTGTGAAAACCACCTCTTTTGTGTAAATTCTCTCAACAATACCCACTCCTTAAAATTCACATGGTCCTACTCTCACACCCACATGACCTTCTTTAACATAAACATCTCTGTGAACAATGGCCACTATTTACACACCTCTCTCCACATTAAACTCACCAACCTACAACAATATCTACGTTTTGATAGCTGCACCTGTATCATACCAAACGCTCCATCCAATGCAGTTCCACCTGCTCCAATCAAAAATTCCTCACCCAATACTATGAAAATCTCCCAAAAGTTCTCATATACCACAAATATCTCCCAGAACTGATCTACAAACATTGTGCTGGGCCTTAACTCATCCACAACATCAAACGCCCACCATTCACAACACAAAACCAACAGTAAAGCAGTCTTCCACGCCCAGTTTTCTTCCGGTCTGAAATCCCTGTACCAAAGTCTTTCCAGTGGCTATGACTTTCTCAGATTTTTTCCAGAAATGAGTAACCTTCACATCACTCTTGCACAACACTCTGCATCCCATCACCCAAAAAAAGTTTACTCCCAAAATTTAGACAACTCTGCTGCTGCCCATTTCTGCCACAACTTCAATATCTGCTTTAGGCACTACCTGAAACTATATCCCAATTCGAATTCCATAGCCGAGAATTGGTATGTTAACATAACCTGGATGCCAGACACCTCCTAGGTCTCAATCCCAAATAATTCTTATCTTCTCTTCAGCATTTCATCCTCATAAACCCATCACCAACATTTGCTATTTTTATAGTAGTAGTTTTTATGGTAGTTTCTTCTGTAAACATAATCCTTTTTATTTTTCACGTGTTTGATTTCATTCCTGTGTTTAAAGATTCCAATAATGCTGTTTTCACCCCCACCAGCTCCACTTGTAAATACCCTTCATTACAGCCATTAATATGGTACATCTGAATGTTGCACAATATCATTTTTGTCACCTCCATCAAATTTACTTGGAACTATCCAAAATAAACAACCATTCAATTGGTAGGGTTGATACTGGGTGCCATCCAAACCTAACCATGTGGCTTATCTTCTACAACCACTGATAAGAGCTGTGCTAAAAATAGTGTGTTTTCTGGGCTTGAACAGTGTTTTTTGTTGCTGCAACCCCTCTTCGTTCAACTCTGGCAAGCGGTGGATAAGTGATGATCTTATACTATAGCAGGAAGAAACAAATTTATATTTATTTCATCAACAAGAATAGAAAACTACATTAGCTAGTGTAGCGGTACCACTTTGTGTTTGAAAGTAGCGCCGGTTTGTGACGTCATCGGCACCATGTCCGTGGCCACGGAAGGGTGAGCCCCGGGGGCGGCATGGTGGGTGCTGTGGTAGCCACAAGGTGGGCAGTCGGTCGCAGGACGTGGAGAAGTGTGGTTGGTGTTTAGTTGGAAGTTGTAAACGTGTGAATGTGCGTAAAAGGTGTAAAAAATAGCCGTTCTACTTTAACTGGATCTGCAACTTTGGAGTGAGAAGTCCGATAAGTTTATAACATTGGTGGTGTTGGAAAAATGAAGGCAATGAATTAAAATTAGTTTTGTGAAATAACTGTTTATTCATTCAGTACCTAGTCTTTAAATTTTCTCAGTTGGATACTGAGTGGCGGCCGGTCAAGAGAATCTGTATCTTTAGAAGTAAGAGTTAGACTATGCACATTATATTTCAGTGAACGAGATTGAAAATAAAACATCGAGGTAGCTGATGTGAGCGGGCGACCCACGAAACCGCAACATGGCGTTCGTTTAGTGACCAGAACAGTTTCTGCGAGTTTTTATTTAGAAATTCCGGAAATTGTGAGGGTTGAAGTAAGAATTGGCTATTTTGTACAAACACGTGTGAAACGCGGGAACTTAATGACTTCACGAGACAACGGATTTTGAGCGGACGGAGCATCTTTGGCTCGAGTGGAAGAGTCGATTTCGGCGGCAGGCAGTACAACTATGGCGTTGGTGAACGACGTCGATGATTCCAACATGTGGGGCATCTTTGGCGCTGGTCGAGAAGACAACTTGCCTGAATGCTGAACAACTTTGGCGATATCAGCTGGGAGGCTGTTCGACGCGGAGCGGCAAATTTGTAACGTCTCCGAGCAACAACGACAGTTAAAAGATAAGGGCAAATAATTATTAACTTATTAACAACACGAAAACTTCGATTTTATTGGAAAATTTTGTTGTTAACCTCAAAGTGAAAGATAAACTATTTCGTTTGGTGCAAGTGAAACTTTAGTTTGGTTGAAGCTTCTGATTTAAACCAACTGAGAATTTTGTTTAAGAGAATGATTTTTTTGAGTAAACTTTACATGGTCTTGCTTTTGTTATTCATAAATTTAGTATTGCTTTGAGAAGGATATCCTACAGTTTTTTTATTACAGTTTCAGTTATTTTCATAACATTTCTTAGTGACTGCGAATTTTTTTCTTGGTCAACATTTTTTAATTTGTTATATTTTTTACTGATATGTGATATATACTTTTAAATATTTAAACCATGTGTTAAGTGCATTTCCTCAGGAATAGTGTGATTTATGCATTTTTTGTATAAAGTTTCTTGGCTTTGCTGGTATATTGTTTTAAGAGAAATTATTTAAAATGGAAGGGGAAGAACTATTTGAAAGTGGGGACCCTCATGTCAATGTAGAGATATCAAATGCTGATAACAGGTCACCAGTTCTGAATGTTACATCTCCCAGACTAGATATTCAGATACAAGACAGTCAAACTTTTGTACAAAATGCAGAAATGGCCACCCCAATTTCTCCCATCTCAGATGTTATCTTACCACTTCTAGTGAATCCTTCAGAACTTGCCAATGCTTCTTCTACCCCAAGTGAAAGTTTTCGAGGTTTCACTAATGGTTCACCATCTGAAATTAATCTCTCCATGGAACCCTGTTATGGTGGGCAAGACCCAGTGAACTTTCAGAATGACATGTTGATCCAGTTGATGAATATGATGAAAGAACAATCTGATAGTATTAACCGTCAGTTAGCTGCTATGGATAATAAGATAGAGAAACAAATTTCCACTTTGAAAGAGCATATTAGTGATCAGGTGTCTAGTCTTAGCAACAAAGTTGAGAACTATAAAGCAAATTGCGAACAAAATACACAAAATGTACGGGATGCCATCAGCAAAAAATTGGATAATCAGTCAGCTATTATTGCCAAAGACTAGTAAAACTTGAAAAAGATTCAGATACAATGGGTAGTAATTTAGAAGCCTTACAGGATTCATGGGATTTCAAGATGAAGGAGAAAAGTCAAGACATGTTAGATAAATGGGAGAGTGTTTCTAATAAATTAGACAATTGTAAACATAGCTGTGAAGAAGGTAGGCGAACATTAACTACAGATATCAAAGCAATAGGGTCTCTTTCACAAAACACTGAACTGGCAATTGATGATTTAAAGGGGAGGTTGATAAGTTGTGGGGAAAAGGTACAGACAGTACAAAATAACAATAAGAAACTAGATGAAAAGGTAGAAGTTTTAGCAAAAGAGATGACAGGTTTACAGAATAGGCATACTACACTCCACAATCATACAGAAGACAACAAACGCTTTACAAAACAGTTAACTCAACAGGTTGAAGTACTAGATATTAAGATCAAAGATATAAGTTTTGAAGTACATTCCATTAACCACAAGATAGAGTCCCAAGACCATAAATTTGTACAAATAGAGGACCAAATCAAAAATCTCAAGAGAAAAATTTATTCGGTGGTTTGGCAAAGGTTACAGTAAATACTCTAGAAAAATTTGAAATTGTTAAATTTAGTGACAATGGGAACATACACCCAGTGAGCTTTCTGGAAAGTTTCGAAGCATACCGAATTTTTGGGCTTTATTGTGGTAAAGGTTTGATTGATTTTGAAGGAGAGGGTTCAAGAGATATAGTACCTTTGAAAAATTTGTTGATGGAGAAAAGTATAGGTTCCATTAAAGCATCATTTGCTACAAATGGCACAGGTGATGTTAAAGAGTCTTCATTTCGAAAGAAACTAGTGGAATTTTGTGTGTCAGCAATGCAGTACGGAAAAGCGGAAAGAGAAGAAATAAAAGTCTTAAAGTGGGTAGACCACGAACGAAAGAGGAAATTAATGGATATTATTGAAGAGTTTAATGAAGTGTTCACAAATAGACCAGGCTTGATAAAAGGCTATATATGTCATTTCACTGTTAATAGTGACAAGCACTTTTTCATTAAGCCATACCCAGTACCTATAGCGAAAAGGAAGTTAGTAGATGAAGAAATTAATGGAATGATTCAATGGGGTGTGATCGAAAGATCGAATCGTCCGTACAATAACCCTCTTGTAATTGTCACAAAAGCGGATAAATCTGTTCGTTTGGTTCAAGATGCTCGGAATTTAAACAAAGTACTAAGAACGGAAAGGGACCACCCTCAACCAATCGACGTGATATTACAAAGTTTATAAGGAAAAAAGTTCTTAACGTCTTTGGACCTCACTTCATCCTATTGGCAGGTGGCTATTGACAAAGAATCGAGGAAGTACACTGCTTTTTTATACCAGGGGAGGTGCTGCCATTTCAAAGTACTTCCATTTGAAATTTCTTGCAGATAAAATGAAAATTCGTACACTTTAATTGATTTAAGGGAAATTACAATGTAAGAATATTGAAACCATATAGATGTTTGAAAGTTGACTAGATTTCTCCGTAAAATGTTTTTCTTTTTTTAGTGCATATGTATATATGACTTTGATGTTAGTGAATATTATTGTGAATAAACTAGAAGGGAAATGTGTTACAGAATTTTGGTGATGTTTGATGATCAGAACTGTGGAGATGTCTAGAAAGGGACATGCACTCCAAGAGGTGCCATTGGGAAGCATCTCTTACAGATGGTGTGAGTGAATTAAAATTTAAGTGTAGGGTAAGGAGTGTGAAATAAAAAATGTATGTATTGATGACAGAACTGTTTGTTTATATTTGTATTTTGATCTATGGGACAGCCGTGTGGATAGTGGATGCTAAATTAACCATTGTTTTGGAATAATACTGTATTTAACATGGAAAAACTAGAGATTTTGGAGTTGTTGTTTCCAATAATGCTGTCTACCGTGGCAGGACTAGAGAGTTTGGTGGTTTTATGGGGGGAAAATGTAATCCTTCAATGGCTTTTTGTGTATTTGATGTTAGTGGTAAGGAATGATCCGTTGGGAATGTTCATGATTTATAGTTGTTTGTTACTGTGGTGTATTTTGATGTTCATGAGGGTTTATATTTGTTTGTTGCTTTTAATGTTGTATTTCATGTTCACAGTAAAGAAATATTCATTTTCAACTAATTTATATCTTAATGTCCATGACATTTTATATTGGTTGTCTTTTAATTACATTTTAGTAGAAAAAAAACTGTTTTGGAACCAATGTGTATTTTGATATGTATTGTTTTGATATGTTTGTATATTGCTCCAACACCAACCAATTCAAAAAAATATAGCAGTTTATGGTTAATGTGATATTTGTAAGTATTGCTACATCAATTTGTGGAGTTTTGTATGTATTTTGTGTGAATGAGGTGTGGAAATTGTAAAATAGGAGGAAGGGGACTTAATTTGAATTTACCCTTGCCATTGCTAATTGGAAATTCACAATAACAAGGATAAACTAAGGGGGGTTGTAGCGGTACCACTTTGTGTTTGAAAGTAGCGCCGGTTTGTGACGTCATCGGCACCATGTCCGTGGCCACGGAAGGGTGAGCCCCGGGGGCGGCATGGTGGGTGCTGTGGTAGCCACAAGGTGGGCAGTCGGTCGCAGGACGTGGAGAGTGTGGTTGGTGTTTAGTTGGAAGTTGTAAACGTGTGAATGTGCGTAAAAGGTGTAAAAAAATAGCCGTTCTACTTTAACTGGATCTGCAACTTTGGAGTGAGAAGTCCGATAAGTTTATAACATTGGTGGTGTTGGAAAAATGAAGGCAATGAATTAAAATTAGTTTTGTGAAATAACTGTTTATTCATTCAGTACCTAGTCTTTAAATTTTCTCAGTTGGATACTGAGTGGCGGCCGGTCAAGAGAATCTGTATCTTTAGAAGGAAGAAGTAAGAGTTAGACTATGCACATTATATTTCAGTGAACGAGATTGAAAATAAAACATCGAGGTAGCTGATGTGAGCGGGCGACCCACGAAACCGCAACACTAGGAATGTAAATACAACAAACAACAGAAGAACAAAATCAAAGAAGGATAAAAAAAATTGATTTAATTCTTTCATACAAAAAGGAGAATATAATGTGATAAAAAAAAGATAAAAACAAATTAAATAGATTTTTGTGATGAAAAACAATACGAGACAATGAAATTGTAGAGGTTTAAAATTAATAATTTTATACAAAAAAGTATACATTAATATTTTTATGTGATAAAGAAATAATGCGAACACAATGAGCAAATGGAACAGGACAAGACTGTAGCCAAAGACTATATTAGTATCACATAAAAAAGGCAATTAAACATGTGAATTAACCATTTGACTGAAAAAATTGTTGACTTTTTGAAAATCATAATCAATTCAATCTTTATAATGATTTTGCTTAGTTACACATTCTTTTAGATAATTTTAATTATTTATATCTTCCAGTTTTCTTTTAAACAAAACACATTGAAAGATGCACAAAACATAAATCAAATCATTTACAGTACTCCAGGAAGCTATGAAGAAGAAATTATCTAGGAGGGTAGGAGGGACAAAACTTTTTAGATAACATTTTAGCCCTATTCTTTTGTTAGGCACCCGTTAATGTGTACTGTGTTCGTTTAGTTTCCACTTTAACAGTTTAGGAAAAAATATCACCCACACATATTGGTTGATGTGGGCAAAGTTGTAAGACAAAAGAAATTAATATAAGTAAGGCCGAGGTCCTTGCAGGATGCACTGATGTTGATTAATAAATACTTTAGTTGACAATCGATCTGTCAATGTAACCAGCAAATCCTAGCCCATTTGGGGATGGGCGAAGATGAATACCTACTATCTTAAAACTGGATCTCCTCACAAAGGTGTGGGAATCCCAACAGAAGAGTTCTCACTCCTCCAAGTTGGGGGTTACTAAGAGGCTGGTAACTGGTTCACAGAAAACATATAATACTCATAAACCTCAGAGGAAGAGAATCCAGCTAGATTGTATGACAACAAAGCCAAGGTCAGACAACAAATGATTTGGAATTAAAGTTAAAATAGGGACATGTAATATCAGAGATATAAAGAAAATAAAGATGATTATCTTGATACAGAGCTAACTATAAAAATAATTAATATAGCTGTAATTACAGAGACAAAAAAAATACTATAAACAAAATAAATCAAAAAACATACAATGATTTACATTGGAATCAAACAAGAAAGAGCAGCAACAGGAGTGGCAATATTAGTCGATAGAAAAAGGAAAATAAAAGTTACACCACAATAAATACTGAAAGTATTTATTCACTGAATATGCTCCAGAGAAAAATAAATGAGAAGAATCTGAATAATTTTATAAAATCCTTAAAACAGTTATTTTTTGCTTAGAGGTTTAAGCTTCAATTGAAATAGAGAGTGCCGAGTTCATAGGACTGGGAAGTACTGTACCATCCACCATACTCCTCGGACTTTAGTCCTTGTGACTTTGATTTGATTTCGAAGATTAAGGAACCACTTCGTGGCATTCGCTTCAGAACTGTTCCAGAGATTCGACAGGTAGTAGACCGCTCCGTTCGCACCATCAACAGAACAGGCTCTGCTAATGGTATACTACACCTTCCACATTGCTGGCAACAGTTTCTACACAACACTGGTGACTACTTTGATGAACAGTAACAGGTGCAAACATGTAAGGCTTGTGAATAAATAGTTGCCACTATTTAAGTTCCAACCCTCGTATATACATACTGCATCTCTTATGGTAAATATTATTTTACTACTGAAGCAAATGCTTATCCTATATCTTTTTCAGTGCTTCGAAAAAAGAAGCTACTGAAATTAAAACACTACACATGAAAAACAAAATAGTAAACAGAATATTACAAAAATGATTCATCCAAACTTGCAACAAAAACCAGATAATTTCAAAATTTTAAAGCATGCACCTAAACAGACTGCAAATAACTGAAAAATACTGATATTTGGCAACCACAAAATATTGGACAGTAAAATTGTTTATGATTACTTACCTAATATTTCTTTAATTAGTAACTGCTTCCGGTAATCCACATTGAGGGCATAAGGAGGACAATATGGAAACAACTGTGTACGTGCAGTATCTGAATCAGCATACAGGTCAGCAAGAATATTGTAGGACATTACTCGAATACTGTGGGGAAAAAATTTAGGATATAAAAATAATTAAATTTCATTATAAATATATATATCTCAATTTAAATTAACTTTAAATGGCACAACCATACATTTCTTTGCAACTGATATTCACCAAAATTATTCAAATGATTTATTTTAATAGCTAGTACACCCAATTCTTTGAAACAACTGTCCATTGTCAGATTATTAATATCATTTAAAAACAAAATTTATTGATGCCATTTTCACTATCCCTAATCTATGACAGTTAAAGAAAACATTTTTAATATCATGGTAACTTTTTAATATTACGATAACTTTCCCACATTACTGAACAGACTCTGCTTTAATTGTCAATGTCTTGGTTCTCCAGGTGAAGATGCATCAATTTCTTGAAACCTGATGTTTCAGCCATCCTGCTGTGGCTTTCACTGTCGTACCCAGAATCGCTATGATCTATAAACAGCGGTCTGAAGTGTGCGCTGTCAGAAGTGACATTACATGTTTCCACAGACAGCACAGGCGGTTTGATTGGCACGTTCCACGTTTTCCTGAACAGACATTGCCAAGAAATCATTCTGAAAATTGTTTTTAATGCTAAGATCTTTTGTAAGGATGATTTCATACTTTTTTTGGAATCAAAGTTGTCATTTGTGAGGTCAGACATACAAGTAACAGAGCTTTCAGGATTGTCAACAATGCAGTCATGTAATTCAAAGCTTCACCTCAAAGTTTGTAAATCCCTGAAACTTTCCTGCTTTGGGGTAGTATAAGCACAGTATATGGTCCTGTCTGCCTTCTCACCATCCATATAAACGTAATTACCCTCAAGACATTGTTCCAGATACCTCAACTCAAATTGGTTATTAATCACAGCATTTTCACTGAAATTCACTACAAAATAGATGGTAAGATTTGTAGTAACTGTTTTATAATTTACATCCACAAGTAAATTAATGTACTGGTGGTATGTAAGTATTTCTGACAATGCTTAATTTTCTAAAAGGTGGTTAAGAGACATAGGTGTCTTCTGTGTCTCCAATATTATTCATGTAAGCATGACTCATTCAGTTCTTTAATTTTCTTAATGAGGCTGCTGTTCTTAATTACATTTATTGGCATTGATATTATTGCCTCACATGGCATTTTTCAAGCGAGTCAAGTAGTAGTTTAGATGCTGCTCTGAAGAGTATGCAACCACAGACAATGTGTAAGTGAAACAATGACAGTTAAAGTGTGAAAGGTAGTTTGGGGTAGTGTTGCAAACTGAAAAAAAAACAAAATGTTTTTTTCAGCTTTGTGAAAAAAAAGCATGAAAAAAAAACCTAGCACCCGTGTTTTTTTTTTTCTAAATTTTGTTTTTTTTTCAGAATACAATATATTTGATAAATTATAGTTTTATTTAAGGAACTTCCATTTTACATGTGTGTTTTAAGTCTTACTGAATCATATAATGTCTCACATAATTATTCATAAGTGTATCTATATAGGTAACATAATTTTATTCATCCTCTATGTCAGTACCACATTGACTAGTATCAGCACTACCAACATTAGTTCGATCGGTGTCGAAATTTTCTGTCTCTTCTTCTGTCTCCTCTAGATCCATAACTTCAGAAATAGTTAAATTTTCTTTTACTGGTTGTTCTTGTATTGTACGCAAAAGATTTTGAAATTGCAATTTTAAATAGTGAGCAAAGTAAACACTGTGCATAAAGACTGTGCTGATAATTCTGTGTTACGGTCTTTTAAGTTTGAATTAAAATCTATTATCATACAAAATAGGAGCTTTACTTCTTTTCAATCGTTTGTTTACACCAACGGTTGCAAGGAAACGATTCATAATTAGGGACCGTGCACAAACTACGTGGCTCGGTCCAGAGGGAGGAGGGGTTCCGAGCCAGGCCACGTAACTTTCCTTTCGTAACATTTTTCACAGTTAAAATGAGGAACTGAACTCAATACAGCATGTGAGTATTTATTTCCCTCAGTTAATTATATCCGTATGTAATTTACAATAGTCTGACAAGAGAAAACAGTACAAAATGTCTTCTGGAATAGGGATGGCGATCTGAGATCGATTAATCAAAGAATCGATCTTTTGGACCAAAAAAAATCGATTTTTTAAATCGATTTATACTACTGAATCGATCCAGTGGATCGATATTTCAGCCGTGAAAATCGAATATGAAAAAGTACTTTCTACATGTAATGCACTTGCACATGAAAGTCAGGGATTAAACAAAGAATTTAAACAGTACTTATCGCAAGCAGTTGTGCACCTGAAGTGTGATCCTATACTTTACTGGCAAAAAAAAAAAAAAAAAAAAATTACTATCAGGTTTACTCAACAGCCAATATATGTATCTAAAAGTGGGATAATCAGTACCTTGCGAGCGACCTATTTATTTTAATTGCCGGCAACATCGCAAGTGATGAGCGGAACCTCTTTTTTTTTTTTTTTTTAAATCTGCTTAACGTCTCTCTAAAAGCGAGGTCTTTAGAGACGGAAAAGGATGGGGGGAAGGAATGGGAAGAAATTCGGCCATGGCCTTTTGAAGCAAGCATCCCGGAATTTGCCTGGAGTGATTTGCGAAACCCAAATCTGGATGCCCGGACGGGGATTCGAACCGCCGTCCTCCCGAATGCGAGGCCAGAACGCTAGCCGTTACACCACCATGCTCGGTCTGTTGTTCCTGAAAGGTTGGACACTAAGCACTGGGAACTGTAAACTATATCATTTCAAAACTGTTTTATGTAACCAACAAAGTTGTGAAATAAATATCTTATTGTACACCTGTTACTTTTATTCAGTTGTAAAAAATACTTTAATTAGTTTAAAGATGATAAAAGATTGATTATTATGGTGTCCTTTTCGTTTTCCATGATTGGAATTATAATAAAAAAACGAACACGAAAACCAAATCGAAAAAAGATCGATTTTTAGAAAATCGATCTTTTAGACATCGATTTTTTTGTGAATCGATTTATCAAATTTCGATTCGAATCGATTCAAGAATCGATATTTTTCGGAAAGAATCGCCATCCCTATTCTGGAATCAAAACGGAAGAAAGCTACGTGCTACGTGAGCAGGGGGGAGGGGGGGGGGCAAAAGCCACGTAGGGCTACGTGGGGGAGGAGGGGGGGTTCACAGGAGGCCAAAATGGAGCTATGTGGTTTATGCACGCTGCCTTACTGACAATTTAATGAGTCAGTACCACTATACTCTGAGAGTTAACAAGTATAAGAATATAAAAAAAGCCCAATAAGTAATAAAAAGAGACAAAAAACCGTGGATAAATTTTAAATTCCTAATTTTTTTAAAAGATCTGTAGGTAATTTTGTAGGGTTGGCAGCACTATTTCAAATAGCAAGTAGCAATCCAAACAATGGGGAATGGGGATTCCTTCTCGCGCAACCTAGTCTCTTCGGGAAATCCCCGTTCATAAAGAAAATTTCAGTCAATTTTGCCAATATTTTCGTAATTTTTTTTCCTACTGAACCAGAAAAATATAGTAGATTTTAAACTAAGAGAAGTACTTAGAATAAACTCTAAAACAGTCATTTTAAACGATAACTGCCTTACAACTTTGAGATTTAGTAGTTGTGAAAAAAAAACGTGTTCCAGAAAAAAAACATGTTTTTTTTTCAAAGTTTTTTTTTCATGTTTTTTTTTTCAAACCAGAAAAAAAACCGTTTTTTTACAACACTAGTTTGGGGTCCATACCCCATTTTGTCCTACTATGACACACATGATTTTTTACTGCCGAGTCACAACTTTAAATCGTCTACTTGATTTGCTCATTCTATCTCATTTATCAATTAATCATTAAATCCAGGTATTTCATGACTGTCTTGAATAGGGATCTCTGTCCTCCCAACATCATAAATTTGATAGAAGCTATTCGGAGTCTAGTGTAGATTGTCGCAGCTGACTTATCTGGTGAAATTATGGGGCCATTTATCATCTGCAACAGCAAGAACTTTTTCATTGCCATAAGCTGTTAGTGCCTGTAGCATGTTTCCAGACACATTAGTATTTACTGCAATTTGCAGATGTCGGTATATAAGTGTTTCTGGTTACAACTAGAGATGTTGAATAATAGATTTGAGACAATGTATCCCTGCGGTAGCCCGACTAGTTGTTCATGGTCTCATTGTCTCAATCTTGTGAATTATAGTTACAACACTCTTCAACATCAACAGTAAGTTTCCCGTGAATGAGGGTGGTACTTCCAAGAGGAAATGTTTATGTGCTCATAGAGCATAGTTCACATTGTCATACACTTTGATTGCAATAGTATTTAAAACCATAACATATTTGTTCTTACTTAAGCCACACTGAATGCCAATTGTCAGATGTGTGCGTGGAGACTTTCCCGGCGTACTGAAGCAATGTAGTCTTTGCGGGTGTGCAGCCGGATGGTGTTTTGGAAACACAACGTTTCGACAACAAGCTCGGCTGTCTTCATTAGGTGTCCGGTGTCTACAGGCTGACGAAAGCTGGAAGTCACCGCGTGGACTGGCTTAGCGTCCCAGACGGACCTCCTTATATACGTGTCGGCGAGGTAGAGGATCTGCTCTGATTGGTCGGAACGGTGGCTTCGGAAAGACCCGTTGGTTGGTCGGAAGCGGTGGCTCCATACACTGTCCGCTGCGGTGCCCGCTCCCATCGAACCTCCTTGTATTCCGTCAGCATAGTGGAAGACCTGCTCTGATTGGCCGGAAGCGGTGGCTTCATACGCGGTCCGCTACGGCGCACGACTAGTGCCGTCTACGCCTCCCCACCCAGGAGTGCTGGCAATCTGTGGTACTGGTAGGCCCGCTATGATTGTACATGAGCGCAAACTCATTCTACGGTCCGCAGCAGCACCCGACCAGCGCCATTCGCTCCCTCCACGCCGCGCTGCGCCGATCCGCCCTGCTCCCGTCGGAGGTCCCTAATAATAGGATTCCAGGCTTCACTCAGATGGAGCCCGCCATCCCGGTTAATGTTGTTGTCATTAAGCCTGATTTCTAGAACCTCGCTTATGACTGACTCCCAGAAGGAAGAGGCCCTGGCCAACACTACAGTCTTGTCGAACTCTATTCTATGCTCCTCATCAAAGGCGTGCTCGCAGATTTTTCAAGTTGCATCAGCCTTAGGTGTCGTCTGTGCTCGGTGAGGCACTCTTTGATCGTTCTGGTGGTCTGACCGATATACACTTTACCACATTCACACGGTATGGAATAAATTCCCGGTGTTCTTAGGCCCACGTCATCTTTTACCAACCGCAGCATATCGCGTATCTTGGCGGGAGGTCGGAAGATACTTTTTATCCTGCGCCGCGCCAGAAGTTTCCCAATCTTTCCCGACGTGTTCCCGGCATATGGGAGAAAAGCAAGATTTTTAGATGGTTCTTCTTGCTCCGACGGTGGTCTTGGTGGCTTCTGAGTAAAGGCCCGCTCTATCTGCCATCGAGAGTAACCGTTCTGCTCGAAGACATTCTTGAGGTGTCTCATTTCTTCTGGCAGGCTCTCACGATCGGAGATTGCCCTCGCCCTGTGTACCAGTGTGGCCAGTACGGAGTTGCGTTGTTTAGGATGATGGAAGCTGGTTGCACCCAAGTACCATTCAGTATGGGTGGGTTTGCGGTATACGCTGTGAGACAGAGTACCGTCCGGTTTCCGCTTTACCAAGATGTCCAGGAAAGGAAGGCATCCGTCCTTCTCTACTTCCATCGTAAAACGAATATTAGGGTGAATTCCATTGAGATGTTCGAGGAATTCATTCAACGCCTGGATACCGTGTGGCCACACGGCGAAGGTATCGTCAACGTAGCGGAAGAAGCAAGATGGTTTAAGTCTGGCACTCTTTAGTGCCCTCTCTTCGAAATCCTCCATATAGAGGTCCGCTACCACCGGAGAGAGCCCATAGCCACCCCGTCGGCTTGTTCGTAATACCTCCCTCCATACATGAAATAAGAAGATGTAAGAACATATTCAAGCAGGTCTGCGATGGTCGGTTCAAAATGACGGCGCATCAGTCAGGGTGGCCACAAAGAAATGATTAAAAAATTCCCTGATATTTCCAGGTTTTCCAGGAAAGTTTGTCATACTTTTCCCTGACTTAGAAATTTTATTCACATAATTATAATATTTTAATATTTGATTACATTTTAATTGGAAAAACTGTTACAAAACTCACAAAAATTAAAAAGACATTTCTAATTATGTTTATTCGAATATCATAATTTATTTAATTATTTTTTAATACATTGCTATAGATGGTATTTTATAACTAATTAAAAATCTTATGAAAAATAATTTAAAATGAGTAAAACAGAAACAAGCTAATGATAAATTAGCACAAATTAAACTGTTAGTATTTGCTATATAAAAATCATTTAAGATTTTTAAATTGCTCATCAATAACTTGAATCTCAGCTAGAAGTATAACTTTTTATTTGATGCCAAATGCTTTTTTTTTATTAGCTAAATGTTTTCTTTTCATATCTTCTGATTCAGTTATTTTATCTTTCTTTTTTTCAGCGTTCAATTTCTTGAGATAAATTTGAACGTGAGTTATGGTAAGAATTAACTAAAGATTTTGGAACATCAAGAGTTGCAACATCCCCGTTCGTTTCACTTAAGACAGTCATCCATTAATTGCTGAGCAATTACAGTTTCATATTCTAAACTAAACCTTTAGAATTTACTGAAAAACCTCTCTCAATATTAGCATTGCCACAAGATAAAACCATGACTATCTTTAAAAGTTTTACTATTGACTGTATTAACGTGTCCAAGAATTGATTCATCCCACAACTGATTTAGGCGTTTACTTGTTCGTAAATAATTTTTTAAGAACTTGCAATGCTGAACATTGAGAACATAAATTGTTGAAATCTTGATTAATTTCATCAGCCTTATTACCAATGATCCAATTATTTTCATTCAAAATAGTGAGTTGGCTTTTAGTCTCCTACTTCTGACTTCGAAAAAATGTGCAAGATTAGGATCAAAACATGAGACTCCTTCAGTATGTTTATAAAGTAAGTGACTGTGTCAACAATTTTCCTGTAAAAGCTTTCAAAGCAGGTGTGGCATTTTTCTGCAATTGTAAAATCATTAGATCGGTGATATTTTTTAAAAATTTTAATCTCTCTTTTAGTACTAAATCCCATGTCAATTTGACTGTACAAAATCAAATTGTTTTCATCAGTTAAGTCTATACTTGATAATGAGTCAACAGACTTCAGTACATCTACTTTGATAAATCTTTGCATTATTCTAAGGAGAACTGTCACTAAAGAGCTGTGAAGAAATCGTGCTATAGGAGCATCAGTTTGATATTCTTGTAGGAATGGTTGTGATTCAGCTGGTAATGACTGAAAAACTTCTAGTTTTGCTGGTAGTGTAGGATCTGAAAGAGCCTCAGTTACAATTTTGTAACTAGTGATAGTCAGATCTTTTTTATCATGCTTTAAATCCCTCCACCATTTTCTTAAGATTAGGAATAATTTCGATAGCACAAGCAGCCAACTGTAATTTTCTATCTAATGAGCTGCACAAATTTTTTTAGGATAAAGAGTTGATACTGAATACTCTTAACTGAGCGTGGCATGTCAGTGCGTCTTTAAACAGATAATAAACTGACCATAAAAACTGAACAATATTCCATTTAGTCGCCTCTATTCCACATTTAAATCCTCCATGTTATGAAGACCACAACTGTCCATGTCAAGTACCAAAGTATCATTTATTTATCTAATTTTCTGTAGCTCAGCTTTCAATTCTCCGAAAAATTTGTGATTAACATTTGGTCCATCTATTGAGATTTTTAAACTTTTAAGGCTTATAAGGAGTTGAAGCATTTGCTTGAAGGACAGAAGATCTGAAGCTCTTGTGTGACAAAGAAAAGCAGATGTTAAGTATCGTGTACAAACTTCATTCTTTACAGTACTCCAAATCCATTTGAGTTTCTTGACAAACTTTGTTGAGTGACTCATCAAACCCTATAGCAAAATGATTACAAAATGTTATAGATTCCATCAGTCTACTTTTATAAGGAGCAAACCCATGAAGAAATGAGTAGGTAATTTTAGTTCGCTGCAATTCCATTCCTCTGGCTATTTGACTATTGTTGAACATTTTTAAAAAAATACTCTACATCACTTCCCGCTGTGCACATTGACTTGTGAGTAATCAGTATCTGAATACATCAAAGTATTACTGCACATCTTACTTCTTTGAGAAGAAAGGAGCAGAGTGTATTTTGTGAAGCCGGAATTTGTTCTTTTTCCTGACCCGTAACAGGATTAGAAACAGTAAATTTTTCAGACAAACCACGTTTAGTTATCTCATTACTAGTTTGTTGCGACTGACTTAAAAAAAACTTTGAAAAGGATAGACAGTTTAGCAATTCTTAAGTTTGTTAGTATGTTTCATTTAGCATGACTTTTGATAGCTGTTCTATGCATATTAAGAAAATGTAGCATTACAAAGTCTACATTTTGCACTTTTAGATTCATTTTTAACTTCTTTTAACTAAATATTAAAATCTGGATTAATCAACCAATCATTTTGAAAGTGTGTTATCATGCTGAATTCATTAGTCTGAAAATTTTAAAAAATTAATATTTTTACCGGTATAATGAAATTAATTAAATACATAAATAGTAAACAATAGTAATAACTTCCAAAATGCAATCGACATCCACCTAATGAATGTTCAAAAATAATTATTAATTTAAAAAATAGCAGTAGAAAAGTTTGATATAATCATAAAAATTAAGAAAAACTTCCATTTGATAATGAACTAAAACTAACGATATCAAGAAAACATTTCCACTTTAAAATTATATGTGACGGCAAGAGATGTGCCTCGGTTATTCTTATGCCTCATTTACACATTCGCGCGAGTTTATTCGAATCGAGATAGCACTGCTTGAACACACGGTACGCTCGCATTGGTCTTCTCGCGTAGTTGCCCGCGAGTGCCGCTCGCTTCTGTGGCGGCCGGCGGGTGTTTGGTGCGAGTCAAAGACACTAGTTGCGAGCGCTAATACGCTGTTTAAACTGTCGCATCGAATTAACATTCGAAAAAACTTTGACGATCGAACACAGATAATGGTAATTAACATTGCGAGAAGAAAATACCAAGAGTTAATGATCAGTAAAATAAATTATTTATACCCCTTAATCGGCTATTTCAGGTGAAAAATAAATAAGCTGAAATGTTTAATGAGAAATTTCACGATTAAAATGAATTAATAACTTAAAAAACTTACCATTTGATAATAAACTAAAATAACGATATTTAGAAAATACTTTCACTTTTAAATTAGATATGATCACACGATATGCGTTTGCGTGTTTGTAAACAGCAGACGAAATTTTATGACAAATGAAGCGATTGTCGCTTAGCTAGCAAACTCAACATAGGATATAGTTCGAGGATTCTAATGCCACTTTAACACTTTCGCGAGAGCTTGTGCGAGTCGAGTTAACAATGCAGGAGCACGTGGTATGCACGCCGGACTTCTCGCGTAGTTGCTCGCGAGTGACGCAACATCGGTGGCGGCTTTTTGGCGCTAGTCGAAGGTAGTCGTGGCGAGTTTTAGCGCGCTGTTTACACTATCGTTGGCTATTTTATGTTAAATGTATATAAGTTTAAGTGTCTAATGAGAAATTTCATTATTAAAAGAAATTCAAGACGACCTTAAAAAATATCTAAATTCCTAGCAGACGCAATTGAATTCCCTGATTATTTTCGAAATTATCTGAATTCCCTGATATTTCCATGAAATTTCCCGGTTACATGAAATTCCCTGATAATTCCCGATATTCCCGGTTTGTGGCCACCCTGTCAGTTCCAGTGTGTCCCTTACTGGTACACGGGTGAAGAGGGATACCATGTCGAAGCTGACCAGGATGTCAGTATCTGAAACTGTTATAGACCGGATGGTCTCAACAAATTCCATCGAGTTCGTAACATGATGACAGCAATGACCCACCAAAGGGCTAAGAAGGCGTGTCAGATACTTGGCCAGCTGGTACGTTGGTGCCCCGATGGCACTGACAATAGGTCTTAATGGTACCTCCTGTTTGTGGACCTTGGGCAAACCATAAAGTCTCGGTGGTCTCGTAACACGTGGCTTGATTTTCTTGGTCACCTCGTCTGGTAGTTCGGCCTTTTTGATGAGGGCCATAGTCTTCCTCACAACTCTTGCGGTAGTGTCGGCATCCAACGGTGTGTAAGAAGTGTCGTTGAGGAGGCTCATCACCTTTTCGTCGTATTGTACCGCGGATAGGAGAACAGTGGCGTTACCCTTATCCGCTGGTAAAACGACTATGTCATCTCTGTGGCGTAAAGCATTTAAAGCTTTGCGTTCTGCCTTGGTGATGTTGCTCTTAGGAGGCTTGGCCTTCATCAAGACCCGGCAGGTCTCACGTCGCAATTCTTCAGCTTCTTCTCCCGGTATGCTGCGCACAACCCGTTCCACCGCACAGACGATCTCCTTGGTGGGAATTCGCTTAGGAGCAGGAGCGAAATTCGGGCTTGGGCCAACACAGAGGTAATGGGTTCATCGAGTTGAATCCCGGTGAAGTTGACCACAACGCGGTCTGCACCACCAGATTTGCATCCTCGCAACTTCCCGCCAGTCGGTTGAATTTGGCGAGATGCCTGCCCGTAGTTTTCTCCCATTCCAGGTTCATCTGCGCAGAGGTTGCAGCGTCTACCCAGTCCCAGGAGTCAGGCGAGAGTCTTGTCGACAAGATGAAGTGACAAGCCAACAACGACCGAGCATTCCGGTCAAGTTCGGAGCGTGTGAAACGGATTCATTCCCGTAGGAGGGAGATGCTGGCTCGATGTAATATTCTCTTAGCGGCCCTGCTGTCAATATGGTGTTTCACTGAAGCGAAGCGAGGCACGATGTTATTGCCATGACACCTCAGAAGGAATGTCAAGGAGCTAAGCAGTCTAGCTTTCTTCTTGCGCAGTTTTTCAAACTGCCTTACTTGATGGAACATCGCCTCCCCGTAAAGGTAACTGATGTGTGCGTGGAGACTTTCCCGGCGTACTGAAGCAATGTAGTCTTCACGGGTGTGCAGCCGGATGGTGTTTTGGAAACACAACGTTTCGGCAACCAGCTCGGCTGTCTTCATCAGGTGTCCGGTGTCTACAGGCTGACGAAAGCTAGCAGTCACCGCAATTGCAATTGTCAGATGCATCAGTCTTTCAATCGTACCTCTTCCCTTGTGAAAACCGAAAATGTTGAAGGAGGTAATAATCTTCCAGATGCCATTCACACCATCTTTTAACTGAATGTTCTGTCTTCAACTGATAAAACATCAAAGAGATGAGTCTATAGAATTGTGACGATCACATATTTTATAGGTTATTCCATGGTATAGAAGCATACTTATAGTATAGATATATTCTTTAAGTTTGTTGGTTCATGCGGTTGATGTTTTAGACGAGGTTGGTTGCTAAATGTGACATATTTGAGCCTATAGGGTTGGGTCGTTATCTTAAGTTTGCAAACTCAATATACGAATTGGGAAGTATCAGGAAGAAGTCCGATATAGAAGTAACGGTTTTTGGTTTCTGCTGGTGTTGGTGGAATGTGAAATAATTACTGATTGAATAAAAGCTATTATATGAAATAACAGGATTGTTTATGCATTTTTTCATAGTTAGATGCTTTCCATAAAATAACTAAAGAAGAAAGGCGAGCGTGCTCGAAGAGGATAAAGTTATTTTCCACAAGGGTTTACGAAGTTATGTAAATCAGAGGCACCAGACTGAAACGAAATATATGAACAAGATTAACACAGAATTATATGAGTTTGTCCTCTTTTTTCCCCCCTTTTTAACTTTTAATTCTACATTTACTTTTTTCAAATCTATTTTTACTTGTAATTTTACATTTCAATGTGTTGCATGTGAGTTTCTAGAGTCAAAAGACCAAGTAGATTAAAAACAATCTTATCACAGGAGAATCAAGTCATTCTTGCAATACAGTCTAGAAAGACATTTTAGCTAAGAACTGATAGCCCAAAAGTTTATTAGCACTTATTACTCTTGCATAATTAAAGCTTTACTTCTTTATTGAAAAATAACAATAGCCTTTTTCTCTTGTAACTTCAAAGATGAACAAAAAAATATTGTCCAATTAGCATATTATAACAACCATCATACATTAATACAACATAAAAACTATGTCATATCTGAGCATCCTTGTATTTTACACCAGCTTCCCACTGTTCTTTAACAAATGCACAACTATAAAGTTCTTATGCTGATTCATGTTTCAACACTCAGACCACAGACATTAACATTTCATTAATAATGCCACATACAAAAAGTATTAGCAGAAGGTAAACATCTAATCAACACACACACTAATTTAACAAATCAGACAATACATGCTATACTGGAAACAAAATAACAGTAAATATATACAAACAACTAAACCATTTCAAACATCTGTCCATTAACAATAACACAAAAGCCAGCATACCAACTAGCTTAAACCAAAATTACATCCTAACAAAAACAAATATTCAAGTGAATAATGAAATACACTGTGATGCAGTATCTTCAAGCAATTGCAACACACAAATACCTGCTGGTAATACTGTGAAAATCAGGAGATTGAAATGTTTTTCAAACTTTATTTAAATAAACCCGGAAACAATTCAACCCAAAATCAGAACAGCAGGGAGAACTCAGAGAGGAAACAAATGTAATCAGTAAAATAATGTCCACATATACTTGATATTAACAACAACACAAAAATGAATTAACAAGAACTATAACAATTCTTACAGGTAACTAACTACATGTTATGAACTGCAAATGGAATGAAACATTTACAGAGAAAATAATACCAATGCAAATTTAAATATTGCTGTTAATATTGATTACTTAAATAATTTTACTCATTCTTTATGTACGCTACTTTACGATTTTCTAACAAGCTACCTATGTAAAATATTAATGTTAGCTGTGATCACTGACATGTCAAATGCAATCACCACTCCTCCACCAACCATCCTACTTCCCTTTTGCAGATGTCTTTCAGGTTTTATCCAAAATTAAGATACCAAAAATAAGTTTAACCTTGATTCTTTGAATGTAATTGTTCCAACTTACTTGTTGACACTTAATTCAGAGTGCTTTCATTATCGTTTTATTCAATCCAAACATCAAATATATATATATATTTCATTTCTGTTGCTCTAAATGATAAAATGTTTCCTTTTTTTTATTATGTGTATCACTGCTCAATGTTTACACACATTGAGGGCTTCTGCCAATGATCAGAATACAACGGCAGTCCGATAAGTACTTAGCCTGCAAAAGAAAAAACGAAAATTTTGGAAAAGTGGTGATTTATTTCTCAACATAGTCTCCTTTTAGCTCGATACACTTCCCCCAGTGATGCTCCAACTTTTTTAACCCATCTGAAAAATATGTTTTCTGAAGATCTGCAAAGTAGGCCTCAGTTGCGGCAATAACCTCCTCATTCGACTCAAATTTCTGCCCGGCAAGTGTCTTCAAGTTTGGAAACAAAAAGAAGTCGTACGGGGCCAAATCTGGAGAATATGGTGAATGGGGCAGCAGTTTGTGGACCAATTTGGCCATGGCGATGGCAGAAATGTGAGCCGATGCGTTGTCATGGTGGAAGAGCACTTTTTTCTTTGCCAAATGGGGCTGTTTTTTCTGCAATTCCCAGAAAACGGTGGCCATCACCTTTCCGGCCAATTGGAAAGTCTTCACCTTTTTCGGAGCACATTCGTCAGGTAAAGTCCACTGTTTTGACTATTCCTTGGTCTCTGGTGTGTACCAGTGGATCCATGTTGCGTCAACAGTCATGTAACGACGCAGAAACTCCTTCAGATTGTGCTTAAACAGCGTCAAACACTGCCGTGAAGTGGTCTCACAGTTGCGCTTGTTGTCCGGAGTGAGCAAACACGGCACCATTACGCCGACAGCTTTCTCATGCCCAAAATTTCATGCAAGATAAGACCCACGTGGTCTTATGAGATGCCTACTGTCCCAGCAAACTCCCGCACCTTCAGTCGGTGGTCTGCCAATACGAGATCGTGGATTTTTGTCATGTTATCCTCCATGGTAACCGTTTTCGGGGCACCTGGGTGTGGCTCATCAAAAACCGACGTGCAACCACGATGAAACTCAAACTAATTTTTGACAGTTGCCATGGAAGGAGAAGAGTCACCGTACACAGCATCCAAGTGCTCTTTGATTTCGCTGCACGATTTTCCTTCCAAAATCAAGAATCGAATCACCAATTGATATTGCTCTTTTTCCATTTTTCTAAAATCTGCGGACACACCCACTTTCACACGCGATCAAAACAAAACTATGACTCTGATTTGGCTGAAATTTTAACAATAGCCATCTAAGATAATAAATTTCTCTGGTGACAGTGTTGCCATCAGAAAGAGAGGCTAAGTACTTATCGGATCTACCTCGTACAATACTATATTTTTTATGTCATCAGTCTTTCAACTGGTTTGATGCAATCCTCCATTGCCTTCTATTTTGTGCTAATCTCTTCATCTGAACATACCTCTTACAACCTATGTCTTCATTTATATCATTCATATATTCTAATCTTTGTCTACATATGCAGTTCTTACCTTTGACTGTTCCTTCCAATTATCAATAAACCACACCCACATGTCTTAAAATGTGACCCACCATCCTCTCTCTTCTTTCTGTCAAGACTCCTCCACAAACTTCTCTCCTTGCCTATTATCTCGAAAACACATTCATTTCATATTTTATCTGTTCAATTAATTTTCAGCATCCTTCTATAGCACCACATTTCAAATTCTTCAATATTTCTAGTATTCCCGAAATCCATGTTTCATTACCATAAAGTGTTGTGTTTAAAAAAGTTCTTTCTGAGCCCTAGATCAATATTTGAAACTAAAAGATTTCTCTTTTTCAAAAAGGCTCTTTTCACTAGTGCTATTCTGCTTTTAACATCATTCTTGTTTCGAGCAGTTAGTTTTTAATTTTACTTCCTAAGTAAGAGAATTCACTAATTTCTTCTACTGCATCTGATCCTATTTTTCCATTTCACCTACATTTATTGCTATCACGTTTGCCACATTTTATCACTTTTGTCTTACTTTGGTGTATATTTAGTCCAAAATCTTCCTTCAGTATTTTGCTCATACCATTCAGTAACTTTTCAAGATCATCAGATTGTTCTGCTAACAGGACATTGTCATCAGCAAATTTTTTCTCCTTGAACACTTATGCCACATCTAAATTTCTGTTTTACTTTCTTTATGCTTCCTCTACATACAAGCTGAATATTAATGTGGATACACTAAAACTTTGTCTCACCACCTTTTTGCATGTGTCTCATGATTTTCTACTTTGATTGTAGCCACTACATTATTATACAGATTATAAAGTATTCTTCTATTTCGATATTTTACACCTGACTTCATGTCAGCTTCGACGTGGTCTTACTTTTCACCAACATCCCAGTAGAGGGAGTTAGGAACATCATAAAGAAATAATTTGATCACAATTGGAGTCAGCTGTTTCAGCATTGCCTGAGAACAATTTATTTCAAGTGGAACAACAATTATTATGAACAGCAAGATGGAGTAGTTATGGTTAGTCCCCTCTCCCCAGTAGCAGCAAACTTGTTTATGGAAAAAATTGAATACAAAGCTGTCTCTACTGCTAGGAACAAACCGTTGATCTGGTTTAGATACATGGATGACATGTTTGGCCACATGGAGAAGCAGAGTTGAAAGAGAAGACCTCACAATTCACAGTATCCATATGAAAATAAAGTTCACCAGGGAATTGCAGTGTCGCATTTAAGCAAAGGCTACATAGACTGTATCCTAGGGTCCTACACCACAAAGGGGGGCCCGCACCACAAATATGGGAGCCTGTACCACAGCCAGAACGGGGGTGGAGGGGCACCGATGACCAGCCGGATGGGCCCTAGGCCAGTAGTAAAACTAAATAAAAAAGGGTCACCCATAAAATGCTGACAGGGGCCCACACCACATGTATAGCCTAGGGGCCCACAAAGACTAAATGCAACCCTGCACAGTCTACAGAAAAGCTACACATACAGACAGCTATTTGAATAATGCATCCCATCATACACGGCTCGAAAAAGAGCCGCGAGTTTGTTTTGTAAAGTGGAGAGGATCGCAGATTGTGACCATAGATGGGAAGAATATAAATATCTCAATTGGGCCCTGTGGAAGAATGGATATAATGGTGAGGCGATAGCTCGTGTTTTGTGCTGTAGAAAAGTTAACAATGACGACAGAAAATAAATAGAACCAAAGAAGAAGGATTTTCTACCAGATTTTAAGGGAGCTACTGAAAGGATAGGTACTGTACTGGCCAAAATCAATGTTAAACCTATCTTCAGCAGTAAGATTAAAGTAAGAAGGATATTAAGATCAGTGAAAGATCACAGAGCTCAGTTACAATAAAACAGTGTGTACAAGATTCCTTGTGATTGTGGTCAAGTGTATGAAAATAATAATAAAGAAAAAATAGTAAGAAAGGGGTAATTAGATGGAAAGGGAAATTGCCACCAGAGCATGTGTTTGATTGCAATTAATCATTCATTTCAACACAAAAATCCAAGAGAAATTTATCTCCACTTTTAAATTACTTTTTTTTAATTTTATAACTTTTGCTGCTATTTTTAAATTATACCACATTATGGACAAAAAGAAGTTTGAGGTTCTGAACAGATTATAATTTCACACTTCGGCACCAGGTGATGCAGTATCGTAAAACATGCCCAAGATATAAAGTCACAAACTAAGCTTAGAAATTATTCAGTAGTTTTTGCTTCATGCAGAAAAGAAAAATATATATAACTTCTTTAGAGATTTGTAAAAATATATAGATTAGCACTCATTTCATCACAAGGTTTACTGAGGAAGCATTTATAATGAACAAGACAAAAGGTCAGTTATCATCAATAGTTTAGTAGCAAAATTATTCTGAACTAGTATTTGCCCACTGCTTCATGCATGTGGACTCTGGTGTGTGTAGAAATGGTTTACCTTTCTATTCTAGCTCCAAATATTAATGTGAAGAAATAATAGAATGTAAATTTCATCTAAAAACTTTCCCTTCTTTTATATTTTAACACAATGTAATATAGGAAAGACAAGAAATTTCCAGCTTATGATAAAAATTATCAGTACAATAAGGGCATACTGAAAAGCAACTGACCCTTTGGTCTGAAATTTTCCCCTTTCCTGAGGACATACCTTTCGAGAAAAAGTTCATATCAAAGCAGAAAGAAATTAACCTTAGACATAATACCATTCGAAATTTACCTTATGCAATAGTATCGGCATTACAGTTGGTGGCTATTTCTAAACGCACCTTTGACGCCAATCATAGCATCCACAGCAATGAATGTAAAATTGCTGACAAGTTTTCATGGAAATATTCCTATGCCTTTACAACTAATTTAATGCAGAGGTGAAGTTTTCATGAATTCGATAGCAATGTATATGTACTTCCAAACAATGATTGCTACGAGCATTTTTCATTCTAGCCCAGGCTGCATTCCAACCTAACAGCCAGTACATTGCTGCCCAAAATACAAGCGATCTTAAGTTATTAATGGAAACTAAATTAGCTATGTGCTAAAATAAAGTGTGTGATTTTCAATTCTGGTCCAGGCTACAAATCAAGCTAACATGCTGTATCATCCTGATGTGGACATTTGGAAAAAAAAAAAAAAAAAAAAAAACTTCGTTAGTATATATTTCATGGCTCTAATATGGACATTTTCTAAAATATTATAGCCTAAGGGATATGTCTACCAAACTTCACACCAAACAGATACTTACTTCTCGGTACGCTATTTTTGAACCACTGCCAAAATGTATATTGGAATGGCTCCTCCGTAAAGTGAATGAACCATCTTGAAATGAAATGTTATTTTGGTACGAAAATTTTTACACATATTTCTGGTTGATATTATGTAAGAATATTTACGAATTATGGCACCAAACACATGGGCAGTTCAGCACAAGTTATTATGCAAGAAATACATATTGTTATCTGTTGATATCTATTATAGCTGTTTCTCGGGCATCTTTATTCAAGCAAAAGCAGAATTTCATATCCATGTGACATGTAAGGTGTAGAATAGGTATATTAATGTTTTCTAGCGCAACAGACATGTCGTACCAGAGACAAACAATTTAATTGTCTACCACATTGTCTACAACATTAACAATCTAATATATTTCATATGATAACCAACCTGTTACAATGGCAAATCAATGCTTATTAGGTTTGATTCATGTATTCCATGTATCTTAAAGTACTGCAGTCCAGAAAACTGAATAATCAAAGTAAAAAATTAAACAGAATCCTAAAATAAGTAATGTGATCTTTTGTCAGTTTTTCAAGAAAGGAGTGCTCATCTCAAATACAGAGTGATCCATGGTCCATATTTATTCCGTCTAGAAATTATTTTAATTACTTGCTCTATCCCTCACTACATGTAAGTCATAAGCTATTTGCGCAGATTTAAAAAATTTTAAAACACCATCCAAATTGCTGAGGTAGTTTTTGGGTGATACCATTTCAAACCATCAGACATATGCAGCTTGCTTACAGATTTATAATAGAACTAGCCGCTAGGCCTGTCAAAACTGATGGATTTAATTAAGTGTTCTGGCAATTAATTTCTTTGCAGTTGCTTACCTAAATAGAATTGCTATAAAATAAAACTCAATGTAATTTCTCATCCCTTGTGCTGTAGCAAAAAATTTCAGTTGTCCACTTGCTCCAGGTTATATTTCAGCCAAACTACAGGGCGTTCGCCGGGAAATGCTACCCACTGTTAGCGCTACAAGGAAGAAACTGCTCACGGTGAGCGAGCGGTCAGCTTCCGGCATTGTTCGACCGTCGGCTGCGGACCATTTCATAATAATTACGCTTCATAAACTTGTATGTGCTAAGCATTTAAATGTGACGTCAGTTGCGGATCAACAGTGCCATCGTGGACACCCTGCAGGTACCAGTTGCAAAATCTAATCCTAGGCCCCTGGTCTATTTTTGTAATTTTATGTACGACAATTGTTTTGTACGGCTTTAAGTGAACTAGCTTAGTTACTTTCCAAGCTGACATCTTAGATACGCCTGCCTGCTGCCCTAACTGACTTAATGATTTTTTGGGTGACTGTTCTAGTCGAAAAGCGATATCGTCAATTTTCTCCTCTGTGAGAATACGGTTGACCGACAGTCTCTTTTTGTTAAAAAATGAACCCGTTTCTCTTACTTTTTTAATCAGACGCAGAATTGTTGATTTAGCTGGCAGTAAAGTGCCAGGATATTCGCGACGAAATTTACTGCGACACTTTTTAAACGACTTCCTCTTCACATATGTATCGTAGAGAAATATTCTTTGTCGCAAACTGTAACATACCATAATTTTACTCACACTCAAACACGGTACAGATTAGTAAGAGTATGAAGCCCCAAACCGCAAAGAAACGTTTATTCACAACACTGATTAATAAGAGACTGAAGTCACAAACTAGCTACAGTGCGGTGATTCACGGCACCGTGTGGCGGGAGTTGCTGGCTCCACTGTCCCAGCAAGTTGCCGACAGCAACAGACTGGGAGGGTAGCGTTTCCCAGCGAACGCCCTGTATAATATCCACTAATATTGCCGCTAGAAAATCAAAGCTTCAATCACACGCAAATTAATACATTCTGTGTATCACATGTCAATGTCATCATGCATCACAATGTAAACTTGATCCAAAATGTTCACGGGTTCTTATATCTTTCTTTCTTATTATCTGTGATGAAGATCAATGTTTTAATGGCTGACACAGCTTACAAGGAACTGAAATAATGACCACAATGAAAACGATTGATGCTAAAAATAAATCTTTGCAAGTATGTTATGCCACGTAATATTAGTTTTAATTGTGGTTTAGGCCATATAGATCACGATCAACTTGGAACTTCTTTCAATCAAATCAAGTAATGATTTCAGTAGAAAAAGCGACTGATAATATGCCAATTTAAATGAAATACATACTTTTCTTTCAGTTTTCTAGCAATTCATTTCTTAGCAATTGCTTAACTAAATAGAATTGTTAAAAAATAAAGCTCAATGTAATTCCTAGTGCCTTGGACTGTAGCAAAAGGTTTCCGTTGCCATCCTGGTGCAAGTTGCTGTCAAACCTAACAACATAATACACTAAACTTGCCACCAGAGAAACACTACTTCAATCACACGCATATTTAATGCACATACTCTTTTGCATTTTAGTGGCAATAATGCATTGTGATATAAACTTGATCAAAAATCTTCTTGGTAACTTACATCTTCCTTTTTTTTGTTACCCGTGACTCAGACTGATATTACAACGTGACTGAAATACGTTATCAGTGAAAGCAAAGAGGGGGGGGGGGGGAATCTTAACAACTTATATCAAGGCAGGTAATATTAGATATAATAATTGTAGTCAAAACTGTATAGATTGTGATCAGTGCAGAACTACTTTTGTTCAAATGAAGTAACAATTTAAGTAACTGGACACTAATGAAAACAATTTAAATTATTTTTTTAAAAAAAATAATATACTCATGCCATCTACTGTAACATCAGTGCCAGTTATAATAATAATCTAATCAGAATTTCTAACATTGCTTATCAAAAATTAAAGGTTTGATCTAATATATATATTGTCAAATATTTTAACAAATACTTTTACTTCAAAAGAATATTAAATAAATATAAGCAACTAATAATTATGTAAATTTAAATGTAATATGTACTTTCCATTCGGCATTCTGACAATTTATTCGCAGATGCTTAGCAAAATAGAACTGTTATTAAATAATGTACAAAACCTAGAACAACATGTCTGGTCCTAAGTTGGACAACAAAGGCGAAAAGTGTGACGTCATAGCCCGAGGTCATAGTGTGACATCATAGCGTGACAGAACATCAAGACCAAATAAGCATTTTATAAGAATAGATAGTTATAGATGAGGATAAAAATTGAGACTACTACAACAACATTAGTATGACAATTTAGCAAAGATCTAATCCAATATGTGAAGGTGAGTAAAACCTAAAAACACATGTAGCTGGAAAGTGACAGTGGAAGAAGTATAAAAATGAGTGTTTCAATTAATTTCAGGTTATGAAAAATTACAAATAAAGCAAGCTGTAAAAATTTTGCAAATAATGCAAACTATGCCTAACAAATACACTCTTAAAAATCTTACAAGAACAATATACACATGGAAATTTCTAGGGTATACATGTAACTACTGATAGATTATATTATTGCAAAATGTCCAGAAATAATTCTATTTGAATATATCCCAGAGTTGATCTATATGATTTCTTTATTTGGTATTATGAGAAGATCCATGGATGCTACTTTTATCTGACATAAATTTAATGGCACAGATAGTGAACCAAGCATTGAAATTGTTTTCTGAACTCAGAAGGTGTGAACTGGCTTATCAGTATAAAATGGGCACCAGACAGCAGCCAGGTGTTAATTTAAGATAACGCCTATAAGCTTCCTTCTTTTCCACTAATTCCCCATTCCCTCTATCCTTGGCCACACAACCTCCATTCACCAGAGCTTATCTTTTAGTAGTGTGTAATATTTATGATCATTTAAATTTTGTGTTTGTGTGTGCGAGTAGACATATATATAAAAGTAAAGAAAATATTTTCTGCTGACCTTTGGCGCATTTCTGCAATGAGTTCCCACGATATTGATTCAAAATTTTTGGGTTTACGTCTTTCAACTCCTGTCCACACTTCCCGTCATATTGTTTTTCGCCTGTCATGAGCCAAAGGCCTATGTTCTGTATGTTCAGTTAGCTGCCAGCTTCCATCAGACAGCTACCTCAATCTATTGTTGAAGAAGGGATATGAACTCGAAAACTTCATTGCTCTACGTGTCTACATATTTTTTTCTGGGTGTCCATCCCACAGCAATCTTCTATTTTGGTAAGTGATGGTTACTATCCTATCTAAATGTTTAATTTATCTGCTTTATAACGCCTTTGTTTCATATAAAAGACACTAAGTGGCAAATAGGAATAACAAATTAGGACAGGAAAATGAGTCGCCACTCAATTTTAAATCATGGATGTAGAATAAAAACATGAAAAGACAAAAACACACATGATATAGAAAATTTTGGGTCTAGCCCTTTGTTAACAGGAGAACATTATGAAAGGAGTGGGTGGGTCTTGTGGAATATTGCCTCACAGAAAGACTAAAGGTATATAGTTTTGGTTTTGGGACAATGGTGATGAACAAGCAAGGAATTGTCCTTTTGATCTGAGATTTGGTATACACTTTCCTTAAGTGGTACTATTTAAGAAAAAGTGTGCATTAATGCTACCAATACTAATAAAAACTAATGAAGTAAAGTCACTCAAAATGTGAGTACATGCATACAGGTTATTATGCAAGAAGTATCTGTTGATGTTTATTGCAAGTTTTTTAGTATTCATTTTTAGACACATTTCTGCTGTGTAGTAAAACAATTCTTCACAATTGGTAAAGGTTATACACAGAACTGAAAATTTTAAATCAATGTTGTTAATAAGGTTCCTAATCAATATTTGGTTCTAATTTATGAAAGATTTTGATAGGCACCTGAAAATCTCTTTCATACTTTTCTAAAAATATGAATATAAGAGATTGGGATGTGCATAACTGTCACTTTACTGATAAACAATTTCATAACAAAATAGATAAATTTACTGACACAGAATACTGTGTACATTATTAATCTTAACTACACTTACACAAACTACTGGCAATAATTTTGTAGATACTTTAGAAATAAATTCCTTGATGAAGTAGGAGTTGTCAATTAAAAATTCCAACTTTCTCCTGAATTTAATCTTGTCACCTGCTAGACATTTAAGATGTATTGGATGCTTATTGACGACATCTACCCCTGAATATCAGACATACTTTTTTAACAAAGATCATTTTTATTTCTAGTGCCATAATTGTGTATTTTACTATTTGTTTCAAATAGAGTCTAAAAGGTGGCCACAAATTAGATTAACATATATATATTTGGCCACCAATATTAAAATCCCTAACTTGTTGAAGAGCTATGTGCATGAAGTTTTACTGCTAACGTCATACATATTTCTTATTACTCACTTTTGGGCTCTGAATACTTTGTTTCTATTAGTATAATTACCACTGAAAATGTTTGTATATGAGATTAAAGAGTAAAAATAAGAAAAATAATACGGAGATCACCTATTACTGAAATTGTACCAATTGCAAATGTGGCTGTACCCAACTGATTCAGTAAGTCAGAAACATGTACCATCCAATTTAAATTATGATCAATATTTAAACCTAGAAACATCACACTCTACCTCTTGAATGGACTGGCCTCTAAATGTTATGCCTATGTCTAGTGCCAATCTGTGTGATTCACTGAATTCCATACATTGAGTTTTATCAAAGTTTAAAGATGAGCCATTTTTAACTGCTTAACGTCTCTTAACAGCGAGGTCTTTAGAAACGGGAAGGGATGGGGGACAAGGAATGGGAAGGAATTCGGCCACGGCCTTTTGAAGGAAGCATCCCGGAATTTGCCTGGAGTGATTTTGGGAAACCATGGAAAACCCAAATCTGGATGCCCGGACGGAGATGAGCCATGGTGTGAGCCATTAGCTGTAAACCAATTATTAATAAGGTCAGTGACATAATCTGAAATATATTCGGTAGAGAGATCTGGATTAATTCCTATGCCTGTGTCGTCTATCTGTAAACAGAACAAGTTTTCAGATGTGAACATATATATACTGAAAAGCCAAAGAAACTGGTATAGGCATGTGTATGCAAACACAGAGATATGTAAACAATCAGAGTACTATGCTGCGGTTGGCAACGCCTATATAAGACAACAGGCATCTGGCGCAGGCATTAGATCGGTTACTGCTGCTACAATGGCAGGTTATCACTAGGGTTCGGATCTTTGGAAAAGTCATATTTTTTTCCTGCCTTCTTTTTTAGCTGAAATGCTGAATTAAACACTGATTCAACATTTCTGATTGTATATAAATGTATTTTATATAGCATATAAATGCATATTTATGCCATCTTCCTAATTTCGGTCATATAGCAACAATTTTTATAGTCATTTGGTCATATTTTGAGGAAAAATCTGGTAATTTTTTGATAGAAGTTATAGATGAGAAGAAATTAAGATAATTATTCACAGAAACTTTTGTTATACATCGGAGAAAGAAACAAAACTAACTGTCACTGAATTGATCAGAATTCACCAATCAAGAATTAAACTTATAAATTATTGTCACTCTCTAAACTTTAATGTTCCACCCGCCTTTTAAATTCGACAATGCAGCAGCAGCATCCTGTGTCGAGCTGCCTCAATCACTGTCTCACTTGCAATGGTAATGTGAGAGTTGAGTCCAATGCATTTACCCACCGATGAATTGAAAGGAAGCAATTGTTTTCCTATGGTTCAGTACGGACAAACTGCTGCTTAATGCGAAACCCATCCCTACCAAGGTCAGGTATTCCTTGCATACCAGACTCTACAAGTCAAAACAAGCACAAAGCCTTCGGCTACTCACACATTGTCACCAATGCTTTTGAAAATAATCCTCAACCAGTGTTACATCTGCAGTGGATCAGTGAGAAGTTTACAGAGTTATGTAAAGGAATTTGAAGAGGAATATTTTAACACAGATGAAAGAGTTCTTTTCTTTAAATTATGTGAAACTAAAGTGACTGCAACAAAGCGATTTCATGTGCAGCAGCACGACAAAGCAAAGAGCTACCTTTTTTTGGATACACCTACAGCTTCATTGTCTTCCAAATTGTCAATTTTTTCTAAAGAACTCTGTGAAATGATGGTATCCGCCAATAAATAAATAAAGTGAACATGAGCATTTAAAATCCTTCTTGGAGAAATACACAACACAAATGATTCAAACCATCTTGTTATGAAAATTTATTGCAGACAATCAGAACTAAGATAGGCACTAATAATATCTGGGTATCGATGGATGAAAGTACTGATGCTTGTGTGAGATACGTCGTAAATGTTATCGTTGGAATCCTACCTTCTGACAGACCGGATGATATATTTATACTGGACTGTGAAGTTCTTGAATCAGTAAACCACTCAACAATTGACATCCACTTCAATAACTCTATGAAACTTTATGGAACGGTGAAGTTAAGCGAGAACACTTTTTACTATTTGTGACTGACACTGCGCCGTACATGGTAAAGGCTGGAAAAGGTCTGAAAATGTTGTATCCATCGATGGTGCATTTAACTTGTTTCGCTCATGGATTACATAAGGTTGCCAAGGAAGAAACACTAAATTCCCCTGATGTTAATAAGTTAATATAAAATGTAAAAAGATTTAATCATAGCTCCAATGAGCGTGGCAAAATTTAAAGAAGATGCACCTTCCGTCCCTCTTCCACCCCAACCAGTATTTACTCGTTGCGTCACATCGCTCGATGCAGTTAGCTATTACTGTGAATATTATGAAAACACAAAGAAAATAGTTCTAATTTTGATAGCAGTGAAGCATCTTCCATAAAAATTGTCCAAGAACTCTTTTCCAGCAATTTGTTCAGAAATTTTACATACATAAAGTCAGGTTTTTCAGGCATCACAACTGCGATTTTGCGTCTTGAAGAATTTGGGTTAGAACTGAATGAAGGTTTAGCGGTCATTAAAAGTGTGGAAACCGGGATAGGCCAAGCAGGGGGCAGTATGGCTAGTTTGCTGAAACATAAATTGATAAAGTGTTGCATGGGAATACAGGATATAAAACAATTTGTAAAATTAGTGAAATTTTACGTGGTAGTGAATTTCTTTTAACTGAAGACGACTCACAATCAAGTTGCAGTGACCTGTCTCTGTTCAAGTACGCTCCTGTAAAATCTTGTGATGGCAAACAAAGCTTCTCACACTAGATGACAGTTTTAAGTGACAACCGGAACATATTTATCTTCGAGAACTTTAAGATGCATATGGTGATATACTGCAATGCTGGCATCAGACAAGGATAAAAAATGGTACGTGCACTAATTCACAACATTTTTAAAAGTAAAATTCTAGTAATCCATTCTTTTACAGGAACAAGAAAATAACTTTCGAAAAAATTTAATTTCCCAATGGCACAGTGAGTGCACGGAAGCAAATTATGCTGTCTACATGAATGCGACACTGCTACACAAAATAAATGATTTACATTTAAGCATATTTTAATGTATAATAAATTTAATATTTAGTCATATTATTTCTCTTTTAGGTCATATTTGCCTGCATATTTCTTGATTTTTTTTTTTTTTTGGTCATTAAGATCCGAACCCTAGTTATAATGATTTAAGTGAGTTTGAATGTCATGTTATAGTCGGCGCACGAGAGATGTGACACAACATCTCCAAGGTAGCAATGAGGTGGGGATTTTCCCATATAACAATTTCACGAGTACACCGCGAATATCGGGAATCTGGAAAAATATCAAATCTCCGACATGCAGCCGGAAAAAGATCCTGCCAGAACAGAACCAACGACGACTGAAGAGAATCATTCAACGTGACAGAAGTGCAACCCTTCCGAAAATTGCTGCAGATTTCAATGCTGGGCCATCAGCTAGTGTCAGCGTGCAAACCATTCAATGAAACATCATTGATATGGGCATTTGGAGCCGAAGGCCCACTAATATACCTTTGCTGAGGGCACGACACAAAGCTTTACACCTCACCTGGGCCCGTCGACACCGACATTCGACTGTTGATGACTAGAAACATGTTGCATGGACTGACGAGTCTCTTTTCCAATTGTATCGAGCGGGTGAGCGTGTATGGGTATGGAGACATGAATTCATGGACCCTGCAAGTCAGCAGGGGACTGTTCAAGCTGGTGGAGACTCTGTAATGGTGTGGGGCGTGAGCAGTTGGAGTGACATACATGGAACCTCTGATACGTCTAGATATGACTCTGACAGGTGACACATACATACGCATCCTGGCTGATCACCTGCATCCATTCACGTCCATCGTGCATTCCAACAGGCGTGAGCAATTCCAGCAAGATAATGCGACACGCCACACATCCAGAATTGCTACAGACTGGCTCCAGGAACACTCTTCTGAGTTTAAACACCTCTGCTGACCACCAAACTCCCCAGACATGAACATTATTGAGCATATCTGGGATGCCTTGCAACATGCCGTTCAGAAGAGATCTCCACTCCTTCGTACTCTTACAGATTTATGGACAGCCCTGCAAGATGCAAGGTGTCAATTCCCTCCAGCACTAGTTCATACACTAGTCAAGTCCATGCCATGTTGTGTGGCGGCACTTCTGCGTGCTCGCGGCGGCCCTACACGATATTAGGCAGGTGTACCAGTTTTTTGGCTCTTCAGTGTGTGTGTGTGTGTGTGTGTGTGTGTGTGTGTGTGTGTGTGTGTGTGTGTGTGTGTGTGTGTGTGTGTGTGGTAGGGTCAGAAAGTTCCCAGAATCAGCTAACAAAAATTTATTGAAAGTATGTATAACATTTTTACCTTATTTTCCTTTAAAATACTTTCCACCTGCTTCTACACACTTGTTACATCGTTCATATAATTGATGGAAACACCCCTGAAAGCCATTTTTAAGAAGTTATTTCAGCCACTTCGTCGCATTTTCAATCAATTCTGATGAGTCAGCAAAACATCATCCAATTAATGTCATTTTCAGCCGTGGAAACAGATAAAAATCCAATGGAGCAAGATCGGGAGAATATGGAGGGTGTTCCAGACTGGTAACACTGTTTTTGGCAAGGTATTGTTTCACTATTACAGATCGATATGATGGGGCATTGTAATGCAACAAAAAACAATCATTCCCTGCCCATTGTTCATGTTGTTTTCGTCAAATTACATCTCGTAACAATTTTAAGATCTGTGTGTACAATTCTTTATTGACTTTTCCCTTCATGAATAAATTCGTAATGAATTAAACATCGGTTAACAAAAAACACCTCCAACATTACCATGGCTTCTGCCCAAGTGAAATTTTTGTTTTCTTGGTGATGTTTTTGACTTCTATTCAGCAGATTTCTGTTTCATCTGAGTGTTGTAAAGAAAGCACTACGTCTCATCACCTGTTACAATTTTATGCAGGAAGCCATTTGAATCAAGTCCCTTCATTTGGTTACTCTCATTTCTTTTTGCTCAGAACCATGTGCAAGCAAACACGATCAATGTTCAAATCATTATGAAGAATGTTGTGAGCACTCCTATGTGAAATACCAACTTTGGAGGTAATAATATTGACGGTTGTTCGTCCGTCCACACACACAAGTTGTGGAACACGCTCAACATTCTCATCTGTAATGGAAGTTGAATGCCACTCAGTCTGAACATCATCTTCAATTGTTGTACGACCATCGAGAAAAAACGCTTCTACCACTCATAAACTGCCGTTTTCTTCATTGTGTAGTTTCCGTATGTTTTCTTCAGGATCTCAAGTGTCTCGGAGGGTGATTTCTCCAGCAACACACCCACGCTGCTCTAAAGATGACATTTCACAATCCAATGAAAGAAAGAAGCTACATCTAAAATATCATGCACCACACACACAAAATCAACTACAACTGCCTGTTGCATGGGACAGCACCTTCTTTAGTAGTGTTTCCAACCTCCCAAACAAATGTTTCATTTCCAGGAAACAACTGTTTGACTGTACACAACAATTCCAGGAACTTTTTGACAAAATTTTATATTTCAATATTCACAGAGATAATGATTTAAGAAAGCCGAACATCCAGTTTTTACCAAACTTAAAGTTGTGACAAATAAAACATTTCATTTGTATCAACTTTTCTCAACCCTTTCAACCAGCAAAATGTCAAAATAATTCTACATACCACAAACTTACATGGAAGCCATGTGTATATTATTAACCAACCCTACGTACAACGGTTCCTCAAGACCTACACCATATAAAAAGATTATTAACTTATTTCTTAAAGGAACGTCACTCTCTTTATGCAACATTGATGAAGCACATTTTATTAAAGTTACAGTCATACCCTCATATTTTGGAAATACCAATTCTTTGCTGGTTGTTAAAATAATCATGGCTTTTAGAATGTTTGGTTTGAAATCATATGACATATACTGTCTTATATCCTTTTTAAATAATACTGTACCCATTTTAATTGAACAATTTTTACTAATTTCTCTCTGTTACAATGCCCTTAATCCAATTAGCATTTTTAACATTCTGCTTGCGGAACACCTGACCCATCTTCGCAGACTACAGGTTCACAGGTTCATCAGTAATTTATATAATTAATAGTATAAAGTAGTATTATATGTGCATCAAACAGTGACATATTAGAAGAAGAAAAATGTGACCTGATTTTGAAACGTTAAATTAGTAAACACGACAGAATCATTCGCGCTGCACAAAGTAGTACTGCAAAAACCATAGTGCTACCTATTTGTAATTCTGCCACTTTGCTTCGGAAATGTTCTCAAGTTAGATTGAAAATATATAATTAATCATTTAACTTAATGCCAGTAATTATTTCCTCCTCATATATATTATTTCCATAAGGTGTTTTTTTGTCACAAGCCATTATTTCCCTTCATACTTAACTGAAATCAATTGGTCAAATTATATTATAAGAAAGGAATTTTTCGGAGTTCGGCCCTTAAAGGGGAAAAATGTCAATATTTCTAAAATGCTGTTTTTTGTGTTACAAGTCATTTATCTCCCTGGATACCTATCTGGAATCGTTTAATGAAGTATCAATTTTATTAATTTAAAGATTAAGATCTCCTCTTTGGTGACATCATATACTAAGACAGGAATTTTTCAGAATTCGACCCTTAAAGGGCAAAAGTATCAATATTTCTGCAACGCGTTTTTGTGTCATGAGCCATTTATCTCCCTTCATATCTTACCGATCTAGATAAATGAGGTATCATATTAAAAACTAAGGTTTCCACCGTGGTCACATTATATTTTAAGAAAGAATTTTTTGTAATTCGACTCTTAAAGGGCAAAATGTCAATATTTCTAAATTCCGTTTTTTGTGTCTCGAGCCATTTATCTCCCTTCATGTCTAACCGATATAGAAAAATGAGGTATCACATTAAAGACTAAAGTCTCTGCCATGGTCACATTATATTTTAAGAGAGGAATTTTTTGTAATTCATCCCTTAAAGGTAAAAAATTTCAATATTTCTAAAATGAGGGTTTTTTTGTGTCTCGAGCCATTTATCTCTCTAGATATCTAACCAAAATCAATAAGTGAAGTAGGATTAAGAAGATTAATGTCTCAGCTTTGGTGATGTCAAATATTAGGAAAGAATTTTTTTGGAATGCAGCCCTTAAAGAGAAAAAGTATGAATGGTTCTTCAACGCATTTTCGTGTCACGAGCCATTTATCTGCACTAATATATAAACAAAATAGATAAATGAGGTACCATTCTAAAGATTAAGATCTCCACTGTGGTCAGATCATGCTTTAAGAATGGATTTTTTCTTGATTTAATACTTAAAGAGGGCAAAAATTTCAGTATTTCTAAATTATTATTTTTATTTGTGTCTCAAGTCATTTATCTCCCTTGATAATTGAACAAAATTGATAAATGAGGTATTTTAAAGTTAGGTCTTTAGTTGGTTACACCATATTTTAAGAAAGGTATTTTTCAAAATTCAACCCTTAAAGGGCAAAAGTATTAATATTTCTACAACACATTTTTCTGTCACGAGCCATTTATCTCCCTCGATACCTAACCGAAATCAATAAATGAGATATTGTTTAAAATATTAAAGTATCCGCTTTGGTCACATCATATTTTAAGAAAGAACTTTCTCCAAATTCAACCAACAAGGGGCAAAAATATCACCATATCTAAAACTTTTTTTTACGTCGCTTGATGCCTAACCAAAATTGATAATTGACCAACGTGTCTGCTTTGGTCACACCATATTTTATAAAAGTAATTTTTTGTAATTCGACCCTTAAAGGGCAAAAGTATCAATATTATTTCCACAACCAATTTCTCCTTCAATATCTAATCGAAATCGATAAATGACATCGTTTTAAAGATTAAGGTCTCAAATTAGACAAAATCATAAATTAAGAAAGAATTTTTCGGAATTTGATGCTTAAAGTGGTCACGTGCATGAGACAGTTCAGAGCCAAGTCCCTAGATTGCAGCAGCAGATATCACAGAGATGTCAATAAACTTTTTTTATACAATAAGTAGCTTTCGGATATTTTTTCTGTTATGTAATCATCTTCATTTTGCTACACAATTCCAATGTAAACATTTTATTCACACAGCAACACATATCACAGAGGTGTTGATGTGCTGTATGGATTTTGTACATGTTGGTTGTATTCTGTTAAGATCAGTGAAAGTTTGTCATATATACAGTGCGTTTTAAATTTTCCTAACTGTTTCGTAATATGTTTGATGCGTACCTATTACACTAAACAAATAAATATTTGCTACAAAAGTGCGGTTCTACTTCTCCTTGTACTACAAACATTCAACCTCATAATTCTTTGTATTTTATTAGCGAAATTTTCACACGGGTCGTCTAGTTCACACTTAATAATAAAGCACAAAAATAAATTACAAAAATTATGTGGAACTGTAGTACCCACAATGGCGACAGTGAACACATTTCAGAGAGAGAAATGTGCACCTGTGAACAACAGCTATTATGCTATGACGTTGGTGCTGTAAGTAGTACATTTCCTAACAAGGACTTTTTATTATTATTAATCATGAATAATTTGCATTAAGTTTAATCATATATCTCCAATATAATTAGGAAGTGGGGGAGGGGGGGGACACTCTGTATTGATTAGTATCGATAATGAAAGTATAGTTTGTACTGCATTTCCACAGTGCCTACCCAGAAGTCGCCACTGTCAGTGAATGCAAATATAACTTACTCTGTTGAATGGCCCTTTTGAAAACCACATTGGAAGTCTGTATTGATGATATCTATAGTGAGAGTCATTGAGCAATTGGTAGTCAACTTATCAGCAACAGGTTAAAAACGTTTATTAAATATATCAGTAATTCAAAAATTGGAATCTACTGAAGGCTCCCCCGTAATATGAACCACCTCAGAAGAAACTGTCCTTCTGTTATAATTATTTACGCACAAGTTCCTTGAAAGATAAGATTAAAGAAAATTTTGTATGTTACAATCATCAAATATACAATAAATGAGTAAAATCATCAAAATATGGGCAGTTCCGTACAAGTTATTATGCAAGAAATAGGGTAACCTGACCAGTGAGTAAACAGACCCCAGTGAATGAACAGTATGGGAAAATTGTTTTAAAATAAGGAAATTTATTTATGTATAGCCTTTAGTTTGGTATCACTGGCTTCCTACTTCATTTTGGAATCTAATTTGCACTTGATTGTTTGATTGAGTTATATGACATTCTGATAGAAAAATTGCAAATTGTTGTTGTTCATGCAGGCTGTGGTTGCAGCACTAAAATAGTAAGGTAAGTAGAGTGCGTCTCGTAATTTAAAATGAATTTCGTATAGTTTGGTGTTTATATAGGACATATCTAATATGTGTTACTACAATTAAGCAAGATCAAGGTATATTTTTAATAGTTTTAATTTTTGTAACGTGGCTTTGTTTAGAGTTTAGGAGGGGTGTTCACTTATTGGATCTTAAATATACCTCAAACCAGTAAATAAACAGGTGTACCTTCAATGGGATTTTTCAATGAAGTGAAATTTTTAAAAGTGAGTGGGTTTTAAACAAAATGGTGACTGTATCCAGTAAGTGAACAGCAATAAAGGTCAGTGTTCATTCACTGGTAAGCAAGCAAACTACCAGTGAATGAACACACATTTCCTTCTTTTTATTTGAATGATGTCTAGTGTTCTTTTAATTTGGAAAAAATTTAAGGAGATGAATGGGAATACATCAAATGAAATGGAAATGACTGACACTGAAAACAACCTTGTTGCTAGTCTCAAAGTTTTTGAAACTGATATTGACCCAGCCAACAGCGATGATGACTTAACTCCTTCTATTCAATCCAATTCTAATGAACAAACTATAAACTTGCATCACAGTAATGAACTCAAGCCTAACACTGAACCTATTTTATTATCAACAACACTTGTTACTCCTAATCGGCCTAATCCACCTTCTTCAACCGATTCCAGACTACTTCAAAAAATTCCCTCAAATTCAACGGCCCAAACAACATTTCACAAAAAGCTCGAAGTCCAGAGGATATTTGGAAAGAACATCTTCCTCAGTCTGAATTTATCAGAGAACAGAAAAAAGTAAAAAGAAAAATATCTTTGGCAATTACATCAAATAAATGGCATGAAATTCATGAAGCAGAAAGAGTTAAAAGCGAAATCAAATAAAAGAAGGAAGAGAAGCCAAGAAAAAGAAGGGTGACCATTTGAAGAAAAAGAAAGAAAGCATTAAAAAGTGAATAAGAAAACTAGAGGAAGAAGAAGAGACATCAACAGAAGATGGAGATGTCATTGCATGCCTCTGATGATAGTATTATTCATCTAGAGGATCTCATTTCACAAAAATCAGACTCAGAAAATGAAGAAAGTGCTTTTAATGTAGACAACATACAAGTAAAGTGATTGTTGAGTATAAAAACAATTTTTTCCTGGTATTGTAACACAAAAGAAAGGCAAAAAAAAAAAAAAAAATGCCTTAAGTATGTGTGATGTTCAAGGCCTTAGTTGGAAATGACTTGTTCCTGAAGACAAAATCTGGTATCTTCAAGAATAGACCAAAAAATAATACAACCTCCAAAGCTTGTATCTGCCACCTCCTCCTAATCATCAGGAGTTTACACTGTACCAGACACTGAAAAGTTTAGAACATCTGATAAGTAATTTGTAAAAAATCTGATCTTAGCCTAAGTAGTTAGCCAAAACTTACATCTTGTTGCTGTATACATGGGCCTAATCTTTCAAAAAAATTGTAGCATTTTTTAGTTTCTTTTAAATATTGTTCATTTACTGGAATAATTGTGTTCATTCACTTGGAATTTGATAGATTCTTCAAATTTATATTAAAATATGCTAAAATTTTTAAGAATTAATGTTTTATATTTTTACTCAAATTGTTCACACCCAAATGGTTACAACCAAATACAGTATGTTGAATATTGCCAACTTAAGGTTTGTCAATTTTTTAAACTCTTAACTGTTGATTCATTGGTCTGTTTACCCCATGTATTATTACCCATTTATGCTCCTGGTAGCCGTGTTTTGCATTCCACATCCGTATAACATGCAGGGAAGATGTACCGTCACGCAAACACTTATAAATCTACAGCATTGGGCGATGATAGCAGACATGCTATAGATAAATTTGTGAACTATCCACAATGCTAATAATCTAATGCATTTTTTATTGTAGCCAACTGCTTACAATGACAGGTCAATATTATTGAAGGTTTTTTTTTCATTTATTTTGTTGGCATTTGGGCTTGTACCCATACAGCCACTTTCGTTTAACAATTTAACATCTATAATACAACAATAATTGGATAATGGAAACAAAGAAACTGCCGTGAGACACTAAAAATAGGATAGAATAGGGGGAAAAAGAAGCAGACACCCGTCACTTACCACAGATTAAGACAGGAGGGCGAGACGAACGTAAAAAACACACACACAAAAAATTGCACAATATTTCAATGCGAGTCTTAGTCATGTTAGAGGCGAGATATATGGCCAGGGGAAAAATGTGGTCACATCCCAACCCGCCACATGAATGAAGCAAAGGCGAAAAATGCGCGGTGGTGGTAGAATTGCCGGGGGGGGGGGGGGGAGGGGGGGAGATAAGCTTGACCAGCGATAAAAGTGAAACAAAATAATCTTTGTGTAGCATAATTCAAATAGTTGCAATTTTATTTAGTTATAGGCGAAAATAAAGGGAGATAGAATGATATATGTACATTGCCTCAACTATGCTCGGGTATTAGCTCCGATTCACTGCCCCTCTACTTTTCCGATGTTTGAATTTACCCCCACCATTTTCCCAACCGGCGGTCTTTCTGTGAGGCAGTCTCCAGCTGCACCCACCTCTCACAATGTTCTCCCGTTGACGAAGGATTTATCCCGAAAATTACTTTATTATTTGTGTTTGTATCTTTTCTGTGTGTTCGCGCCCCACATCCATCATCTAAAGGTAAGTGGTGGCCCGTTTCGCTATCCTAATTTGATATATATATATAATGTATAAATGAAATGTACATATATAAGTAACTGACTATAAAATGAAATGAGGGATAGCAAGTGACAGGTTTAACGTAGGTTTAGGCCAGGGGTGTGTCTGGTGTCAAGGATATGTTGGTAAGCTAGTTCCCATCTGCGGAGTTCTGAAGGGGTGGTGGTATTTGGAAAAACTTTAATAGCTCTTACTGTGAAACAGGTGTTGAAGTTGTTTGAATTTTGTGAGTTGGCATGAATTGCCACTGGATGGTCTGGGTTGGAAGTATAAACTGTTTGCCTGTGGCCATTCATCCTGTAGGATAGTTGTTGAGTGGTGAGACCAATGTAAGAGGCAGTGCAGTGGATGCAGGTGAGTTGGTAAATAAGGTGAGTGGTGTCACACGTAGCATGTCCAATTATAGGGAAAGATTCGCTTGTGACAGGATTAGAGTAAGTAGTTGTGGCAGGGTGTATACTGCAAGTTTTGCAGCGGAGTCTGTTACAAGGGAAAGATCCCTGTGGAGGTCTAGGAGAGTCAGCAGGTAAATACTTGTGAACCAAGATGTTATTCAGATTGGGTGGTCTGCTGAAGCAAGTGTGGGGAGCAGTGGGTAGGATTTTGGAAAGGAGGACCCGCATTTCAGGGAAGGACCGTACGAAATCATGCCCACGGCGGAGTATCTGTTTGACAGATTCCAGGGCAGGAAAGAACTGGGTGACATGTCTTGGTCCACGGTCAGTTTTAGGAGGTGCAGAACGAGGGTTGTGAGTGATGGCATGGGAAATTTGTTTTTTCACAAGATCATGTGGGTGGGTATCAGTGGGAAACAAGGGCTTGTGATAGTTTTTGGGAGTAACTTGAGATTGATTCATAAACCAAACAGATGTGTCTGCCACAAATTGCAAGGCTGTATGGGAGGGAACGTTTGATGTGAAAAGGGTGACAACTGTCAAAGTGTAGGTATTGTTGTAAATTGGTTGGTTTCATGTGTACTGAGGTGTAGAGGGCTCCCTGTCGTAGGGTGATATCTACGTCAAGGAAGGTGATACAGGTGTGGGAATATGACCATGTGAAGTTGACGGAGTGATTGTTATTGAGTGAGTTGAGGAAGTCTAGGAAGTGGTCCTCCACATGGGTCCAGATCATAAATATATCGTCTATGTATCTGAATCACACAAGGGGACTGAAGGGGCAGTTCATCAGAAAAATTTTCTCTAGACGGCCCAGGCAGAGGTTGGGATAGGACGGGGCCATGCGGGTACCCATGGCAGTGCCGCGTATCTGGTTGTTGTTGTTATTTGGGTTTTAGGGCGCGTCGACGACGGGGTCATTAGCGCCCTACGCGTATCTGGTGATAAATCTGGGAGTTGAAAGAGAAATAGTTTTTGGAGAGGATAAAGTTGGCTAGGGATATCAGAAAGGATGTTCTGGAAAGACTGTTTGGAGCGCGCATATCCAGGAAGTGTTGAAGGGAACTGAGGCCTTTTAAGGTGGGGAATATTGGTGTACAAGGAGGTTACGTCAATGGAAACAAGGAGGGGGTCTGGTGGTAGAGGACTGGGGACTTTCGACAGACGCTCCAAAAAATGTAGCGTGTCTTTGATGTAAGCAAGGAAGGTTCTGCACAAAAGGTTAGAGGTGTTTATCTACCAAGGCTGAAATCTGTTCAGTGGGGGAACCATAGGCCGCCACTATAGGTCGTCCGGGATTGCCAGCCTTGTGTATCTTGGGGAGAAGGTATAAGGTAGGTGTGCAGCGATTCTGAGGAGTGAGAAGGGATAAGGACTGTGAAGAAAGGCCTTGTGAGGGTCCCAGGAGGTCCAGGAAGGAGCGAATTTCAAGGCAGATGGAAGAGGTAGGATCTGTGGCATGTGGACGATAAGTGTTGGTATCAGAAAGCTGTTTAAGGGCCTCCGCATCGTAGTCACTGCGGTCCATGACCATGGTGGTACAGGCTTTGTCTGCTGAAAGGATAATGATATTTTTGTAAATGGACAGTTCTCTCATGGCCTGGATTTTTGTAGAGCATGCAGGCACATGCTCTTTGAATGATTTTATTTGGGATTATGTTGCTACAAAAGTATAAACATGGAAAAGATTGCACACTAAAAAAAAACTTTCAACTGTAAGCGAAAGTTGGTTGCCTCATTTACGTACAAACATGCGACGTCCAATGATAATAGGTATTACATTGTCAAGAAACATATCCCCATGTCCATGATGTTAATATTCTACAACATTTATCAATGTAGGTTGCGGCAATATTAACGTAGCTTATGTTTGCTTTGAATATCCTTGTTTCAGCATTAAATCAAAGGAATTTAGTTTTTCTAGTTGAAATGCAGCCTTTACCAAACTGGCGTTTGGCTCTTGTTGCTAAAGCATAATTCAATAGAAATTTGGAATAAACATTTAAGTTATCGTGACTTTCAAGCAGAATCATTAGTGGCGCCTGTGGATAAGTTGAAATATATCCTGGACCAATATGGACATAGATGCTTCATTTTGTAGCTTAATGGACTAGAAATTTTGTTTTTATAATAAAGTTGGTTTGGTTTTCATCGTTGTTGGCGCATTTTGTTGCACGTAATATATTGCTGGAAGTCGCATTGATAACAAACGGTGTCCTCTCATCGCTCAAGTGTGTAATGCTACAGCAGTTTTTTTTATTATTATTATTATTATTTTGCATGAAGTTTGTGCATTATACACTATCTTGATGGATTTAATAGAACCATATTAATAAATAATATAGTCAAAGGAATGATAGCATTATCCTAATACATCGCTGTATGCCTTCCCCCAGTCACTTTCCGCCATACGTTATGGCACTTTTCGAGTGAAGTTTGTGAGGATGGATACAATGGTTTAATTCTAGATGGGGATACCGCTGCCTCGCGACTGTTAACGTGACGTCGCGTTCACGTACAGTCGTAAAAATATATATTGTGACCGAGCGTAACGAGGTCACAATAATTTAAAGCTGTACAATATCAACATAAACTGATATCCCGAAGGTGGATCAGATGCAGGCGGCCACTGGCAAGCGGCCACAGATGTGGGATAACACAACAAATATAGCTAATATTCGCGGGTTCACTGCCGGATGATGATGAAATGCAAGCTGCACCTGAAACATTGAACATCTGTTTGTGTACCTGAATGCGACGTCACGATGACGTCACGTTAACAGTCGCGAGGCAGCGGTATCCCCATCTAGAATTAAACCGATACAATTTACAGCTCTAAGAGCAACATATATTAAATATCACCCAACCAATATGTGCAACAGTTTTCAAACCAAAACGACAGTTACTTGACGAGTCCCAGTGATTGCGTTACAACCGAATTCATCATCAGATTGTGGCACCACGGTAATGATAGAACTGCCCTAGTACTTATACAATATTGATTTTTGCTACAGTTCACTACTTGCTGCTTGATTTTGATGATCATGTGTTAAATAAACATACAGTTTATTCCAAATCCACTGCTTTTTGTAACATAAACCAATAATCATCCCAAACCTTGACTAATAACTCCACAAGAAATAATTTCATCCTTAACTATTTTAAAAAATAATACCTTTCACTCGGAAGCCTTGAACAAGTAAAGGCATGCCTGTCTTCAAATGGACATCTTCCAGGTCCTGCTTCAACAACATTTTTTGATACTGCTTCGCAAACAGGTCCAATTCTGTCACCTTTTCCAGGGACACATTTTATTTTTAAAAGATAGCTAATATCCGATGATGTTGGGGTAAAATAATATCCTGACCATACTTCCAAGCATTCATTCGAAGAATCTACAGCACAACGATACCATGTGAACTTACTATCTTGCTTGCGGGCAAACGACAGTTCCAGTTTCGATGGATACACGGGAAATCCAGCCATAATACAACCTGGCAGTGTTATAGAATCAACAGTTGGTGCATTTATAACTACTTCGTAGGAAATACCAGAAATTGACAAGGAAAGATGCTCTGTATTCGTCAGCATATCTTTACACGTTATTTCAGATGAAACGGCAGTTCCATTTCTATACAACTCAACACACAAATTAGCAGAACTATCTGGTTCAGCTTTCCTTTTTTTCTTTTTCTTTGACAATACCTTTTCTATGTTCACAGCGATTCTATTCAAGAAGTCTTCAACACTTTCAGTCACTCGTCTACTCAAATTAAACTGTCGATTAAACCCTAACTCGTCATTCCGATAATGAAAAGTAACCTGAAATGTTTCAGATCCCTCATGGTGCCTAAAGTAGGCGGTTGACATCCTCCTCCCACAACTCCTTAAAGAAGTATACAACCCCAAAACACGATTAAAACCCATGAAACCATTCCTACAACAACACCAACACGCGAACCACAAAGATGTTATTTATAAAAAAATGTCAGAGAAAACAATAGACATAGTCACCAAAGGTGATAGAAAAAACCAACTAACGAGAAACCATGGAGGTTGCGAGAAACCACAAAGCCAGTTTAGAGCTTGGCGTTTATGTGCATAGCATATTATTAAAAAGTAAACTTGAAAGTATAAAAACAGCTAAAACCGTCCTATTAAAAATAATTTCAACTCTTCATATTTTTTGAATGACCGGAGGCCTAGCAATAAAGGGCCAGGATGATGAGCATTCAATACAATACATTAATTTTCCATTGATCCTAATATAAGATACTGGCTCTGTGAGATGTGGAAAGTTGTCAATTTACAGATAAACAATAAGATATTTTACCATATGTGCAAAAATTTCTAGAAATGCTTAAATAAGATATTTTTGGTCATAAGAAATCTAAATACGTTAATTTTCATTCGTATAAATACAAAATTATTGTTATAGTTCATTTAAAAGATTCAACATGTTTCGTCTGTTCTACACATACGCGAAACGGTATAATAGATTTCTTCGTGACGTCATTAGATACTAACCACTTGTATCAACCAGCTTTACTGTATATCTTGTTTGTAAACATAGACCTCGAAAATCGAGTTTTCAAATAGATATTAGTGCTAGACGACTTTTACCTCGTTTTTTTTTAAAAAAAAAAAAAAAACCGATGTGGGAAACTGCACCACTTCGGTAACCTTCGAGAAACTGGTACTAACCTATTGAAATTTACATCAGTCGCTTCGTCAACATGCCCTCTTGATGTTTTGCGTTCATACTTTGTTGAAAAATCGCTAGAAATTTTATTAAAAATTCCGAAATATGAAAGGCTGAGCAACTGCGAAATGCTATCAGCACTTCAAAAATAACATTAAAATTATCGGTACAGGGATCATTTTAACCTAAAGAGTTTCGTTTTGTCAAAGAAACCGTGGTTAGGTTGAAATACGGCATGGGCAGAGTGAAAAAATTTTGGGAAATTTTCGCTATGCGGCATCCATCACGAAAGTGGCGTATTTTTTTACAATGGAAGCAATCGATTATCTCTGGTGCTCGTTGCTATGTAAAATGGCGGGCATCACCTAATTATAACTCGGAAAAATAGTCTGTTTGTCAATTTTGTGTGACTTTTTAAAACTGAGAAAAGATGAAAACGCAAGAAAACATTACAACAAAGAATTAAATCAACATTTTAAGAGACTGTCACTGATTTTTTTCAACGTTGGTGGCATGTAACAGCTGTGCGTCATGTTATATATCGGCATTTTTAATTTAATTCCTGGTAACTTTTCCGTATAGTTATAAGTACTAGGTTAAAAAATAACCTAAGAATATTTTTGGCAGACGATAAGTAAGAAACAACTCAGAGAAAGATTACATGAAATGTACGAATCGCGAAATATATCTTTCAAATAAATGACAGTTACCCGTTTTTGATATTGCGCTTTCTGTCATTTAAAGTAAAATAAATAAATCGGGATTACTGGAGATCGCTATTCCGCCAGGAATTGCCGTGGTAAAACGCAAGAAACATCTAGAAATATTTTCCGAAGTATATTTAACTGTATTATGCCGGTCTTAATTTTTACTTGAAAATAACGGTAGTCTACAGGCTGTATTACAACGGAATTACTGCTTGAAAATAATATGTCTTGCGATTCACTACAGCAGTATAATGACGTCATTACTGAATATTATTTTGGCGGAATCGCTATCTCCAGTAGACCCGATCGTTATTCATTTTTCCTAACATGCATTCCCTGAATAAATTCCTACTACCACCACAGGTGACACCCGTCGTTATTTATATGAGGGTAATAGAAGCTATGATTTTCGAAATCAATATTAGTGGAGGTTGTGGTTAAGTTGACCAGAATCCCCACTTACACATTTTGTTACAGCATAAATCACTCTGAAATGAGTTTTACAAACCAATTAAACTGTTTTCATAAGCGCCATGTTTCTGAAGGTATTAATTAATGCGGGTGAAAGTAGTTCCATACATATCCTGCTGAATTGTGCCTGGACCAGGAATAGAACTGATATTACATAGATAGCAAAAGTTTTCGGGATTCCTAATTTGTTTTTAATTTTATTGGTTCTATACTTCCGTCGACATTAATTCAGTAAAAGTTACTGCTGTATTGCTATGTGAACGTTCAATCAAATATGTAGAACATTACAAAATCAAGACCGTTAGCATTACGTAATAACAATTTCGAATAATTAACCAACACAAAAAAAAAAAAAAAAAAAAAAAAAATTAAAAAAATGAACTGCCAGAATATGGCGTTCAAACAGTCATTTTTGGCGGGCTCGAAGCTTGTCCCCTTATATAAAACGCTAAGTCTGGAGTCTGTGTACGCCATCTATATCTATTCGCTAGAGAACGGTCACGTGCCAGCCTTCACTCTCCGATCAACAGCCACCATATTACATTCGTTCCATCATCTTGCTTTTCGTTTATTTACAACTAGACGCAGAAATTCATGTAAGGAGAAGGGTATTCAATAATTACGCTATTTTATCTGTATCAGTTAAAAGGACTAAGTTAAACCATAACCTAAGAATTTTTTTGACAGACGGTGAGAAACAATGAAGTTTATTAAAAACTTGGAGAAACATAATGCGAAATGTATTAGTCAAATAAATAACAGTTATCCGTTTTCGAAATTATAGTCTCCATCATCTAAAGTAAAATGCATTTATTTATGTAAAATCATAACCAAATACTCTGATAAATAATCTACCCAGAGTAACGTATTCATATAACGAAAGATATCATTAAAAATGACTTATTCGTTTATCCATATAAGCTTTTCCACGATAAATTCCTACTACCATTATATATGATACCCTTAGCTTTTTATACATGTGTTAGCTATTAAATGAGATTTAAGATAACTTTTTTTAGTAGATTTAAATCATCAAGGACATGACTATATATTTATTTATTTATTTTTATTGGCATTTGGTGTATACCATACAGTCAGCGGTTTACATCTTAACCAAAGGATAATATGTAGTATTTGATAAGTACATGGTCAAATTTACAATTTATAAGTGTGTATACATTTAACGATTAATGTCATACAATATATGTACAATATGTGTCATACAAATATATAAAACACAATTTTTAATTTCCAAGATAATAAAATGTTTCACTCAGATTATTCTGTTGGTCAGCGTTGTTATAGGATTTGTTGAGTTCGTGGTTTTGTTTAAGGTCCGCCCGTGTGACCTCTTTATTCGGCTTTTCAGGTGTCATATTTCGATGCTGTTCCTCGCTGCAAACTTGAAGAGGGTCATGAAAATTTCTGATTTATTCTTTTGAAGGAGGGTCTGAACCTTGATAGGCAGTTCTGCCCCGAGACTGCACAACTCAGCTATTAATATCGATGACTCATCCCAATGTCGTCTGCATGCAAAAAATATGTGATAAATATCCCCAAAGTTTCTACCATCACACTCACACATGTTGAACCTGTAGAGGTGGCTCGGATAGCGACCGTGGTTGAATTTCAGTCTGGAGACAAATGAAGTGAGCTTCTTTGTAGTTGGCTTGTTGTCGTACCAGTGGGTCCGTGTGATTGTTGGGCTTATCTGTCTATAATAACTAGCAGGGTTGCCAACTCAAAATTCATTTTACCCCTAAAACTTAAACCAAAACTCCTAAAATACCAAAATTAAGTGGAAAAACCCCTAAAAAAATAAATACAATATTTTTATTAGTAATATTTTTTATTCATAAATTATTCAGTATTTCTAACATCATTTCGTTTTGTTTTGATACATTTAGACTTAACATGTTAGTAGAAGGAGTAATTAAATGTTATGCAAGATCTTTTTTATTTATAAATTATTCAGTATTTCCAACACCACATCGTTTTGTTCCAATTGTACAGTGTTTTTTAAATGTAATTTATTATTGTTTTATGTCAGATTTGACTTGAGATGTAGCAATCTCTGGGTGCAAATCAGCAACCATTTTCAAGATTGCTAAATTGTCTGGAAGCTATTTTTGGTTCTGTTCTTCTAGACAACATAAAAAGTTCTTACATCTTTCTCTGAGATCTAATAAGTCATTTGCTTCAATTTTTTTTTTATATGTTTTGAAAATCATAGCCGAAATACATTGATGTTGTATGCATTATATGTTCCTGGAAATTGAATTCTATGAGTTCACAATTTAAAAATTTCTCCAATTGTGAAGGTACAAGATGTTTTAGCAAGTTTTTGTACAATAAAAATAAATCATCAAATAATTTAGTGCGTTAAACATTGTCACTTTGAAAAAGTATATTTAATTATATCACACTTTTCAATTAGTTTTTCAGAAAAATCAAAAAAGCTTTGAATGGTAGTCTCCTCATGATATCGTGAAGCTGTTCTGTCATGTAACATTTGTCTTCAGTCTTAGCAATTGAAAAAAAGCAACTTTAGTTCGTCCCACTGCTCTAATATTGTGTTAATTGCTTGAAAGCGGGTGAGCCATCGGGTTCCGCTGAGTCTTTGAATTTTTTGAGGATCACTGTTAGCATTCATGGTCTCAATCATGGAGGAAGGAAATATATGGAGACGACGTAAGAGACCTTCACCACGCATTGAAGTGAAGCAGGGCGGAGGAGGAGTGGGGGGACATGGCCGGAGTGGAGGGGGCATGGCCGCTTCCATACAGACACGGGGAATATGTACAAAAACCTCAAGGGGACTCTAGGATAAAGGTGACGCCGCAATCTGGTGATGGATTATTATGTAACTCGATATGACAAATAAAAAATGAAGAATAAAAGTTATTTATATCCTGCTTAGTTTTCGAGATATTCTGTCCCAAATGTGAAATGGTTTTGGTTGAAATTTAGAAGCAAAAATTGGTCAAAGTCAATTTTGATGATGGATTCTTATTTAAAAAGACGAGACAAATGAAAAATAAAGAATAAAAATTTTCGATATCTCACCTAGTTCTAGAGATATACTGTATCAAAAGTGAGGTGTCTTGAGTTGAAATTGAGAAGAAAAATTTCGCAAAAGTTAGGGTTACCAGATGTCCTCTTTTACCCGGACATGTCCTCTTTTTTGGACCGTAAAAATGGTCCGGGCGGGTTTTGAGAAAAATCAAGGAATGTCCTCTTTTTTTAGTTCCGTTTTACTACTGCCTGAACTTGAAAGTGTGGGAATAAAACTCTCCCATCTGTCAAAATGGTAAACCCTAAAGAATTTAACATTTATGCCAACAATGTGATATTTTATCTACACTTTTCCTTTTTCTGTCTCGGCGCTGTGTCAAGATATAGTTACGATTTCTGAGCAATAGGTGTCCAAGCAATTATCGTGAAATACGAGCTGCGGGGCGGCCGGTGAAGAACATTATGTACGCAACAATGCAAAGTACTTCGGTAGTCAGCTCGGCTTCTAGAATCATTGTTTTCAACTGCTTTACTGTTAGTTGCGTTTTGGTTGTTGTGAAGTGAAGCAGTTTTACTGTTCAAGTGAAATCATGCCAAAACGCAAATGTGTCTTCAGTGACGAATTACAAAAACGATTTCCTGACTTCAGACCGGGAAGAATTAGCTCAGAGGCAGAATGTCTTATCTTCCCATCAGGAACATTTGTTTCAGTTGCTAATAAAGGTAAGATTTATAACCATGGAACCGATTTTACGTAAATATCGTATGACACTGGAAATTTGCGTGTAATAGCTCAGATTTTCTTACACTGAATAACGTATAACACGCACAGTTATTAATTTGTAGGGGGGCTAGACCTAGAAGCTCACAAAAACACTGAAAAAACACAAAACGCGGATACGTACTGCAGCATCTTCATCCAAAGTTGACGATTTTTTTTGCAAAAAAGGATTCCAAAATTAATGATCTGGTCCATGCAGCTGAAGGCGCCCTATCTTTTCACACAGTCAAGAATCATCAAAGTTTTAAATCAATGGACTGTACTGGAAAACTGCAGAAAGTGTTATTTACAGACTCAAATATAGCGAAACAAATGTCATGTGCTCGCACTAAAACAGAAGCCATTATTAATTCTGTATTGTCATCTCATTCTGTTAATGCTTTTATTGACGCTTTGGAGTGTATTTCATGTTTTGGTGTTGCAACAGAAGGCAGTAACCATGGTTCTTTGAAATTCTAATTCAATACTATGACTTTAAATCTGGGGGAATTAAAACAAAAGTGATAGAACTTAAAAGTAGTCCAAATGAAAAATCTGAAACGATTGCGTCTTACATATGTGATACTCTTAGAAGTAGAGGTATTAATAATAAATGTGTTGCTTTTTCTGGGGACAATACAAATACAAATTTTGGTGGGATTAGTGGACTTGGTAAGAGGTCGGGAAATAATCTTTTCGCCCATCTGAAAAACAATTTAAATGATAGATTAGTAGGATTAGGCTGCCCTGCTCATGTTTTACATAACTGCATTCAACATGGTATTGATGCAGGAGTCACATTAGATGTTGATTCCATAGTATTAAAAATATTTAATTATTTTTCTGTGTACACAGTACGTACTGAAAGTCTTAAGGACTTTTGTGATTTTGTAGATGTACAATATAGGGAAATATTGTGTCATTCTAAGAGTAGGTGGCTGTCCCTTTTTCCTTGCGTTACGAGACTAATTGAGATGTATCCAGCACTGAAATCATATTTCAGTTCTCAGGGTGAAATTCCAATTCTAATTAAATTGTTTTTCCAAAATGTGCTTAGTGAAGCACGATTATGGTTTGTTCATTCTCTTATGTCATTATTTCAACATAATATTTTGGCCTTAGAAAAAGAGAAAAATTCACTGGTAGAAATGATACATATTCTTGAGGGTGTGTTGAATGCTCTTCAGGAAAGAAAAATCCAGAATTTCAAATCTTTAAAACTAAATGAAATTTTGAGAAAAAAACGGGATGAAGGTTATGGTTCTAAATGTGATATGCTAGAAGGAGAAATAGCACATGTTTATGATGCAACGATTACGCATCTTAAGAAATGGTTGGTTCAGTATCAAGAGTTTTTGGTATTTAAATGGATGGGTCTGAAGAATTCTCCAAATTGGGGAGATGTGGAACAAACAATTCTGTACCTAAATTAAAAACTTAATATTAAAATAGATGATGTAAAGTGCTTTGATCAGTTTTGCAACTTTCAGAAATTTTTGACAAACCATGCTAACGTTAATACAGATCAGTTGTCTAATGATATCTGGTGTAAATATTTCCGAGAGACAAAGAATGGTGCTTGTTTCTCAGAACTACTAAAAATTGCGGAGTTTTTCTTTGCTATTCCCAGCCACAATGCTAGTGTAGAAAGGATTTTTTCATTAGCAAACAGTCAGTGGACCAAAGATAGAAATAGACTCAGTGTTGAGTCTGTTAAGGGAATTATAAGTGTGCAATATAATTATAAGGATTTATCTTGTGTACAGTTTTATAATTATTTGTTGGAAAATAAGAAATTACTCTCAGAAATTGGTTCACCAAAGACATATCTGAGTACTTCAGGGAATAATGATGAAGATGAGAAATGTAATAATGATGATTTTTTGTAGTTTATATTAAAATGTGCCACAAAATGTTGTAACGTTGCATGATTTAATAAAATGAAGTAATATACTACCTATTGTAGACGTTTCATTTGCAAAAAATTATGCATAATTATGCATAACTTAAATATTTTTATTTATTAAGTGTGTAGTTATAATTTATCTTAATGCAACATCCGTAAATGTTGAGAAACCCACAACACTTTTGCAGAATTTAGTATTAATATAGAAATGTCCTCTTTTTTGAAGACCGTCATCTGGTAACCCTAGCAAAAGTCAAATTTAATGATCGATTCTTATGTAACACGACGAGAAAAATCGAAAATAAAGAATAAAATTTTTCGATATCTTGCTTAGTTTTCGGGATATACTGGGAACAACGCAATTGTTTGGAAGCGCAATATCGCCGTGGCGCCACTGCGCATGCGCGAGCCTGCTTCACCAATTCAACGTCACTTCTCCTCTATATATTTCCTTCCTCCATGGTCTCAATGATAATTAACAAAGTGTTTGTCGACACCATGGAGGAAGGAATATATGGAGACGACGCAAGGGACCTTCGCCACATACTGGAGTGAAACCGGGTGGAGACAAGTGGGGAGGGGAGGCCGCCATATTGCTTGACCAGAGAAACACGGAAATATGCACAAAAACCTCAAGGGAATCATAAGACAACCGTGGCACCGCAATTTGATGATGGATTATTATGTAACTCGACGAGACACATCAAAAATGAAGAATAAAATTTTTTGATATCGTGCTTAGTTCTCGAGATATACTGTCTCAAAAGAGTGGAGTTTCTGGTTGAAATTCAGAAGAAACGTGTCCCCAAAGTCAAATTTGGTGATAGATTCTTATGTAACACAACGATACAAATCGAAAATAAAGAATAAAATTTTTCGATAACTCGCTTAGTTCGCGAGATATACTGACTCAAAAGTGAGGTTGTTAGGTTATGAGGAGATTCAACGATAACCGTGGAGCCGCAATTTGATGACGAATTCTTATGTAACTCGATGAGGGAAACAAAGTAAAGAATAAATTTTTTTGATATCTCACTTAGTTCTCGAGATATTGTACCTTAAAATTGACGTGGTTAGGTTGAAATGCAGTCTGGACCAGAAAAAAACTATCGCCATATCCATATTTGATGATGAATTCGGACGTAACTTAATGAGCAGGTAATTCTTTTTAACATGAATAACAAACTGTTTATTTCTACAGTCCTTAAATTTTAGTTGATGTTCAGATAGGTTATATTTTCACATTCTATTTCAGTAATTGACAATCAAGAAATATACTTGTAGACATATTTACAAACAGAAACAAGTCATATCTGAAAATTAAAAAAAAAAGCATAAGTCAATGTTTAGAGCTTTAAAAAAATTAATACTTCATAAAACCTCATAGTTTCTGAGCTTACTTAGAAGATATTGTACTGGTAGTGGCCTATATAGTTTTGCTAGAAAAATCAATACATTCAAAAATCAGAAGCTAACAGCTAATAATAAATAAATTGTTTGTTCTCTTCGGGTGTACACCGCATTTCAACCTGCCTATATTTCCATTAATATTGCCGCTACAAAACCAAACTATGTAGACACATCTAAACACAAGAAATGCATCGTGAACTACATTTCCGTCAACAAAGTTTATTGTATCACGTTTAATAGTTCACACAGCACAAATCATCACGATTAATTTCATCGTGCAATTTCAGTATAAACTTAAACGTGAGTAATGCATGCAGAATACCTTATTCACTGTGTCGCGATGTAAACATGACCCGTTTAAATTAAATTTCCAACATTTGTCTACAAAAAGGCTAGCTTTTCAGGTGCAAAATAGTAACATATGCTAATTGTCTACACTACACCAACAAAAATTTGAGAATAATATGATCCTATTGAGAGCAATGAATAAATTTATAGCGAATGGCACTAATGTTGCGGTTGCCTGTCAGATACTTCAAGAACGATAATTACAATGTGACTTACTTATGACACGCTATTCCAGGTTTTTTCCTATCTCGTCTGTTTGTGCAACCATATGCATCACAACTTGGCATTATAAAAAACTTTAGAATATTAGAAAATGAAATATTCTCAGCAGCTGACACAGTGCAAACAGCCCAATGTTTTGGTACTCCTGCGATGTCCGCCGCGCAGGCTCAGTTTTTTCACGAGGTTTCACGGATTTCGCGTTATCTCGTCTCCATATATTCCTTCCTCCATTGTCGACACACTGCAGCATATACACCAGAGACAATATAATAGAGACTGTTCACGTCCGTTATAAACTTTGGCGAAAGAAACTCCAGCCGCGACGCTAGCGCTCCAAGGGTTCGTCCTCTCAAACACGCTGTGTCGTCACCAAAACGCGGCAATTTTGAAATATTTACGGCGCTGCTCCCTACCACACCGCTTATGGCGTTTTATATATTGCTATGTATGCTTTCTATTACTTTTTATTTTACTTTTATTTACTTTTTTTTTTTTACTTATTATTTTAGTATTTGCTTAGTTTTTCATACCAAACAGCAGGGATATTGAAAAAATAATGGAGGGAAATTGAAATAACAAAAAGAAATAATTTGTTTGTTTTGAATTTTTATTACCTCAGTTGAAAATGAAAGAAATGACACTTGCAATAATAACAGAAATAAAAACAGAATTATACAGCATATTTAGATACGATACGTTGTATACATATAGTCATTAAATTTTAGATATGATTTACAACATCCATGAAGAATTGTACAGGGTATTTAGAGATGACCTCTACCTGACCTACTCCCTCTGGCAACTCCAGCTGCTCATTAGTAAATCTGGCGTCCTTCCTTGGAAGAAAATCTAAAAAAAAAAAAAAAAAAACACCATTGCATCAAAACTGTATTGGAAATATTTCCTTTATTAGAACTATTAAATAAATAATAAACTGAAATGTGTACTTAACTAATACACTGACATAGCAAATATCTTATATGCCATAAATTAATGTCATTTTTACGATTAAAAAGCCTCACTAGTTAAAGTAACTTGAACGCGTTATTTTTAGTACAGAAGCGGATATCGTTATCGGTACAGAAAGTTGGTTGAAACCGGAAATAAGTTCCGCCTAAACTTTTAAAGATAGCATGAACGTTTTTCGTAAAGACAGATTACATTCTCATGGAGGTGGGGTATTTATAGCTGTGAGTAAATTTCTCCCATGTAATGAAATAGACGTCGATACGAACTGTGAAGTCATATGGATTAAACTCAACGTTGCTGGGTCAAAACTCATCATAGGTGCCTTCTACCGTCCACCTGATTCGGATATAGCTATCGTCGAGGAGTTAAGAAATAATGTAAATAGTATAGCTAGCCGTTTTAAAGATCATGCTATGATTCTAGGAGGCGACTTCAATCTGCCTTATATTGACTGGCGTAATTACGTTCACATCACAGGTAGCAGGGATAAGGCAGCTTCTGAAGTAATTCTCGATTTGTTGTCAGATAATCATCTCGAGCAGCTAGTTAATGAACCTACGCGGTGTCATAACGGTAGCGAAAACATTTTAGACTTGCTGGTTACCAACAGGCCAGAATTATTCACCGATATTTCAACGACCACAGGAATAAGCGATCACAAAGCGGTAATTGCGACTATCAAATTAATGACCGAGCGAAAAAGGAAAAAAGGGCGGATTGTATACAGATTCAGTAAGGCCTCAAAGGAGTGTTTTAGAACCTACCTGAGGAATAAATACCATAACTTCAAGTCAACAAAGGACACCGTTGAAGAGATGTGGCATCGTTTTATACATATAGTCAGGGAAGGCTTGGAAATACATATACCAAAGCAGACAATAAAGGGAGAGGATGATCCACCGTGGTACATATGCGAAGTCAAAAGATTACTCAAAAAACAAAGGAAAATACACGCACGCTCAAGAAGGAAGGGGTATCGCAGCGATTTAGAAACCTTAGCTGATTTAAGAGGACGTATTAAGAATGTAATGCGCGAGGCCTTTAACGATTTTCACTCCAACTCTCTCTCTAAGAGTCTGACAGAAAACCCAAAGAAATTTTGGTCATATGGACGAAAAGTTAATTGTACGAACAGCAATATTCCTGCACTAATTCGTGAAGGTTCCGATGTTAATGAAAGCCGCGATAAAGCTAACGTACTAAATACTGTATTCAAAAATTAATTTAGTGATAAAAATAAACATAGTATTCCCGTTTTCCCACGCCGTGTCGAGTTGGTGATGGAATCATTACGAATAGATACTGAAGGTATCATAAAGCAATTGAAGCTCGTTGAGTGGGGGAAAGCACCGGGCCCGGATGTAATTCCAGTAAGAGTATTTTCAGAGTATGCGGTGGAAATCGCGCCATTTCTTTCTGATATATTCAGTAAATCATTAGAAGAGCGAAAAGTACCTTCAGACTGGAAAATCGCGCAAGTAACTCCGATTTTCAAAAAAGGTGATCGAAGTGATCCTGGGAACTATCGTCCCATATCTATAACATCTGTTTGTAGTAGAGTTATGGAGCATATTAAATGCTCGAACATTATGAATTTTCTAGATTATAATAATTTGCTTACAACAAATCAACATGGATTTCGGAAGAAAAGAGCATGTGAAACACAGCTGGCCCTATTTACAAATGACGTAATGAAAGTTATCGATACAGGTTCACAAGTAGATGCAATATTTTTAGATTTCCAGAAAGCCTTTGACTCTGTGCCACACAGCCGCCTTTTAGCGAAGCTACGAGCGTACGGTATATCGGATCAGCTTTGTGAATGGATAAAGGATTTTCTAACTGGTCGGTCGCAGTATGTTGTCGTTGAAGGAGAAAGTTCTTCTAATCTAGATGTTACATCGGGTGTACCTCAAGGAAGTGTAATAGGACCACTTCTTTTCTTAATTTTTATAAACTATCTCGGAGACAAAGTGAAAAGCCCTTTTAAATTGCTTGCTGATGATGCGGTTATTTATAGGGAAGTAAGAACTTTGGCCGATTGCTTAGAAATTCAGCGCGATCTGGATGTTATTTTGGCTTGGTGCGCTGAGTGGCAACTTACTCTAAACTGTAAAAAGTGCAAGACAATGTGCATAACTAACAAAAAGAATCTGATTGTTCAGAAATACGAGTTAAACAATACAGTTATTGATATGGTCGATTCTATTAAATATTTGGGAGTAACAGTACAAAGGAACATGAAATGGGACATACACATTAATTCTTTAGTAGGTAGAGCAAATTCTAGGCTGCGATTCATAGGTAGAATCTTGAAAAATTGTAATGAACAAACAAAGGAGATAGCGTACAAATCTCTTGTGCGTCAACATTTGGATTATTGTTGTGCCATTTGGGATCCGTTTCGAAGGGATTGATCGAAAGTATAGAGAAAGTACAGAGAAGAGCCGCTCGATTCGTGACCGCTTGCTACAGTCCTTATGAAAGCGTCACAGAACTGATTAGTAGATTAGGTTGGGAGTCTCTGGTAGATAGACGACGCACGTTTCGTTTAAACTTATTGGAAAACATGCGTACTCCAACTTTCACTCATGAGTGTAGTGAAATACTTCTTCCACCAACCTATTTGAGTCGGAAGGACAGGAAAGATAAAATTAGAGAAATAAGGTGCCGGACTGATTCTTATATGAATTCTTTTTTCCCTCGTACCATTAGGGATTGGAATGCACAGCAAAGAGATTAGCTTTGGTGCTGAGCACCCTCTGCCACCCACAATTTTGTGAATTGCAGAGTATATATGTAGATGATGTAATATTGCATTTTTTAGAAAAAAGCCATGTTACTTTCAGTATAAGACTGAACATTACAGTTTAGTAACAAATGATACAAACTATCCATGGCATCATATATAAGGTTAAACATGACCTTTAAAAGTAATATCTCAACAAAAGTGCCGAATTCCTAATATATGCGAAAGTGGGTGTGTACATAAATTGTAATTGGGACATGTGCATCATCACTATTAATTTATAAATACGTGTCATCAAAACTCTATAGTTTCTGTATAAACTAACATAGCAACCAATTTGGCCCAGAAGATAGAAAGTGTTATAAAAATAATAAGTTATGTACACTATAATGAATAGGGGAGTGGGGGGTGGGGGACAGTTCATGCTCTGCTGGCTGTTGCTATGGCATTTTACAGAGTTAGTCATGGTTGTGAATCAGGTCATGACAATTGTCTTAATCCCAGATGTATGTTGCTGGCAGAGTAATTCTTAAAATGCAATATCAATGGAGATGAAGGAACAGATGGGTATTGGATTGGACTCATTACTGTTCATTATTCTAACGAATGATTCTATTGTTGATATACGTATGACATCTTGCGACCAATTACCAAAATAATATGATATTTAGTATGGAGGATAAGCATGGAGTGAAGATAAATGCCAAATACTTCACAGTTTCTTGACATTTATATTCAGATCTCTTTGAGATGTGGAAATGACATGATTTACAGCAAAATCATAACATATCAAAACAGATATATACACCACAAAATACAAAATATTGGTAGAACCATCAAAAGGAATCCTTCTATGCAGTTATTAAAAAATATTTCTTTAAATTATCCTCTAAAATTTATTCTTATCCGCTGACAGACATTCAAAATGTGTTGGGAACTGGTAAAATGTATCCTTCAATATATGACCTCCTCTTTTGACCAATTGACTGACTTATAATCCTTCTGAATATCTTTTTCATGTCTAGTGCTACAATTGTGCAGTTTACCAACTATTTTGAATACAGTATAAGTAGCGGCTTACAATGACATTATGGGCATATATTTGGACACCAATCTTGAACAACTCTCTGCAGGGAGTTCTTCTGCACACACAAATTATGTTATGAATCGCAATTTCAATTAACAAACGAATGAGAAACACATATATTCACAAAGTGAAAAAAGAAATATTCAACAGATGCGGAAATCTATTTCGTAAATACTCGAGAATAGTATATCTTCAGTTCTGAAAATTGATAATGCATTTCCTCTGACCAATAGTTACCAACTTGGAAGAGAAATAATCATTATCTTAAGCCCCGAAACAATAACAAACTTCGATAAAAGTAAAGAATTACACCATTATCGCCTTTGACGTTGGCAACTTTATATCCGACGTTGTATTTTAATCACATCGGTATCGCATTCTCGAGTAAATTGAAGATTCGCTAAACGAAGGCAATACACAAACATACTACTTCATTTACCTTTCGATGGGATGGCGTACGGCTTCAAATGTTTGCTTTTAGGGTTCATATAACAAATCCTTTCGAAGTGTAGGGAACAAAGAAACTTCTTGCTCACATCCGCAGCAATTATCCGTAACTTCTTCCACATGTCAGAAACTTCTTATTTTTTCACAGAAAAATCTGTGAAAAATACTCCCTCAGCTGTGCACCGGGGATTATTGGAAGAAAGACCACATGCTTGACAGCACACCATTCTAAAAATATATATATATATATATATATATATATATATTTTATTCACGGACTGATGAAGAAACTAATGTTTAATAATAGGAATAATAAATTTCTCATACAAGTTCTACTTACTTGTAATCAGTGTAATAACGGCGAAGAAATTCTTCCACTTACGGCACAACTTGCAATCAAAAGCAATACGAGTAGAAACGAGAAAAAACTGAGACAAAACGAAATGACCGTTTGATATGCAACAATAAAAATAATGTATCAATGAACGACAACATACGACAATATATGGAAGAGATATATAGACAAAAATCAGATTTAACAATAACGGAGAGAACGTAGTACCACCTGTCGGTGGAAAGTATAACTTCTTGGCGTTCTATTGCCGACGCTAGCGCTTCAAGAGTTTGTCCTCTGAACTACTAGCTCGCTGAAACTTAGTGGTCCAACTCTCCCACAGTGTTGTCAACCGTAGCGGAATTTTACCCCTCGGGAGACAGAGCGGCGAAATGTGCAAATTGTCGAAAACGTAGCGACATTTTGCTATGTTCATTGCTGTAACTTTCGAAAATGAATTTCTTAAGAATAAATATTCATTTTGTTAATAATGTCTTCCCTGGAATCTAAACCAGCTAAAATAAATCATTATCGACCCTTACGCAATTGAATAACCAATAAAAACAGGCAGATTGGTTGTGAATCCCCTCAACTGTATTTCCCAGCTCTTCTTGTAGTGCCTATACGCTTGCTCTTCGGTTCTAAACACGTTTCCTTCGGGCCTTCAGTACGAGTTTGCTAATAATTGTTGCAAGTAACAAGGTATGCGTGATGAGTGATACAGAAGAAGCGGGTTGTTCTACACCCAAGAAAACACGAGAATACCGTCGAGGATTACCGAAAGGTCAAATAAAGTCGAGAAAACAGTTATTTTCAGAAAAGTGGTTAAATGAAGATATTTTTTCAAAGTGGATACTACCAGTGAAAGAGGACATTTCAAAAGCGAGGTGTAGGGCTTGCAATGTTGTATTGATTGCGAAAAAAAGTGATCTGGTAAAGTATAGTGAAAGTCAAAGACACTTGAAGAAGGTGAAAGCCATCGACAACACAAAACAGATTTCTCAGGTAATTAAACTTGGTTTTTATTTGCACCACGTGTGAGTAAATAAACGTTGAGCTTGGCAATTAATGACTTAGCCAGGGGCCTCTCATTCTGACGGCCTCGGTTTGAATACCGGTGTTTGTTGATGTATAATTTATAAAAAATAACATGATATCAGAAAGGCGATCCAATCTAATACACCAAAACTTCTTATAATTTGCTGCGATTATTGTTTGATATTATTTCAACTACATACACCAATCTAGTTTTTTTTTCTTTTTTCTTTCAGATCTTCAAGACAGAAGAATCTGAAGCTATAGTAGCAGATATAAGATTTAGTTTGTTAGTTGCTGCTCTTAATCTTAGTTTCAGTGTAGTCAGTCATATTGTTAAAGTTGCAAAACTAAATTTCAAGGATTCAACAACTGCGAAAAAACGTTCAACAAAGTCGCACAAAGTGTACATCTATTATTCGAAATATTCTATTATCAAAAATCAAGGATGATGTAACTAAAGAACTTAAAGACAATGCTTTTTTCATTCCTCATAGATGAGAGTACTGATATTAGTAATAACAGGTTGTTGTGTGTTTTAGCAAGATACATATACCATGACGAAGTTAAGACCCAACTTCTTGACTTAATCCACATTTGTAGTGATGATGGTAATGCTAAAGGGCTTTACAGACTTATCAGCAGTTGTCTGTCTAATTTTGAATTAAATGTTCACAATTTAATAGGATTTTACTCTGATAACGCCAGTGTTATGCTTGGTAAAAATGAATCATTCAAAATCCATCTTGTAAATGACAATCCAGAAGTTTTTGTAAACAGCTGTATATGTCACTCAGCAGATCTTGTTGCCGTAGCAGCATTAAATGAAATTCCTACTTATGTTGAAGCCTTGTTGCACAATATTTATAATCTATTTTTCCCGTTCTCCAAAACGACAATGCATTTTGCTGGAATTTCAAAAGTTTATGCATGCTTCTGAATTAAAGATCTTAAGTCCGAGTAAGACTAGATGGCTAGCGTTGTCGAACTGTATTGATCGTATTCTACAACAGTGGAATGTACTCGTTGAATTGTTCAGAGATGCAGCATTTGAGGACAAAAATCCAGTGGGCAACATGATTTATTCAGATCTTCAAAATGCTTACATCAAAGCGTACCTTCACTTTTTGAGTCATGTCTTACCTACATTCAATCAATTCAGTGCCATGTTTCAGTCACAGAAGGTATCTATCCAAGATCTCTATCCTGAAAGCAGATTTGTCAGAATTTTGTCTGCGAACTTCGTGAAACCCCTTCACTTTAACAATGAGAACAATTTAAATAAATTGAACGTGTTTGATCCTCACGTGTTACTCCCTGTAGAACAAGTAAATGTTGGGTAACATACTATGAAAGTGTTATCAGAGTGTAGTGAAAGGGACAAGGAGCAATTCAGACTAGTCTGTGTCAAGTTTTATCAAATATGTGTCAGCGAATCTTTCAAAAGATTTCCGGTGACCGACAACCTCTTTAATAATTATGTCATTTCTTGTTCCAAGTAATGCATTGAACCAAAATGTTGAGACAAAGTGTGAGGTTTCGGAAATTGCGACGAGATTTGAATCTAAAATAAACAAACAGGAAGTCGTAAAAGAATTCGGCAAGCTCCCATACTATTTTTCAGAAGAAGAAAAAGAAGAGTTGTTAAAGTTAAATGGCGTTGTTAGTTTTTGGTGTGCGTTAAGTAAAACTAAAACTTAGCAAAATTGTTGTTAGTGTTGCCACATGGAAATGCAGAAGTAGAAAGAGTTTTCTCTATGATGGGTGATATAAAGACCAAAAAAAAGGAACCACTTGAAACCTCAAACACTCAGTGATCTGCTAAGAGTGAAATTAGATTTGCAAACAAAAAACAGTTGTTGTTTGACCTATCTAATTACCAATGATCATCTTAAGAGATTTGGTAAATGTATGTATCAATTTAAAGAAAGTGAAACTGAAACCTTTGCCTCGTCTGATGAAGACTGTAGTTACAGTATTATTATACCATTGCCAGAAATGATTAGTAAATAATGTATGTATAATTTCAAATAAGTTAAATCATTTAATCCTTCAATATTGTCATTCTTACGCATTTACGTCATTTAACCTATTAATGAATTCCGTCCTATTTTGTGAAATATTCATTGGTATGATAAAAATATCTTTATAAGCGAAAACAACTGGTGTTGCTACTACACCACGAAAACAACAGCGTAAATCTTCAATCATCCAGTATTCGACATACACACTGGCAGAAACCTAACATGTTTATTCGGAATTCACGTCTTATGTTTAAAAAGAGATTTCATCATTACAGGTAGGTTTTACTGATAATCTTTGCAATAATTATTTATTTGTAGCGGAATTTCGATAGTCGTAGCGGCATGTAGCGGAATGTAGCGGAATTCTGTCCTTCCCGTAGCGACTTTCCGTCTTTCCGAGTTGGCAACACTGCTCTCCCATTTGATATGTGCAACCCCTGATATACACAACAGAACAGTTAATTCGACCAGAAATAATTAAACAATAACGGCTACATTGTTGCATGTTGGTTGTTGCCGCAACAACCAAAGTATTTCCATAGGGAACCGAAACAATTATATGTCTCTGGTAAACATTAAAAACTGAGTCTATGCTTGTTTGAAAATGAATATTTTATTCTGTGATCAGAAAAATAAATTCAGTCATAGAGAAGTCCGAATTGTCAGTAACGAGGATTGGACGTCACCATGAATGCTCAACAAATAAATACAAGAAATCATAAAGTATCAACAAAAAAAAAATACCCCTAAACATTCCCCTAAAATTATATAGCCCCTAAAAAAAAAAATCCCATCACGCGTGTATACCCCCTAAATTTAGGGGGAAAACTCCTAAGTTGGCACCCATGATGACCTAGCTTTGTGTAGGTCTTTTGATCTCCACTCTGTTCCATTCCGTTCGAGCTTTATTACGGAGTAGGGGGATCAAGTCAGAGGCCGGAATATGTTTTACATTCATGCCATGATGTGCTGCCTTAGACCGCCGATCAGCTAATTCATTGCTTTCTATTCCGGCGTGAATTTAGTCCAGATAAATGTTACCTCCGAGCCCTTTTATCTAAGCCTTGCTACCAACTGTAGTACGTCGTATATTAACCAGCTTCTTCCGTTGTCCGCTTGTAATGGGGGTTTTTAATAAAAAAAAAAAAGGAATAAAATAATAATCTTCAAAAGTACGATTTTAAACGGCGGCTGTAGAAGCACAGAGAAGCCGACCGAAGCTGAAATGCTGGCAGTGTGTGTCAGCGGAATTGCACATCGGGGACACGCAAGACAAAGGGTATCGAACGAAGTAAGACAGAATTTTATCATACCAGTAATTCATAAAACCATTATTCCTAACAATTTGTCTTTTCCAAATTATGTACTGCCAGTGTTCAATCAAAACATATATCACAGTCCTAAATTGCTAGAATTAAACAAGACTAATCCTACGATTGTGAACGCTGAAATTACCAAACATTTGCAAACAGCCAACGACGCGGTTAAATATATCATCTAATTGCAACAGTAGAAACACATATACAAGCACAGTCTAGACACAAAACTATAGTAACATCTATCAGTCTCACTTCTATTATATCTATCTCAGTTATAATTGTGACGGGACGTCATTTATTATAATATTTTAATACCGAAATCATGTAAGTTTTCGAAGTTTCACTGCAGCCAGACGTCGAGTAAGCACGTCCTGTTGTTCGACTTTCTGCCGATCGACAGTTCGGATTACAAGCTACACTTGCAGTGCTGAGCATGCAAGCCAATACTTTTCCAGCAAGCTAGAATACATTGATCACTCTCACTTCTTGACTGACGATCTACAAGATAACATCTAGGCCTCGGAGATAGATATTCGCTGCACCAACCTCACCATTCTCTGTTAGTTGTGAACTGTAGGGCTAAGTTTCATCCCTAGGGTCAGTATTACGGGATACCTCTGAATTTGTACAACATCGGCTGTAGTTGATTTATGGTCCAATGCAATTAAATCTGGTTTCCAGAGACATTGTTTTATTTAAAGTAGCTCGTAGCTGCCCACTCCCTCTCCTAATTACAAGTTACCTCCGATGCTCATGTTTATTTACTAGCGCAAGAGAAGAAGATGATAGGCTCAAGAGAGAAGAAGTCAAGAGCAGAAGATACGAAGAAAGTCGGCGCAAGTCATAGGGCATCGTAGGTTAACCATTTAGAACCCACGTGTCAGTCATCATGGCACACCCATTCAATAGGCATAGCACGATCCTATATACCAGTGAGTTTTTTATCTTGAGACAACTAAATATCTCGAAAACTACAAATCCGATCAAAAAAAGTGGGTAATAAAAATTGTTCGTCTCGACGGGGGACATCCGATGATACCAAATTTGACTCCCCACCCCCACCCCCTAGGGGTGGGGGAAGGGGAGAAAAAAACTTAAATAGGAACCCCCATTTTTTATTGCAGATTCTGATTCCCCGGAAAAAACTACCCCTATTTGACCCCCAATTCGAGTCATTTTGGTCGATAGATGGCGCTGCATTTCTCAGAGTTTTCTCATTACTTGATGTACTTCCATTGCGTTCACATCGTCGCTCATTTCTCAGAGTTTTCTCATTACTTGATGTACTTTCATAGCGTTCATGAACATCTCTGATTTATTTACTTCGTTCTGTTGCACGTGTCAATGAGAATGCAGGCTATAACGTTGCAAGAAAAAATTGAAATGGTCTACATTTATGGAGAATGTTCGCAAGAATATCGATAATTGCTGTTGATCTTTATGCTCATCGTTTTCCAGACCAGCCTCGATCGCGCGCTTCTTTTTACCGTATTATCCAACAGTTCACTCAGGAGGGAAGTGTGCACAAAAACAAACGAAAGCGGCGAAGGACGATAGCTGGAGAAAATAACGAAGTTGCAGTTTTAGCTGCAGTGGCTTATAACCCTCACATTAGTACTCGACAAATAAGTCGTGAATCAGGAATTTCTCAGACTACTGTTTGTCAGATTTTGCATCGTAGAAAATACCATCCGTTCCATGTTTCGTTGCATCAAGAACTTCACGGCAATGATTTCGATAATCGATTGACATTTTGCCGATGGTCGCTACAGAAAATACAAGAAGAACCCCATTTCTTTGCTCGAGTACTGTTTTCGGATGAATCCACTTTTACTAACCACGGCACCATTAATCGACACAACATGCATTATTGGAGTGTGGAAAACCCGCATTGGTTACGCCAAGTTGAACATCAGCGTCCGTGGAATGTAAATGTTTGGTGTGGGATAATTGGGGACAAACTTATTGGTCCACATTTTATCCATGGACATTTCAATGGGGAGAAATATCAACAACTCTTAGAGGACGTACTGCCAACATTGCTTGAAGACGTACCCTTAGACGTGCGACAAACAATGTGGTTTCAACATGACGGTTGTCCAGCACATTTTGCTGTAAGATCGCGGGAAGTGTTAGATCGTCTGTACAATCGTCGATGGATCGGAAGAGGAGGTCCAGTGCCGTGGCCTGCAAGATCACCAGATCTCACTTCGCCTGATTTTTTTTTTATGGGGATACTTGAAGAATGAAGTTTACAGTGAAGTGCCAACAACGCCTGAAAACATGATTGAACGAATTACCAACGCTTGTCAAAAAATCACGCCGGATATGCTTCTTAGTTTGCGTCGAATCATTCCAAGAGCGGGTAAATAAATGCATCGATGTCGGTGGTGATATTTTCGAGCACTTGCTTTAGAATTGTTGTTAGAAACAAACACGTGAGAGGCGAGGGGACTCACCAAAAACAAGCACCCCGATGGTGAGAGGCGAGGGGACTCACCAAAAACAAGCACCCCGATGGTGAGAGGCGAGGGGACTCACCAAAAACAAGCACCCCCGATGGTGAGAGGCGAGGGGACTCACCAAAAACAAGCACCCCGATGGTGAGAGGCGAGGGGACTCACCAAAAACAAGCACCCCGATGGTGAGAGGCGAGGGGACTCACCAAAAACAAGCACCCCGATGGTGAGAGGCGAGGGGACTCACCAAAAACAAGCACCCCGATGGTGAGAGGCGAGGGGACTCACCAAAAACAAGCACCCCGATGGTGAGAGGCGAGGGGACTCACCAAAAACAAGCACCCCGATGGTGAGAGGCGAGGGGACTCACCAAAAACAAGCACCCCGATGGTGAGAGGCGAGGGGACTCACCAAAAACAAGCACCCCGATGGTGAGAGGCGAGGGGACTCACCAAAAACAAGCACCCCGATGGTGAGAGGCGAGGGGACTCACCAAAAACAAGCACCCCGATGGTGAGAGGCGAGGGGACTCACCAAAAACAAGCACCCCGATGGTGAGAGGCGAGGGGACTCACCAAAAACAAGCACCCCGATGGTGAGAGGCGAGGGACTCACCAAAAACAAGCACCCCGATGGTGAGAGGCGAGGGGACTCACCTAAATCTAGCACCCCAAAGGGAACAGAAAATTACTACGTCCACGTCGTTGTTCCTGGGTAACGCAAAAAGTAATGTTTGACTTTCGCTATCTGCTAAAGAATTTGCATCAGTGCATTTTGAAATAATGTCCATTCCCATCCCTCAAGTTTGGAGGTGGGTGGTGTTATTGAATAGTTTTTGAAAAATATCAATCACATTAACTTGTATTTTGCTGATCTGATGTGTATTTCACGAGATATCCTCATTTTTAAATGAATTTTTGCTTATTTTGATTTTTGTCGATTGCAGCGCCATCTATCGACCAAAATGACTCGAATTGGGGGTGAAATAGGGGTAGTTTTTTCCGGGGAATCAGAATCTGCAATAAAAAATGGGGGTTCCTATTTAAGTTTTTTTTCTCCCCCTTCCCCCACCCCTAGGGGGTGGGGGTGGGGAGTCAAATTTGGTATCATCGGATGTCCCCCGTCGAGACGAACAATTTTTATTACCCACTTTTTTTGATCGGATTTGTAGTTTTCGAGATATTTAGTTGTCTCAAGATAAAAAACTCACTTGGTATATACATATAGGGTCAGCCACATAATTGTTTTAATACTAGTAGTGTACAAACACCATGCAAAAAGGATAACTAGGCTTAGTGATAAGGCACAAGTACCTTCAGCTTCACAGATTTTGATGACATTGCCGACTACGAGTAAACAGAATGATAAGGACAATCCAATTAATATCACCAAGTGTTAGTACATCAATTGGAAAATATTGTGTAATTAAGTATAAACATGTGAACTAATGTTCTCTTTTATTGTCACAAGTTTGGACAACGAACGAACAAGACAATTTGAATATTAACATTGTTGTAAAACTGTTTGTAACCCAAAGCAAAAATGCAATCTAGATCATTGTAATATAGCAAATCTTTGTAGGCTTTGAGGACAAAGCTGGTTTTCTCGAAGGGGGAAAATAGTGTAATGGGGGTTTTTAATAAAAAAAAAGGAATAAAATAATAATCTTCAAAAGTAAGATTTTAAACGGCGGCTGTAGAAGCACAGCGAAGCCGACCGAAGCTGAAATGCTGACTGTGTGTCAGCGGAATTGCACATCGGGGACACGCAAGACAAAGGGTATCGAACGAAGTAAGCGTGACCTAATGGAAAAAGTGGGTTATCCTTCTAGAACATTCGTGAGTTCACCGACTCAAGTCACGTTCGAGAACCTTCGATACAAAATCAGGAATCACGTGCACGGGCGTGGCTTATGCTATAAAAGCGAGGCAAGGGAGTGCCTTGACCTCAGCAGTCTGGAAAGATACCAACGCAGCCACTATGTCGGATTAGGGATCGACGTCGAGAAGCCAGCCGGGTCCGCTCCTTGATGCCAAAGTTAATATGTAAGTCTGCTCTACAGTTTGTTGGAACTAAGCGTCTTGGATACTTTGCTCAGGGGAACCATTTAATACGTGTAACTATCCGATGGCGTTGGCACAATTAATGGGTAACAGCATTTGAAGACTTTGCCTATTTAGTACTTGGCTAGCCTATGCAGAGACCTGGTATTCCAGCCGATGGACGTAACCAGCCGGAGGACTACAGATTCAGCCAAGTAAGTGAATAGTAGGAGTTGCCTTTGCCCAAGCATCCTGGCAACCAATCGACCAAGCCCACAAAACGGTCGCTTACACGCTGCAAGGTTGTATAATCTCAGTGGGACAGATCGAGAATCTGATAAAATAAACAGCCGGTCTGTCTGCAACTGTAGGCCGTATTCTATGACTTTCGCAATGGCTTATAATTCAGCAGTGTAGACCGATGCTTCTTTTGGGAGGTGTAATAGGCCCCACTTTTTATTCGCAGGATCCACAAATGAGCAGCCCACCATGTTTTCGGATTTATAGCCATCCGTGTATAGGCGTGTGAGATTGCCAGACAGATTCGCAATGAGATCCTTCAAAATAACTTCGTTATATTTACTGCATAAGCGACGTGACACTCGCAATTCAACAACGATATTATTACCGCAAAATAGCAATGAGCAGAGATATTAGAAATACGAAGAGCAGGGGGGGGGGGGGGAATAATGTGAGGCAATTATAAGTCTAAAAGTTACAATTAGTAGGCCTACGTTCGTTTAAATTTACATATTGCTTTTTATTTGTCTATGACAACCAGATGCAAAAATTCATGTAAGGAGAAGGGTATTCTATTTTTACGTTATTATACTTTCCGAAATTTAAAATAAAATGCACTTATTTAAATACATGGTGTTTACTGGAGATCACGATTGCGCCAGGAATTGGCGTCATAACACTGCCGTCGTCAAACACAAGACTCCTCTAGAAAAACTTTCCGAAGTATATTTAACTGTGTTATGCTGTTCCAGGCAGTATTACAATTTGTGTTTGAAAATAATGGTCCAGGCTGTATTACTGCTTGAAAATAATGTCTTGCGACTGACTAAAGCAGTATTACAACGTCATTGCCGAATGTAGCCCGTCCTTTATTCATTTTTCCTTAATAAATTCTTACTACCACCACAGGCGATGCCCGTAGTTATTCATACGAGGATAATAGAAGCTATGATTACCGAATGCAATATTAGTGGAGGTTGTGGTTTAGTTGACCAGAATCGCAACTGACACATTTTGTTACAGCATAATTCACTCTAAAATCGGTTTTACAAACCATTTAAACTGCTTTCATATGACATGTTACTAAAGGTATTAATTAATGCGGGTGAGATTAGTTCCATATTTGGGGGCGTTCAAGTATTACGTAACGCAATTGGGGGGGGGGGGGGGAGTGGGGATCTTGTAAAACGTTACGGTGCGTTAAAGAGGCGGGAGGGGGTATTGGAATAACGCGTTACGTAACCTTTTTTTATTTTAATAAAAAACTAGGGAATTAAAATCTCCCTAATTGGCAACCCTTTTCGTTTATGTTTTACAGGGAATCCCTCGACTGTATTATACGTAGTGTTGTAAAAAAACGGTTTTTTTTTTGGCTTGAAAAAAAAAACATGAAAAAAAAACTTTGAAAAAAAACATGTTTTTTTTCTGGAACACGTTTTTTTTCACACTACTAAATCTCAAATTTGTAAGGCAGTTATCGTTTAAAATTACTATTTTAGAGTTATTCTAAGTACTTATCTTAGTTTAAAATCTACTATATTTTTCTGGTTCAGTAGGAAAAAAAAATTACGAAAATATTGACAAAATTGACTGAAATTTTCTTTATGAACGGGGATTTCCGAAGAGACTAGGTTGCGCGAGAAGGAATCCCCATTCGCCATTGTTTGGATTGATACTTGCTATTTGAAATAGTGCTGCCAACCCTACAAAATTACCTAAAGATCTTTTTAAAAAAATAGGAATATAAAATTTATCCACGGTTTTTTGCTTCTTTTTATAACTTATTGGGCTTTCCTTATATTAGTATACTTGTTAACTCTCAGAGTATAGTGGTACTGACTCATTAAATTGTCAGTAAGGGAGCGTGCATAAACCACATAGCTCCATTTTGGCCTCCTGTGAACCCCCCCCCCCCCCTCCCACACGTAGCACGTAGCTTTCTTCCGTTTTGATTCCAGAAGACATTTTGTATGTTTTTCTCTTGTCAGACTATTGTAAATTACATACGGATATAATTAACTGAAAAATGTTACTAAAGGAAAGTTACGTGGCCTGGCTCGGACCCCCCCCCCCCCCCGCTCTCCTCGCGTAGCCCAGCGTAGCCTTCCCATGGAGGAAGGAATTATATGGAGGAGAAGTGACGTTAAATCGGTGAAGCAAGCACTAAACTCTCCCGCATGGTGGCAGCACCGGCAGCGACCATATGGCGCTTCCCAACAATTAAGGTGTTCACATTGTGGTAGATGCAGTGATTATTTCATTTAGTATTGTGTATAAGTGTTTAAAAATGCCAGCTTGTGTTGCGTACGGTTGCACAAATAGGCCAGACAGGAAAGAACCTGAATATCATTTCATAAGTAAGTTGAATTGTAATTATCGTTGTTGAAGTGAGCGGTAGACACCGCAAACTTTGCAGCACGTCTATAAATATTTAGTCATAGCTCTCAATGGGATGACTTTGTTCTCAAATTTTTCTTGGTGTAGTGTAGAAAATCAGCAAACTTGCTATTTTGCACATAATAGACTAGCATTATTTTTTAACGAGTGTTTAAAATGAGATTTAAAGGGGCGTGTTTTACTTCGCGATTCAGTGAATTTACTATTACGATTTCTTTCGTCACGTTGCTGATTTACTGACAATGGATGATGAAATTAACTGTTATGTGAGAAGCTGTGAGTTTTATTAATTTTTTAAATAGCTATTTCAGGCCATTGACTTAGGTTATTTTTAAAGCTTCATATAAGACTTGTTTCTGTTTGTAAATACGTCTATACCTATTTTTACCGATTTTGAAATCTTTCTCATCTATTTATGTCGAAACAGGTTCATACAGAAATAAAAATGGGCTTCAAAAATAAAGAAGTTATTGGCCTTTGAACAAAATCAATTTGGGGAATGTGTTTCTAATTTAGTCTCTTTTTTTTGGTACAACATTCTCCCCCCCCCCCCCGTATCTAAATCTAACTGAGAGATAATTTTTTTACAATAGACAACACATCTTGATCAAGAGAATGTTCATTAAGGTGACTGAATAAACATTTTATTTCTGTTACCAGTCTACAAAATGTCTGGGTTGCTCATCCCTAGAGTGGGTCCTCTTACTTTTTTTCTGGTCTAGGACACATTTCAGACTAACCACAAGTGGTAGTAATAAAACTGAAATATCCATTCTACATGTCAACCATGTAATCATTGTGGCTTTGACAGAATTAATTTTTGGTCCAGCCTGCATCCAAACCTAAACCCCTCAATTTGGATGTTGTATATCCCCCAAACTAAGCAAGATATCGAAAACATTTATTCCTTATTATCGAGTTTTTTCGTCGTGTTACATAAGAATCCATCATTAAATTTGACTTTTGCGAAATTTTTCTTCTGCATTTCAACTCAAGACACCTCACTTTTGAGACAGTATATCTCGAGAACTAGGTGAAATATCGAAAAATGTTACTCTTTATTTTTTATTTGTCTCGTCTTTTTAAATAAAAATTCATCATAAAATTTGACTTTGAATAATTTTTTCTTCTGAATTTCAACCAAAACCATTTCACATTTGAGACGGAATATCTCGAAAACTAAGCAGGATATCAAAAAATTTTATTCTTTATTTTTTATTTGTCTCATCGAGTTACATAATAATCCATCACCAGATTGCGGCGTCACGTTTATCCTAGAGTCCCCTTGAGGTGTTTGTACATATTCCCCGTGTTTGTTGGGAAGCGGTCAAGCCCCCACCACTCCGGCCATGCCCCCCCACTCCTCCGCCGGCCTGCTTCACTCCCATGCGTGGTAAAGGTCTCTTGCGTCGTCTCCATATTATTCCTTCCTCCATGAGCCTTCCAGCTAACCCCTCCTCCCTCTGGACCGAGCCACGTAGTTTGTGCACGGTTCCTAATTATGAATCGTTTCTTTGCAACCGTTCGTGTAAACAGACGATTGAAAAGAAGTAAAGCTCCTATTTTGTATGATAATAGATTTTAATTCAAACTTAAAAGACCGTAATACAGAACTATCGGCGCAGTCTTTATGCACAGTGTGTACTTTGCTCACAATTTAAAATTGCAATCTCAAAACTCTTTTGCGTACAATACAAGAACAACCAGTAAAAGAAAATTTAACTATTTCTGAAGTTAGGGATCTAGAGGAGACAGAAGAAGAGACAGAAAATTCCGACACGATCAAACTAGTGTTGGTAGTGCTGATACTAGTGAATGTGGTACTGACATAGAGGATGAATAAATTTATGTTACCTATATATATATATATATACTCTTATGAATCATTATGTGAGACATTATATGATTCAGTAATACTTAAAACACACGCCAGTACGCCAGAGTCGCGTGCCGTCCGCACGAGAGTAATGAGTCAGGTTTTGCTGACGAAAACGATCAGCGTATACCACAGCCAGGGACGGTCTATTGCCTAAAGTAGTCTAGAACGTTCGATACGGGCAATATAAGGAGCGCAGGACATGTGTTCGGTCTTCTCAGTGACAGATTGACAGTAGGCACGTTACTATGCCAGTTGGATAGTCAATAGCCTCTCTCTCTCCAATAGCCTGGTCTCGCGTTAGGGTCGACAATGCTGCAACACTTGGCGGAATCCTCCGATAGCCATTCTCAATGTATGTAAGTAAATAATTGTTCCATCATCTACTAGTACTTCAGAAGATGTAAATCCAATAGAAGCCTACGGGGATAGCCTCGCAGACGGCGTCAAAACGGATAATATGTATTCAGTCAAGGACGAGCAATAAACAGTATCGTACAGCAGTTAGGCTGTGTTCTCACTGGTAAAATATAAGAGATCCTGCTGTTTGCCATAGTAAGCCTAAGTTGGTAAAGCCATACTAACAACCACACAGGTCTGTGGCCTTAATCCACAGTGGTGCCAGAACCTGATATTAGTAAATAGCCTTACAGCTGAACTGGAGAGTGGAGCCGAGGTCACCGGAGGTCAGCAGCGGCAACTCCATTAAAGGTTAGTACCTGAGTTTCCAGACACTCGCTGCAGATTCCAAATGACGCCCACAGAAGAGGAGCTAGACCACTCGACTAGTCCGTTACATACAGTTTGTCTAGGTCGGGATGGTTGTATAAATAAATTATATATGAAAATTTTACGCCGATTATACTAAATAAAAAAAGAGAGATTTCTGACGCTCAAAACATTTTTATATGCACTTTATTGTTTAACACACTATCCTGCAAGGTTATTAATTTATAATCACCGAAAACATCTCGGCCTGTAATTCCTATCACTAAAAGCAACAACATTTGTAATACGACTTGTCTAAACTGGATATTTTTTGTAATGTATATATATAAAAAAAAAAATTGAATCCAATTCGTAATTTTCATTACTCATCTCACAAGGGGAGTGCACGACCTTGGGATTTTATTTAGGGATGAGACTTTGCGTAATAATTGTATCCCTTTATGATGTTTACCTCCTGCAATCGTAAGACCCAATGCTCTATAGATTCGGAGAAAATGGCCTTCAAAAATTCAAGCCCAGCATATATAGGTACTAGTGAAATCCCGGTCAGGCTAGCAGCGCAACAGCCCAGTTAGTAACGAGCCTGCGTCATGCCTGGGAATTCTGGGTTCGAATCTCGATTGCGTCTATTTTTATTTTTCTGTTTTTACCATTAAATAAGTTTTTATTCAATGGTATTGATTATTTAATTCGAATTTCAAATCATAATATGAGTATATTAACTACCCTATAACTTACTTAAAATACTTTGAAACTATAAGAGTTAAAATTTAATTATATTTAAAGAATATTGTAAGCAATTTTATTAACAGTGTTATATGTTTTATTTCGGATATTACCGTTGTTCTAGTAAAAATTCGGCTTTCATTAATTGTGCTCGACGCTAAAAAATTTGTTTCAAATATTTTTATGATGATTATCATCCCTGCTCACATTTGTAATAAAAAAATTAAATAAAATCAATAATAAAAAAACACAATGAAAGTTTTTTTACTTATGAATAAATATTATTATTATAATCATTCGTAATAGTGTATTTTAAACAATAAAATATTGTAACTATTATAGTTTTATAGTATTTTAAGTTAAAGGGTAGTTGATATAAAAATTGAAAAAAAAATAGACCAAATCGAGATTCGAACCCAGAGCGCCCAGGCTCGTTACTAAATGGGCTGTTGCGACGCTAGCCTGACCGGAATTTCACTAGTGTATATAAGCTGGGCTTGAATTTTTAAAGGCCGTTTTCTCCGCATCTATTGAGCGTTGCGTCTTATGGTTGCAGGAGGTAAACATCCTAAAGGGGTACAATTATTACGCAAAGTCTCATCCCAAAATAAAATCCCAAGGTCTTGCCCTCCCCTTGTCAGTCATATTTATCTTACTTCGGTTTGGCAAAGAAAACATCATGTAAAAGGCAAAGAACTTTTGCTGATTTATTTCAAAGATATAATAAATATTTTGTTTTGTATGAAAAACAGAAATATGAAATTTCGAAAAGTCGTTAAACAAAAGTCACTATTTACTTTTAGTGATAGGAATACGGACAGAGCTTTCTGGTGATTTAAAATTAACCCTGTATTTATGTGTATTATGTTCTATATCACATGTCTCAATAATACATATTTTTAATATATTTTCACATTGTTTATAGGATTCGGATGCTGTATCCGCGTGTTCATCTGTTATGGGATCGATTGTCGGAGTCACTCAAACGAAATATGAGCGATACCCATGATGAGCGAAGTGAGACTACTGATGAGGAACCACACACGACTACCATTGTTTCGAACATCACTAAAAATATTCCAAGCAAACCGGCTCAAGAAACTCTAACGAAGAAAATTGGCCTACTTCATCGGAGAATAAATGTTCTTACTGAAGCAAGGAACACTGATATAGCCAAATACGGAAAGAATTGAAAGAAGATGGAAAATGTTTAAAGAAAAAAAGGGACAGTGCCGAGCGTGCAAAAAATATTTCGAGCCAAAGAAAAACTTGAGAAAGCTGAACGTCGGAAAAACAATCCTGCTGCAGTAAATCCTCGATCTGGTCCTGGGCAGCCCCCTTTGGTTGACTTGCAACCTGCTCTCTTGGAGACCATAATTAACATTGCCATTCATGGCAGCGCTGCTGATGAACGCCGCCGAACAGAGATTATTAGGAGTTGTCTCACTCTGTCCGACCTGCATGAGAGACTGTTGGGATTCCAAGTTTCTCGAAGCGGCTCATATCTTCATTTACTCCCACGCGTTTCTAACTCTCAAGAGGGGAGGAGGCATGTACGCACCGTACCCGTAAAGTTAGCAAGACCACAAAAAGCACGAAGACGGGGAATTCTGCACTGCTACAATCAGGTCCTTGGGATCTCTCGCGTCACTTCTGGGACCGCAGCAAGTATTTGTTCTCTCTCAAGACGATAAGGCACGTGTACCAATAGGTTTACCGGCAGTGAAAAGTCAGAGCCCTCTTTTAATGCATATGGAATACAGAGTACTTTTACCTGAGCATGACTTGGTCGTGGCAGAGCGGCACGAACTTATACAGTCTTTATACGCCGGCGTCAACGTGGATCCTGACGGTTTCGGCAAGGAAGAAGTTGTTGGTTACAGCGGGCCGACACACATATCCGTAAGGAGTGGAAAACACGCATCCTCCACAGCAAACACCCATGCTTATGATTTCGAATCACTTTTATCAGTGTCTGCATTCAAACTCTTAATGATGACAGAATCGAACACCGTGAAGCCAGTGATCATATCTTTGTAGAGGATGGGCCGGACGAAAATCCGCGTTATCGGAAAGTAAAGAACTTTGCTATTAAAAAAGAAAAAAACCTGGACGCTCTGTTTATAGCGTAGAGGTGGGCAAAGTGACTCACTAAAAAGAGCGGCGCTCATTTGATCACTCTATGAAAAGAACTAGTTCTTTTCAACGGTTCACTAGCTCAGTTTAAACAAAAAAGAGCAGTTATATCCATTTTGAGTGTAGTATCTGAACCGTCCTTCTTACGGTTCGATATATTTGCGGCCCGCCGCCGTGTTCTCTTTGCTTTTGTCGGGACCTGAGTCGATTCCCGCTGCGCTGGTGTTTATATCGTTGCCCTGGCACAGATAAAAGGGGCGGCTCGGTGGCTCTCGAGGCAGTGAGTGGTGTGGCGTCGCGGAGGTCTTGTGCTCCGCGGTTCGGTCTATGGGGGCCTTGTGCTCGCGTTTCTGTTATCCTTCTAGTTGTCTGGGAACTTGTCTGCAGTTCTAAGGTTACAACGGGCTCCCCTGATTGAAAATTTCCCGGCAGCTTGGCTGTGAGAGCGATCGCTATTGCTTCTGGTTCTGTGTTCATGGTCGCTCCTCCTTGGGCCAGTTGTCGGTGTTGTGGACAGTTAGTTGGACGGCGCCCGTTACCCAGTGATCCACAACTGTGCACTAAGTCTACCTCCAGCTATCTGATTGTAAGGCTCGTGTTCTATGCTTCCTGGTCCAGTTATGGACTGGCACATATGTGGTTGAATTGTGCTTGATTCTATTGCATGGAATTACTGTGTAATGTTACATGTGAAGGGTGGCTGATGATGGTGCAAACCGTTACAAATCGGCGAATTATGGACAGTATGTACTGGTGTTTCTTAAGCTGTTGCGCCACTATCGCCTTAACTAATAATTGTGTGCACTTAACCACATTCTAATTTTTCTTAATAATTGTATGCATGATGGTTAATATGGTTTTGGTGTATTTGTTTCATTTGTGAGCGTGATCAAGGCGCTGATCTCCCGGACTCTCCAAGCGCAGTCGGTGAGCTCGCCGTGGGGGCATTTGGACGACAGTGTGTTTACTGGGCGCGGCTTACCCGGCGGTGCGGACCCGCAGGTGGAGTTATTTACTTCCACCCGGAACTTCCTGCCCAGGCACAAGTGCGGACCGTGTTATGTCTTCTCCCTCAGGGACTTGCAGAAATATTTATTTATCTTGTGTGCATAGTAATTGTAAGGTTATGCTTAGAAATTTATCTGTTGTGAAGTGTTGTGAAAATGTTAAGGGACTACATCCCGCATTGTGATTGGGGTATTGTATCTGGTTGGAAAATAAGTGACATTAGTTTCACTTACATTGCGTTACATTTTCTGATATTGTTGAATTGTTTCTTAATAAATGAATTGTTATTATTGAAGGATTGTCAAGTGAGAAACGCGTTCCTATCCAGCACCTTCCATTTCCCTGGTAAATTGTTTGGGGCTGCCCTCCTATTAATAATACCATATCACTGGAAGCGTGAGGTCCGTGGATCGCAACCACGCTCTGCTACCAGTGATATGGTATTATTAATAGGAGGGCAGCCCCAAACAATTTACCAGGGAAATGGAAGGTGTCGGATGGGAACGCGTTTCTCACTTGACAATCATTCAATAATAACAATTCATTTATTAAGAAACAATTCAACAATATCAGAAAATGTAACGCAATGTAAGTGAAACTAATGTCACTTATTTTCCAACCAGATACAATACCCCAATCACAATGCGGGATGTAGTCCCTTAACATTTTCACAACACCACACAACAGATAAATTTCTAAGCATAACCTTACAATTACTATGCACACAAGATAAGTAAATATTTCTGCAAGTCCCTGAGGGGGAAGACATAACACGGTCCGCACTTGGGCCTGGGCAGGAAGTTCCGGGTGGAAGTAAATAACTCCACCTGCAGGTCCGCACCGCCGGGTAAGCCGCGCCCAGTAAACACACTGTCGTCCAAATGCCCCCACGGCGAGCTCACCGAGTGCGCTTGGAGAGTCCGGGAGATCAGCGCCTTGATCACGCTCACAAATGAAACAAATACACCAAAACCATATTAACCATCATGCATACAATTATTAGTTAAGGCGATAGTGGCGCAACAGCTTAGCACAATTCAACCACATATGTGCCAGTACATACCTGGACCAGGAAGCATAGAACACGAGCCTTACAATCAGATAGCTGGAGGTAGACTTAGTGCACAGTTGTGGATCACTGGGTAACGGGCGCCGTCCAACTAACTGTCCACAACACAGACAACTGGCCCAAGGAGGAGCGACCATGAACACAGAACCAGAAGCAATAGCGATCGCTCTCACAGCCAAGCTGCCGGGAATTTTCAATCAGGGGAGCCCGTTGTAACCTTAGAACTGCAGACAAGTTCCCAGACAACTAGAAGGATAACAGAAACGCGAGCACAAGGCCCCCATAGACCGAACCGCGGAGCACAAGACCTCCGCGACGCCACACCACTCACTGCCTCGAGAGCCACCGAGCCGCCCCTTTTATCTGTGCCAGGGCAACGATACCTGTATAAACACCAGCGCAGCGGGAATCGACTCAGGTCCCGACAAAAGCAAAGAGAGAACACGGCGGCTGGCCGCAAATATATCGAACCGTAAGAAGGACGGTTCAGTATCTGTTCGTTTTATTTATTTAGACTGATTTCTTAGGTCAATCTTACATCAGCTATTTTCATTTATTTTGAAACATTTTTGTTTATTAAATACTACCGGATTACTTTCACGCAGAAAAGCCCTTCCAAAGCGTCAATGAAATATTGTTCGGAATGCTGGTATTATTTGAGAGATAGTTTGAGGATAGTTAGTTTTACATTAATTTATTTACAGACACAAAGTACAATCAATTTTAAAGAACTTTTTGCTTTAAATGAAATGAAGGTTACTATTCACACTTAAAATTTTACTTATTTGGCCATTCAGCAACCTACATCTTTCAATGCGAATTTGAGAATAATCTTTCACAAGGCACGCTTGTAGTCGTAATATACAAAGAGAGGCGGAGCAGGACGTCAGATTCGAAAGAACTAGCTCCCCAGTGGCACTGCACCGCGCTGTGCGCAGGAATCTGAGAACGTCGCGAACGAACTAGCTCTTCCCGCGCAGATCGCTTGGGATCGGAGAACGACGCGAACGAACTCTTTCCGCGCCGATCGATTTGGATCGGAGAACGAACCAGCTCTTCCCTCGCCGAGCGCTTGGGATCGGAGAACGACGCGAACGAACTAGCTTATTTATTAATTTTGCTTCGTTGATCCCTGCTGAGGAAGGACCTCTGGGATGTGAAACATGTCATGGTTAATACACATACATACAATATGAGTCATAATCATAGTAAAAACAATTATAAATTCCAAAGACAAATAAAGAGAATAACAATAAACATTAATTTTTACAACTGAATTTTGCAACAGTCATATTGAATACAATTAATTAATTTGTTGAAATTCTTTAATGGAGTAGGAGTTGGCAATAAGATATCTCAGTTTTTCTTTAAACATATCTTTATTATCTGCAGACTGTTTTATACTCTTGGGAAGTTTATTATACAGTTGTATACCAAAATAATTAACTCCTCTTTGTACTAATGACAAAGATATTTGTATATTGTGCAAGTTATTTCTGTTTCTTGTATTGAAATTGTGTACCTGTGAATTAGAAGTAAACAGGTTAAAATGATCTATGACAAATCACATGAGATCATCTCCATCTTCGGTATTTCTTATTTTTACAGAGCGGATTGGATAAACAATGAACGGCATAGAACTATGAATAAACATGGGTCGGGCGAGTGGCAAAGCCGAAACCGACTTATTGTTGGCGCACACTCAATTGAAGGTTCAATCGGGACGAACACACCACCGTCATTACCGCTTCCAAGAAGAACTACCGTTCGTCTTTAGTGAGCGACTGCTCACTCGATCTTTCAAAAGAACTGGTTCACTCGCGAACGACCCATCTCTATTATAGCGACTAATGCTCCTGGGCGGAGTGCATACAACCGAGTTGAGCGACACATGGTCCCCCTCAGCAAACGACTGTCAGGCGTCATCCTGCCGCATGAACATTTTAGTTCTCATCTCGACGACAAAGAAATGACTGTTGATAATGATTTGGAAAAACGCAATTTTCAGCACGCCGGGGAGACAATTACTAAGGTCTGGAGTGAAATTAAAATTGACAACTACGATGTTTCGGCGGAATGTAGAAAGCCTGAAGATAGCTCGCAGGATCCAGCAGAACCTAATCTGGTGAATCCCAATATTTGTTGTAAGTGATTAAATGCGCGGATGAATCCTGCTGTTCCCGCTCGTAAAGTGCATTGAAATCTCTCTTTCCAGATACTTTATTGCCGCCACCCTGCCCAATCCTTCAAACCCCAAGCAAGCTCGTGGTACCTAGTCAGCTAGACAAAGGATCATGCAAGTTTTCACCACTTCTTGTGAGGTTATTCGTTGATCTGTCGCCTCCTCTAGAAGGGTTTAAGCAAATGCCTTACGATTTCTTTTGCCCATCAGTACAATCCGATCTCGAGAACAGAATATGTACAACCTGTGGGATCTATTTCACATTCCACAAGAGTGTGCAAACGCACAGTCGTTATGTGCATGACAAGACTGACCAAGACCACCGTGAAAGTACAGCGACTTGCTGCTAGAAGGGCATATGAGTTTCTTTGCATTGTGCGCCGCAGTGAAGCATTGTCCGAGGATGCCGATTGGCTCGACGAAGTTGATGCAAGCGGTTTAACAATTCCGGAACCCTCTTCGTCTGCCAGTAATAAAAGAGACCAAGTTGCTAGCAAACTCGTGGGCAGAGGAGCAGTAACTCCAATTAATTAATTTTTTTTTTTACATATTTGATTTATGGTTAAATAAATTACATATTATTTAAAACTCTTTATTTATTATTACTACAAACGCGATTATAACACTAACAAAGGTGCAACAAAATCTTCCCTGGTGTCCAGCCGGATGGTGGTGTTTTTACACCACCATCCGGCTGGACACCCGAGAAGATTTTGTTGCATCGATACGCAGTCTCCACTCGCACATCAATAACAAAGGTATTTTAGCGCCATTCCGCACAACGATTGTGACTTTTAGGTAAAAATTATCACTTGGATGTTACGTAACATTTAGGGACGGGGTACAGAAAACGTTGTGGCGCGGGAGGGTCAAAAATTTTCAAAAATTGCGTTACGTAATACTTGAACGCCCCCTTTAATGTGCAGAATTATTCCTTGTACAGGAATAAAACTGATATTACACGGATAGCAAACATTTTTGGGATTCCATTTTTTATTTTATTGGTTCTATAATTCTATCATCAATTCAGTAGAAGTTACTACTGTATTGTAATGTGAACTGCAAATGAAATATGTAGAACATTAAAAAATCAAGGCCATTAGCATTATGTAATGACAAAATAGTCAAACAGCTTACTTTGACAGAGATGTTCCGCAAGCAATGACTTGTAGCTACAGTATGCTATGTACATAATGTACGGCACTTGTAAGTACATGTGATGATCATATACATATTATAGGATATTCTGTGGTACGGAAGTATATTGATATGCATATTCCTCGAGATTGCGTTACATTCTTGCTTTTTTTTTTTTTTTTACTTTGGTTGCCAGGAGCGACATAATTGAACTACGGTTCAGTCGTTACACAGTGTTCGTAAATTCAGTAAACGAACTGGGAAATATCATAAGAAGTCTGATGTAAAAGTAGCAGTCTTAGTATCAGCTGCTGTGGATGTTAAATTATTAACTCATTGAAATAAAAGTTATTACCAGAACAATGAATGGCTTCTGCATCTGTTTGTAGTTAGATGCAATCTATGAAAACAAGCTGAAGAAGAAAGGGCGACCATGTTTGAAGATAATAAAATTATTTTCCACAAGAGATTACATAAAACAGAGGCACCAGGCTAAAATGACAAACCTAAACAAGAACATTAACACATACACTTAACATGTAGAAGTGTTGTTTTTCATTTAATTAAAAGCCCTCTTTCTTTAAATAGTTTTTCTCCCAAAAACCATCTGCTTCACCAGAAGATGGCGACGGCGAATGAGATCGCCAAAATATTGTGTAATTATGACACTCAAAAACTCCGCTCGTTTCTCCCATTTTCAACATACATAATGATTAATTAAAACACACTTTTTCGGAAAAAATCCAATTATTCAAGTGGGATCCTATCCCAGTTGATTCCGATAATTGGAGTTCTACTGTACCACCAAACTATATAACTCTTGTCAGCAATCCATTTCTATAGCTGGATAAAAATTCTAGTATATATATGTTTGAAGGTTTTCATGTTTTTGCACTGAACCTTAAACATTTCAAGGATAAAAGGAAGCCTGCAAAATCAGCAACCCACCAGTGCTAGTCCAGTCAAAATCTGTTACGCACTAAAAATGTTGGATATAAATTATTTATATTTGCTAACAGCTGAAAATGCATCGTAGGCTACAATATTCTAGAAGATTCCAAAGATTTTTTTTTTTTTTTTTTTTTAGAACACTTTGGTCGAAATAAGAAAATGCCCCCAATCGACCAATTTCAACCATCATGTCTCCCAACCATCATAGTGCAAGATTGGAGATTCCAGGCTACTACTATTGAGGAAAGAAAAGACTGGAGGTGATGCAAGGGACCTTCACCGCGCACTGAAGTCGGGGAGAGAAGTGGGGTGGGGAGATCTCCATATTGGATTTCTCAAGAAATGCGGGGAATATGCATAAACACCTCAAGGGGATGATACGATAGCCGTGCATCGCAATTTGATGATGGATTATTAAGTAACTCGACGAGACAAATATAAACCGAAGAATAAATTTGATATCCTGCTTAGTTCTTGAGATATACTGTCTCAAAAGTGAAATTCAGAAGAAATATTTCCTTAATGTCAAATTTCATGATAAATTCTTATGTAACCTGTTGAGACAAATCGAAAGTAAAGAATAAAATTTTTCGATGTGTTGCTTATTTCTCAATATATACTGTCTCCAAAGAGAGGTAGTTAAGATGGGATGCGACATGGACCAAAAAATAATTTTGCCAAAGCAACTGCGAACTACACAGTGTACAATTATGATAGTGCAGCCCACGTCAACATACAAAATTCATTGTGAACTACAGACTTTCAACACTCGTTTACAATAAGGCTAGCCTATTATGTGCCCAGTAGTAATATATGCTGATTGTGTACACTACACCAACAAATACTCGAGAACGACATCTTCCTATTGAGAGCAATGAATAAATCTATAATGCTAGGCCCCTCTTGCGGATACCTAGTAAACACTTCATGAACAGTAATTACAATTTGATTAACTTATGAAATGATATTCCTGGTTGTTTCCTAAGTGGTCTGTTTGTGCAACCGTATGCAATACAAGCTGGCAATTAGAAAAATACTTTGGAATATTGGAAAATGAAATATTCACAGCAGCAAACAGCACAATGTTTTGGGAAAACTATCCTGGCTGCCGCACATGCGTAGTAGGAGCAGAGTGTTTACAGAGGGCTTCACAGATTTTACAGTATTTCACACCCACTCTTCCATAGCTAATACACAAAAACCAGTGGTCTGTGCTAGGTAGCTGTGGCTGCAAAGTGAAATATAGGGACGCACACGTCTTTGGTCGAAATACAAAAATGCCCAAGAAGATCAGTTTCAATCACTGCATCTCCCACAGCTACAGACATGCAGCCAACGTAGCACACGATGCGAGACTCCAGGCTACTACCACACACCAACACCAGTGGGTCTGCATTAGGTAGTGGTGGCTACAGAGCGAAAGATGGAGACACACGTCATTTATGTAAATACATTGTTAACAAATTTTTCTACCTACCTGAATTTCTGACATGGTAAATAGACAGAAAAATACTTTTATAATATATAAATACATAAACTAAATATCTGAATAGGAGAATGACCACCGTTTACCAAAGCAGAAGATTGCTGCGGTGTGGGCACAAGGAAAAACATGTACATAACAGAGTGATGTAATTTTATGGCTCATAACTCTTCAATAGAAAGAGGTAGCTGCCTTATGGAATCTGGCAGCTAACTAAAAGGGAAAAATGTAAGCCGGTAGCCCATGGTGACGAAAATCAACATGGCAGGAGGTGAGGATAAGAGTTGAAAAGCGTAAACCAGAATATTCTCAACCAAATCGCAGAAATATGGCATAGGTCAGCAGAAAATATTTTCTTAACTTTTATATGATTATAGAACATACAAAAAAAAATATATATATACATTTCAAAAAAAAAAAAAAAATGAACTATGATATTACACATTACTAAAAGATTAGTTCTGGTAATTGGTGGTCCCATGGGAAAAGATAAAGGGTACAGAGAATGGATGTATAAAAAGGAAGAATACTATCCTAAACTATGACCTGGAGGTTGTCTGGTGCCTAGTTTATACAGATAAGCCAGAGCTAACCATCCGAGTTCAGAGATGTTACTTTTGTCCGAGAGGATTAATTGAAACAAGCATTGAAATTGTTGATATAATGTGTGGTGGCATGTTAAGATACTGGGTGTTGACAGTTTTGGGCAAATATCGTTTGTGTCCGTTCTTCAGATGGCCAGTGAATTTGTTGTAGAACCTATGTATGAGGCTGGGCAATTGTTGCAGATGTGTTGTATTATTAGGTGGGAGGATACACATGCGACAAGTCCTGTGATGGGGAAGCTTTTCCCGGTTATTGGGTTGGTGAAGGTGGTGGAGGCTGGGTGCATGTCGCACAATTTGCAGCAGTACCTGTTACGAGGAAACTTGTAACACAGGGAGGCCCATGTTTATGAACTAGGAGATGGCTCAAGTCCGGAGGTCTACTAATACAGGTTCTAGGTGGGGGAGGCAGGATTTTTGGGAGGAGGGTTCTCATTTCTGGACAAGCTTAAAGGAAATCGTAACCTAGTCGAAGTTACGAGTGACTGATTCCAGACCTGGAGAGTACAGAGTGACAAAAATGCAGCTGTGGATGGTTTTGGTCTAATCCAAATATTTAATGTATCCACTTTATAGCGTCTTTGTTTCCAAACGATTTGTATAAATTAACAGTTGCCAGTTTATTATTATTATTACATAGCGTAATGAGCAGTCAAGTCTTCCATCCAAATTGCCGACACGGAGGTCTTCTACCTAAAATACTCCCAGAGACAATTTGACCTAATCACTTGCAATCATGAATGTTGCAAATGCAGTAAAATATCCAATTGGGTAATGGCTCTAAGAAATATTTTAAACTGTTTATAATTTGCAGTTCCATAAAAAAAAAAAAAAGCAACAAGGAGTGAGCTGGAAGCAGCAGTGACCCCCCCCCCCACTTCCCAATAAAACCCACTCCACAAATATGCACAAAAACGCCAAACCAAGAAACGTGGAGTAGCACGGTTGACTTATAAATGAAGAACCACTATAAAAACAGGAGAGATACTTTGTATTTTGTAGTATAAACTCATGTTTGATTTCCAAAAAACATTTCCTTGTTGGTCTAGAACTAAACCCAAATATCACTCAGTATTAACATAATTTTGTAAAGCAGAAGCACTGCGGTGGAGGAGGGAGAGGGGGGGCGGGGGTTGAAGGAAAACCGCATTCTAAATAGCACCTAAACAAAATTTTCTTTTGCAATTAATGGCTTAAGGTTTACTCAATTTGTGGATCCTATATTTCAGGCTACACAATCAATAGATCAGGATCATTTCATAATACATTCTACAGTTTAAAAACAAAAGGAAATGTAAATAATTTTGATAAGAATGGTCACAAGCTGCCATTCTTCCTTTGTTGAAATGTAACAAACTTTCAACTATAAAAATAATATTTATCCTGAAATAACAAAGAGCAATCTACAGCAAATTAACACATTGTAACATGTCAATATATTGGATAAATAAAATTTCTTAACCAACACACTCCTTGGTGTGAACATATTAATTTATTAGAAATGAGTAGCATAAATATAATGCCATATAAGAAATACTGTACATGAAAAAAAACTTTATTACAAATATTACAACTGCTGCCATTACACAGTGAGGTTAACTGATACTAAAAATCAAGAATTAAAATGGTCGAACTATTTCAGTGCAGTCAGAATGGTTAGCTGCAGAAAGTGAATAATCATGACAAATGTAAATAAATTTGTGACAAACAGTTTTTTTTCCCCTTGGCTTTTGTTGAATTTCTGCCCAAAATTTGTACAGGCTATATAATATGTATTTGCAGCTCATTTCTGCAGCTAACAAATAGTTTCACAATCCACATTTCTGTTTATAGAAAAGGTAGCAACATATTGGGAAGTTCACAAAACACAAAAACTGAAATATTAACATTTCTTTCAAGCATAATTTTCGAAAACACCAGGGCAACAAATGAAGTTAACATCAAGTAACTCATATTTGTACATAAATGGATTTATAACAACTTTCACTTTTGAAATGCGTTGAAGGCAGTCCCTGAAATGTTAGAAAAGTGAAATGCAAGTAAGGAAACTCACAATTCCCATGAACACTCAACCATTTTAGGGGGAGGGGGGCTGATAAGAGAACATTTATAACTACAATCAACATTTTGTTTATAAACATATCAATTTTCATAACAAGGTTAATGATGTTGCTACAGAAGATCATGTTGAATCAACTAATGTCAATTTCTGAGATGCAGAGGCAAAGAAGCCAGATTTTACACTGCTCCATTCACTTTTGCCCTGTTAAATTAAGAATGACGACAAATTGAATTTTATGACAGGAAAGATAAGGAATGCAAAATATAAAAATGGAATGAGCAATGAGCTAACAACTTCATTTAAAAATGTGCATAAAATAGTGTATTATTACAATTATTCATCACCCCTGGAAAACATCAAAGGGCAATAATTACATTCCAAAATATAAAATCAATTCATCAGTCAATGCTACATTCCATTCCTGCACATCTTACCCCTGCATTTGACAAGCTGCATACTGTGACTTGAAAAAATTATAAAAACTAAAACCAAAAAATTATTGCCGAGCACATTCTTCAATTGGATTCCAGTCTTCTTAAATCACTGTTGCACTTTCTCAATTACAATGGGAGTGATGAAGAAGCCAAATACATTCATATATATATATAATATATTTATATATGTATACTTACATTACTTTCGTCAAAGCAATTTTCACAGTGTAGTCAAGTACAATACAGTTTATTTTAAATATTCACAATTCAACAAAACATGTAAACTTAAAAAAATAAATAAATTAGGATTTTAATATTTCCAATAAAATGCCAAACAAATTTTGATATTTTATTTATAATTAATTCCAATTTGTAAGTATGCAACAATATTCAAATGAATGGAAATAACACTGAAATTTCAATTTCTTAAAACTCTTAAACAAGTAATAGGCGGAAGGAGAGACTGTGGGACATACCACTGATGGGGGTCTCGATTTGTTTGCGTCTATGTTACTCACAAGTGCACTCAACTGTTAAGCATAGTTTGCTTTACAAGGGCACTATAATGTTCTTTATGGCTGCAATGCTCCACTTTGCAATGGAACTGCTCCTGGGGAAATGATTGGAGAAGCAGGTATTAGTCCAGACACCACCGAATTTCCAGTTGTGAATGGGACAACTGTAAAAGAAAATAAGGTTATGCAAGTTAGAACATTACAAAATGAGGAAAAAATTTACAGAATGAATGTAATGACAATATGCAAAAAGCACACATTAAAAAAAAAAAAAAACCAGCTACACACTACCATTCATATATATGGATAATTCACTAGTAATCCACTTTCAACATAAGTTTGTATATATAAGTAAATTAAAGTAAATTAACAGTTACAGAAATCAAATATCAAGAACTATCACTTCGTTACACAAATAGCCTCAAAGTTGGCTTTTGGATTATTTTTTTAACCACTACCAATTCTCAAACAGCATGTAAAAATCATATGAACAATAAATCATAAAACAACTGGTTAATTTCTTACATATGAAATTTGTGAAAAACATTTTTATAGTACTATACAAAGATAACCAGACGAACAAAAAAGTGAAGTGGATATCCCTTCCTCAAAATGACCACCACTAAAATTTCTGCAGATAATTTCTACACTACCAAATGAATATAAACACCTACTTCAGAGGTGACAGCAAAATCATCTACAATTTAATGCGGACAAGAAAAATAAAATAAACCTATCACTTGCCAACACTGAAGGAGGGAGGATGTGGGAACAAAAAAATAAGCAATATTTTAGGCTTTGCTATTACTCTTTAACACATTAGTTGAAGCACATTGCTCCATATGCTTGTGGTCAAACCCAGCCACATAAATGGTTTGTTTTATGCAGATCTTACATGATCAATAGTACTATCAATATTGGTATTGACAAGACAGCTGCCAATACCTGTGCAAAACAATCTCAATACTGCGCAATCTTACATGATCAATGTTGTTAGCAATAAATAGGGTGAATCTGTGTAGTTTTGTTCAGTTATTTCTGAGTTTTGTCTTTGTAAAACACATACAATTGTACAAAAGGTTTATGGCACTTGAAACTACTTGGCAAAGGCATAGCAATGTAGTGGAAATATTTTCAATTATTATAGATTTTTATTTAACTTCACTAAGTCTCAGTCCTGGTGGGGAACGTGCAAGAAAATGCTGCATCAGCCCAACAGAAACTGCCGGTGTCCGCTCAGCAAGAATATGCTGCATATGGTGAAGATCGCATATGGGGCTACATTCACCTTGCAACGAACTACTTTTAACTTTCCCCACTTGTAACTCATCTTTGGAAGCGGCAGGCATTGCCTCTGTCTACCGATCGATAGCCCCCAGTACCCGTCAATTCTCATTCAACTATCTGTCGTAGAATAATTTCTATTACAGAAACCTAGCCTTGCTCACATTACATCATGTGGTGTTCACAGATGTATTTCAATTGTAACAAAATAACTACATATGTTGCAATAAACATCGAGTATAGCTGTTTCAGTATTTTATTTGACTCGAGTATAAAACCCGAATGATTCTCCAATCCCAAGCAGCACACAGTTTAGGTGTCAGATATTGAAGAAGAATAGCAGTGTGGCTGAAGAGATATTTCGCAAGTCTTAGAAAATGAAGAAACCAGTTCAATTAAGTACTAACTATGGTATACAACACAGCCATCCAACAAAATCATTTTTTACAGTAATGAGATAGTACATTGCCTCAATTCACTATTTAAGTGAAAGTAAACAGGTAAAACAAACTTAGAATATAGTTAGTAAAATGAATGACGATGATGCATTAACTGCTTGAACAGAAATATGCATATTGACTATAACGGACAGCACAAATTCAACATTTACTCAAAAATTTAAAGCACTATCAAACATTAAAAAACTAAAGTTAACGAAGAAACTTGATTGAGTACTTTAAACTCGTGGGATGCAACAGCTCATGAATTTAGATTGGGATATATGTTTTGAAAAACGGTGGGCTCGTTAGATGGCAAACGTGTAGCTATAACGAAGATAAAGAATTCAGGTTTGTAGTATTATAATTTTAGAAGGAGTTTTTTCACTATTGTACTTTCGGCTCTATTTAATGTGAGGAAGCAGTTTATAATCATTTACAGTAGACTGAATTTAGAACGAAGGGGCGATGTTCATCTCTAAATTTGGAGAATTGTTCCAGGAAGGAAAATTGAATTTAACTTTACCTGCACCTTTGCAGAATATAACTGATTTTTTCCAATATGTATTTGCTGCTGATGAGAAAACAGCTTAACAAAACAATTCACTGAAACCCTATTCTCAAAGAATGTGGAATGAATCTCAACAAATATTCAGTGAAGAGTTGACATGAGCACGTGCATGTTTTAGAGAAACATTTGGCATATTTAATTCAAGGTTTGATTTGATCCAAAAACCCCTCAACCAGCAACTGCCAAAAGCTACAGCAGTTATGCTTCCCTATTGCGGTTTGCATAATTTCCTCGTAAAGGAAAATCAACTATCTCCGTCCAAATAATGGAGGTGAGGAAAACTTGATAGCCCTGCAGATTACTTTACAAAGGAACAGTTAACACTGAAGACCTTCTTTACACATGATTTCTTCTAAAACAGTGCTACAGTATATTACATCAGTTAATTTCTTGAAATACACAACCATTAATACAAATTTCTTTGAAGGATCTTTTAAAGCCAACACTAACAGTGTGGAAATCATGTAGCATTTAGAGGGTGTGTATTAAATATGTAGTTCCGAAAATAAAATTTCTAGGAAAAAACACAAGGGTACCCCAAAACCTAGGAAATTTTAAAATTAAACTTGACAATTTTAACATTTCAAAGCCCTATAACCAAGTTTTTTTTAATGGTGTTTTAAAACCCTTTTGAAACTACGACAAAACAAGAATTGAAGAAAATGAATGGTTATATTAGCATAAGCTTAATCCAGAAGTGAAATGTCCCCCCCCCCCCTTTTTTTTAATACTCTTTAGTTTTTGTATGTTATTAATTTCAAGTGCTGAATCTTTACCGATGATAATATTCATTTATTTAAATATAGATATAAACCTAATTATGTTTTCCTGTTGGTCATTATTCCAACTATTTCATTCTCAAATTACTTTATGCACCTGTTGACGAACACCACAGTATAATTCCATACTTTATTTGTGAATGAAAGTACGAGCACACCCACAAAGTGAAGGGGTGGATCAGTAATGCCACTTGCTACCCTTCATCAAAGAGTATTCTAGAAATATTTATGCTCACCACTATATGAATCTGGATTTCCATCAATATTCTATCAATGTTCTATCAATGTCAAACATCAATACGATTCTTTCACCCTACAGTCAGTATTATACATACTAATAAAAGTCTAAGCTTTGCAACTGTGAAGCCATATCCGTAAGGCTTTAACGTCACTCGGCCTTCGTTGCTGTACTAACAATGGCCAAAGATTTACTCGAGGTCATGCTTGTTATTAAATAACAGTGTTATTTACTCAAAGCATCCGCAGAGAAATGAATTGCCAGAACATTGAAAGAAAACTATGTATTTCATTTAAATCAACATATTATTAGTTGCTTTTTGTTTGTTTATATTTGTCAGATGTAGTTTTATTACACTCGCTACCAACAGATACCGCTGTTATGGTAAGCTAAGAAATATTTACATTACATTATTTTTAAGGTTATGAACATTATTTAATAACAATTGTATTCAGCTATGAAGAAATGAATTGTAGAGTACTGCATTCAAAACATTTTTGATGGGCTTAATGATATTTATATTTGATGTAGATGTTTCCACTATAATCTACGTAATTGTTGTAATAAAATTGAAGAAATGAATTGCAAAATGCTTAAATAAAAGTATGCGTTGTGTTTATACGAAAATATTAATTATTTGTTTCTTTTTATTACCGATGTCACATCAGCCACAAGTTAACAGTTCCAATGGGTAAAATTTAGATCGCATACAGTAAATGTAATCAAATAAGGGTAATAGAAGTTATGCTTTTTGAATGGCAACTTTAGTGTGGTTAGGTTGAAAGGCAGGCATGACCAGAATGGTAAGTGACAATATTTTACAGTATAATTCACCATTAATTTAGTTTCATAAATAAAGATACTTTCGTAAGTACCATGTTACTGAAGTTATCCCTTCATGAAGATCTGTATTAATCATGCTGAATGTGGCCCATGAATAAAACTAATATTTTGTTGTATAGCATAAGGTTTTGGGATTCCTAATTTATTTTAACTTCATTGCTTCCCTAATTCTGTCACCATTAATTCAGTAGAGTTTCCAACTGTATTGCTATGTAAACAACGACCAAAATATGTACGACATTAAAAAAATCAAGGGTATGAGCATTATACAGTAACAATTCTTTTGAGTAAATCAACTGCAAAGAAATGAATTGCGTTCATCCTGTTACTTTTGATGGGTTTAGAGGCTAGTTGTCAGCATAAGATATTGCATACTATTGGTCGTGTAAGATCAGTTTTAGACTATTCGGTTTACAGTGGAGGTGGAGAGGAGTGATATACATATCAATTGAAATGTTATACATGGAAAGTAAATTAACCATAAGACAATAACTAAAGAAATATGTAAGTGAAATTATCGTAAAAATATGTCCAAGATAAATTACTAAAATATAAATGCAAATGAAAGGATTACCATGGTGGGATGGGATGGAGAAGAAGGCAGGTTCAATCTGTAATCCGAAATTGAGGCCGAGGGGGCATGGCGTCCAGAATACGTTGGGAGGGCAATTTCCACATACAGAGTTTGTATGGAAACGATTTCAGGTTGTAAGCCTTAAGGACTAACAGTGAAATAATTATTGAGAGCACTAGTTGGAGCTAACATAGCTGGCAGCTGAGTGGTTTAGATTTTGTGACAACTTGTGCCCATTCATACTGAAAGATAACAGGTTCATGGTAGTGTTAATGTAAGACTTTGGGCAATGGAGATGAGTGACTTGGTATATGAGGCAAGTTGGGGTACAGATTGCATGGTCTATGATTAGGGTAGGTTTCACATGTGGTAGCATTGCAGCAGCTTATGGTGGACATGTGTACATGGAAACAGTTGAGGTGGTAAGGATGTGGAGCTATGGTAATAAGATATAGCCCGTTTTGTGTGTGGGTGCATGCATGTTTTGAGAAGATGTAGGTCCAAAATTAAGCAGCTCTTGGAGAAAAATGAAAGTTCGCACAAATGTTTTTATGCTTGAGTGGTTAATAGGGGCTTGCAGCACCAATTATAGATCTGAATATGGCACATAAAGCTGGGGAATATTATGAAGATTTTGTGTAGGCAATTGACATGGGATAAATGTTGATTGGCCTTTTGGACAAGGACGGTTGAAAGTGGATTGTGTGCAGTGTAGAATGTAAGTGCAGATGGCACCCAGACACAGGAAGACCATTAAAGCCCATTCACACTAGCGGTCAGCTCAGCTCAGGTCAAAAGTCACTATACATGTACTCCAGCAGGAGCATTCACACTAAGCGGCTCAAGTCATGACAAGACAGATCAAACTGAAGATCGCGCCGCCACCAATCAACAATGGTCAAGACCTGAGCCGAGCTGACCGCTAGTGTGAACTAGCAACAGCCAGGTCAGGTCACGTCAGATCAACTGGGCGGCGAACATCTGAAAACTATGCTCGTAAGCAATTAAAAGAGTAATAAATAAAAAAAAATTTCACGGTATGTTATTTTTGTGTATTATAAAGTCGGCAAAATTTAATATAAATTCATTCAAATATTGTGAATAACGTTCACTTCTGTAAGTGTGTTAGCACCCAAACAAAGAATATTTGTAAAATAGGGTTTCTCTCGTTCATCCTGAAATTCACTTTCTACACGGCATGAAATTTTATCCTTCCATAAATAGTTGTGCAAAATACATGTTGGTTAAATTATGTTATCAATTATTCGTGGAGCAGAATTAATTTTTCTAAAATAAAATATCAAAAGCATTTTCCACCACGCATCTCTCACGGCATAGCCCGTAGTTAACAGTTTTTTCTCTTGAAATGTTTGCGCTTGAAACTCTGGATGCACCCAGAACTATCCTCTTCTTGATCTTGACGTATTTTTAGGCTCTTGATCCAAAATCATTGTGATTTAATTGATGCTGGGGTAGAAACGGCATTGTTCACTATGAACAACTGAAATGAAATGACCTTGTCTACGACGTGATCTGACTTGACCTGAGCTGACCACTAGTGTGAATGGACCATTTCCAATGTCTGTAACTGAGAAATACCTTGTAGACACACCGTACCCTCACACACAGATCCTGTCTATGTTGCAATAGGCTGGATTAAATAGGGCCACACATGCTTAAAATTCTATATTCATGATTAATGGCGAGGCCCAAAATAGCTTTCTTTTGTGCAGTTTTTTTTATTTTTGTCACCATAAGGCCCTCTGCATCTTCCTTCAACTTTGGTAAATGATGGGTCTATATTATCCTAGAAAAGGATGTGATGAAATAATTGGACTAGAAAGATGGGCAAGTAAAAATAACGGAGGAAAGAAACAGCTGGAATACTTTATAAGAAATAACTTGATCATAGGGAATTCTGGAATGAAGATCAGACACACACAAAGCCACTTGCTATAATGAAGATAGGACAAATGCCTCTGTGGTTGATTTTGTCATGTCCATCGAAAGGCTTTAATGTTCAACTATTAGTAGTCAGCTTGAAGGAGCAGAAAGAGAGAAAGGCACAGTTTATAGAAGAAGACTGTGTGGAAGCTGAAGTAGGAATTGCGCAGGATGGAATATTAGACATTGATTAGGAAGAATGTGCCAAGTGAGGGCAGTGAAGGAAGAAAAGGAAGAATAGGAATAATGGGAAGAGTTCGAAAGGACACTGATACAGGCAGTAGAAATAAATGGAGTGGAAGAAGAACAAATGAGAGAAACGCGGTAACATTGTGCTTGAAAAGAAACGGCACCAAAGAAAGGGTTAGAGATTTTATATAATGGTTCAAGTTAAAACTGAAGCAGCCAGGAGAAGTTCTATAGACAGAAAAATGGTAATCAAAAGAAGTAAAAGAAGAGGTTGAGAAATTTTACATGCAGAATATTAGTGACTGATGGGTGCCAAAGAAATGGGATTGAAAGGGAAGAGGCCTAAATGTAGATCTTGGGGAATAAAACAGTGTGTAAGACCAAGGAATATACTGGAATGTAGTGGAAGAGGAGGAATGGCGAAGAGACAAGAGACTGTTGAGAAGAGTTCTCGTGGCAGACCCAGTCAAAGTCTGGAAAAAGTCAACAATAAGTGGAAACTCACTAAATCCACTGATTCTGTTCCCCATGCAGTATGTGGTGTTGCATCACTCAGGGCTAAGGGAAGCAAACAATGAAATAAAATCAGCTGGACCTGCTAATAGAAATGTGCAGTGTATCCTGATGAATTAATACCAAAGAAGCTGGACAGAATAAAAATGCAGCACAAACATAAATTTTGGTACTTGTAATATTCTAGGCCTACACAAAAGGCAAGAAGTTAGACGAAATAAGACAGATTTCTCGGGCTTCCTAGGTAGTCTTTGTTTACAACATGATTTCCAATGCCACGTTTTTTATTTACGCTTCTGAGTTTCCAGATGAAATGCTGAAGGCTTCGCCAGAGATACTACCGAAGTACATTTATAGTCTTTTAGAACCACAAATACTACCCCAACACAATCCATTCTCAATAAAAGCATTACTTTGCGGGTGGAACTAAAGGTGAAAGGTATAAGGCAGTGGTTGATTGGTATGCCCTCCACTCCTAATTACAAGATTGCAATGTTACTATTTAGCTTCAGCAATAGGAAAGGTAAAAGACAAAGTGACAGTACTGAAAGATCACAAGGAGAAGCTTGATGGATGTGAGAACTTTCACTACACATAGTAGAGTGATTTTTTAAAAACAATTATACCCTTAAATGTAGATGTTCTAAAAATATCCTACACTTGACTGTAGTAATCAGACTGATCTTGCAGTGGAAATTACACAATGTTTAAATTTACAAACTGTGCTACAGATCACTATACAGAAAAAGCAAATGTAAATTAGGGAAAAACCTACTGTATGGTACATGAATAAAAATACAAGAGCCCAAAAGACATACTATAGGGCATTTTGACATCTAGTTGCATCAAAATTTAAAACCAACACTGTGAAGTGTTAACATATCATATTGTTATAAGTGTAAGAGGAGAAGCAATGGAAGTTGAAGCAATTATGAATGGTGAAACAAAGATATTGAAGAAAGCAGTGAAAATGAAGAATGGGGTAGGGATAAGATGTAGAAAAAAATAAATAATAGAACATAGCAAAGCTAGTGAGAGATGGAGAAAGAAAATTCTGCAATCTGATAGAATTTGAGAAGTTCCCCTTAGCTTCGACTGATTAAAACGTGGAGACCTCAAAATCCGTTCACATAGGATTGTCTGAAATTACTTTTAGATAATGATGATTAAATTAATAGCTCAGTTATATCATTTAGAGGATGACTTGTTTGCAAATGAAGACAGTTACAAATGCAAATGTTGGAAATGCTCTGGGGTCAACTTTTTCTTTTGAGCTCCTAAAAATGTCAAGGAAAATTTATAGAACATCTTACACAGGTTTTTAACTGATTCCTTGGAGTGGAGCAACTATCCACTGGAAAACAGCTTGTTTTGAACTTGTGTAAGGGTTACGAGAGAAAATTAATAAAGATCAAATAGATCAGATTGGGTTATACTTTCATAATCTGTTCCATAAAAAACAGACTTTTGGAAAGAAGAATGTCTGCCAACTTGAAAAATCTTAGTTTGTCTTCACAGAGCTTAAGAAAAGAAATGACAATTCGTGTAAGGGGATGCTTTCAATTTTTGAGAATGTGTGTACCATATTATTCACATTTTTAAAGCTCTGTATAATTACAAAACATAATAGAATAGGAGCAAAATTATCTAAGAATATGTATTCACAAATAGTCTATGACGGGGACATGCTATATCTCGAACATTTAAGATTTACTTTAATTCATAATTTCTATGTATGGTAACAGCTTGTATTTAAGAGGGTTGTTCAATAAGTTCTTAGAAAAAGGTAATAATAATAACAACAACAACTACTGCAGTTTTATTTTTCAATGTAACCTCCTTTTAGTTCTGTATACTTTTCCAAACAACTAACTTCTATATAATCTCCAAATAGTAGGATTTTGGAAGTTCTGCAAAATAGGTATCTGTTTGGGCGATGACCTCATTTGACGAAAATCACTGTCCATAAGTTTGGAAACAAAAAGAAGTCACTGGGGGCCAAATATGGTGAATACAGTGGATGTGGTAATAATTCGAACTTCAATTTCATAATTTTGGCCAAAAACTATGCAGCTGTGTACCCATGCATTGTCCTGATGGAGGAGAATTGTGGCACCCATCTTGCCGAAATTTTTTCCACATCTAATTTTTCGTGTAAAATTGAATACACTGTACCTTGTGATATGCCTATGGCTTCTACTATTTTGCACAATTTGATTCGCCGATCACTTAAAACCATATTTTGGATTTTGTTAATGATTTCTGTGGTAATCACTTCCACTGGGCGTCCCGAACGTTTTTCAACTTATGTGGACATTTGGCCATGTTTTAACTCATTTACGGAATTGTAAACAGTTGCAAACACAGGAGCAGATGTGCCATGAACTTCATCCAGCTCTGCTTTGCTCTCTTCCAGTTTTAAGACTTCTAAATAAAAGTGTTGCCACTGCTTGAATCTCTGGTTTTTCCCAGTTTTTTCATCAATAACACTTGTCTGCTTCAGCTGACAATAACAATGAAACCACTTGATGAAGGTAGCAGAGATTTTATCTGCCAATTAGTGAGTAATGATGCTTACTAATAAAAAATAGTTTTCAACGCTGAGTACATTTTCCTGGATTTTTTAACGATTTATTGAATGACGAAGATGAGGATGACAAGTTATGTGGCTGATAAGCGTGATAAGGAATATCGGTAACAGGAACTGACTTAACGTAGAGAGAACAATTATTTAGCAACTGGAGTAGACTAAAGTTGGAACTGAACTGAGCTTTCCTTAAATGTGGGAGTAATTTTTGCCAGAGAAAGTTCTAATAGTGCCAAAATTGAAAATTGTATTGGTCAAAGGAAGCAAAAAATAACTGATATACAATTCAGAAACAGAACAAAAAATCTGGATACATAAAACCAGAAAAATTATAGAGTTGAGATTGGTGAAATTATTAAACAGATTAATAAATAGCTGTATGAATGGAAATGACATTTTTTGAAGACTGTTGGATAAGTAAAAAATGAAGATGTACATAAAATAATATATATAGATACCGTCATAATTAACAATGCAGAATGTTTGAGATGATACGGGTATATATTAAGTATTTGAAGGTCTGATAGAATTATAGCTAAGATAAGTTGATCTAGAGGAATGTGGGTGGGCAAAGCCTAATATTTTATTATATAAATCTGTCACCATCTGATGCAGGTTTTAAAAGCATCCTTTGCAATATTCTTTTTTTTATATATATATTTGGAAGAAAACAAAATCTTAGAACTGTGAGAGTTCTCACTGTTTTAAGATTCGTTCAGCTTTGCCTAAAGGATTTATTGCATATTATTGTAATATGCAAAGCCCATATTTCTGTCTTTGCTTAAATTTACCTCAAATGGTTTTTGAGAACTATATACATACATAAAACAAATCTTTATGGCAAGACAAGCTTGGAAAAACCAGAAACTCCTGACTATGAAATCAAACCATAGGTTACTGTGCCTCAAATAGCACTGATATTACGATTTTTAAACAATCAAAATAAGTTAAACTTGAAAAAAATACGCATTCTCTTTGAAATGAAAATATCAAATAAAGCCTTACTCAAGTCAAGCCCTTGGCTGTCTCACCATGCTCTATGGGAAGACCTGAAAAGATAATGTCAAGCTGTCTGATTGGCACAAAAATTCTCACAAATTAGTAAAAAAAATATATTTTATTTTCACAATGTGTACCAGGCATGTATTTGTGTTATTCAGAGCCATTCTCGGACAAAAAATAGTGTCTATAACTATATACGCTGCATTTTATGAGAGAAATGAGTTCACCTATGTTGTATTTTTCACTCATGGCATGGAGTGCATGTACTAATCAATGACTGGAATAATTAATAATGCTCTTTTATCAAATCAAAGGTCTTGCGT